>CM072521.1:2989521-3517021 GCA_036898135.1 Oncomelania hupensis | reverse complement strand
AGTTATTAACAGTGCCAAGGAGTCCATTCCGCAAACTTCGTCAAACCCTCACACACTTAAAAAACCCTGGTTTGACGATGAATGTAGAAAACTTCAGCAAGCTCGTAAAAAAGCTTTAAGAACTATGTTTTTACACCCAAGCACTGAAAATAAACAAAACCACCAACGTTTGCGAGCGCAATGCCGACAGCTCTTCAAACGAAAGAGAAAGGAATCGTGGAGAGGTTTCTGCTCCACGCTTAATTCAAAAGCGAAACTGTCGAAGGTGTGGAAAGTAGTCCGCAAACTCAAAAATAGAAGTAACAAACAGGTGAGCCCATGCCTTACTGTGCAGGGTGACGTAATCGGAGATAAAAAATTAGTAGCTGATCTTTTGGCTTCTTCTTTTGCTGCAAATTCTTCCTCTGAAAATTATTCTGTCCCTTTTCAAACAGTTAAAACCCGTAAAGAAAAACAACAGTTACATTTTACCTCCGATAATTCTGAAGATTACAACATTCCGTTTTCATTAGTCGAACTTGATGATGCAATTAACAAAAGTGCAGATTCAGCAGTTGGACCGGATGATGTACATTATCAATTTCTCAGACATTTAACAAGGTACTCACGGTCTCAACTGCTGGACATCTTCAATCAGCTCTGGATCACTGGCACCTTTCCTCCCTCCTGGAGAAAGGCCATTATTGTACCCATCCCTAAACCTGGCAAAGACCATACTAACCCGACAAACTATAGACCAATAGCCTTAACGTCTTGCTTATGCAAGACACTGGAAAGAATGGTTTATTCTCGTTTACTGTGGTATCTCGAAACCAATAATATCTTATCCAACACTCAGTGTGGCTTTCGAAGTGGTCGAAGTACTGTTGACCACCTGGTGCGACTGGAAACTTTTATCCGTAACGCGTTCGTCCAGGGTGAACATGTCGTTGCCATCATGTTTGATTTGGAAAAAGCTTATGATACCACATGGAAATATGGCATTCTTTCAGATTTACAAGAAATGGGTTTGAAGGGACATTTACCTCTGTTTATATCCAATTTTCTAACAGACAGAATTTTTCAGGTTAAGGTTGGGGGATCTTTGTCAGCTACGAGAGAACAGGAGATGGGAGTGCCTCAGGGTAGCATCTTGTCTCCCTTGCTGTTTAATATTAAAATAAATAACATTGTTCGTTCCGTTAAACGGGGAATTGACAATTCTTTATTTGTCGACGATTTTGCATTAGTAGCCAAAGGTAAAACTTTGGCATCTGCAGAACGTCAGCTACAGTTATGTGTCAAGGCCGTTGAAGACTGGGTTTTACAAAATGGTTTTAAATTTTCTGAAGCAAAAACTGAATGTATTCACTTTTCCCAGCACCGGGGAATTATTCAAGACCCTACTATTCTCCTCAATAAAACTCAAATAAAGGCGGTCAAACAAGTCAAATTTTTGGGTGTTATTTTTGATCAAAAGCTATCTTTCATTCCTCATCTGAAAATTTTGAAAACTAAATGTCAACAGGCCTGCAATTTGCTCAAGGTTATCAGTGGTACAGACTGGGGTGCTGACAAGAAAACTTTATTGCTGTTATATCGTTCTTTAATTAGATCCAAGTTAGACTATGGTTGCATTGTCTATGGTTCTGCTAGAAAATCTTATCTTAAGATGCTAGATCCAGTTGCCCATCAGGCACTACGCATTGCTTTGGGTGCGTTTCGCACTTCCCCTTGTGAAAGCCTTTACGTGGAAGCTAACGAACCTCCGCTGGAGCTGAGACGTACAAAATTGTCAATGAATTACTATTTAAAATTAAAAACTGATCCTATGAACCCTGCTTATGACTGTGTTTTCAACCCAGATTTTGTTCAGAAATTTGAAGCCAAACCTAACACAATTCCTCCGTTTGGCATCAGAATGCAAGCTCATCTGGAAAAAGCAGGCATTGATGTTGCTTCCATCAACGACGATGAACTTCGGACTGAAGCTCCCCCATGGAAATTATGTACCCCAAACATTAATTGGCAGTTGTCCGCTTTCCTTAAAAACAATACATCCGAAACCGTATATAACCAACTTTATCTAGAACAGTGTGCTTTATACCCAGGATATGAACAACTTTTTACAGACGGGTCAAAGAAAGGAGATTCAGTTGCTGCTGCGTCTGTCTCCGAGAGACACTTAGACCAGCCTTTGCAACAGCGTTTACCTGATTTTTGTTCTGTTTATACAGCTGAGCTCAAGGCAATTCATTTAGCTCTGAAACAAGTTTATCAATCCAAAAGAACCTCATTTTTAATCATGTCCGATTCATTGTCAGCACTTCAGGCTCTTTCCACGAGAAAGATATCACACCCTTTTCTGGCAGAGATCCATGACCTCCATACACAACTTGTTTCTGAGGGTAAAAAGATAGTTTTTATGTGGGTCCCTGGTCACATGGGCATCCGCGGCAATATTGCAGTAGACAGGGCGGCTAAAGATGCTCTACATCTCGATTTCCCTCCAGAGATTTTCCAGTTTGTGCCCTACTCTGACCTACGTTGTATGACTGGATCTTATTGTAAACGACTGTGGCAGATTGACTGGTCTAACCATGTCAACAACAAATTATTTCAAATTCTTCCCGATTTGTCCACTTCTTTGCCTAACTTTGCGTCCACTCGCAGAGAGGAAACAGTGTTATCTCGCCTTCATATTGGGCATACTTATGTCACCCACAGTTTCCTTTTAAAAGGAGAAGAACCACCATGGTGCTTTGCATGTGATCAATCTTTTTCTGTTCGCCATTTTATGTCTGAATGTGCTGATTTGATTGAGGAAAGGGAAACATATTTTGGTTCCATACCTTTCAAAGAGATTTTTAAAGTATGTAATGGTCAACATCTGTTTCAATTTTTACATGATGTTGGTTTGTTCTATCGCATATAAATTGTATCGACATGTTTTGTTTAGTTTGGATTTTATTAGGACTGAATTTAGTGATTTGATTGAAGAAAGAGAATATATTTTTAATACATCAGTTTTAAAGAAGTCTCTTAAAGAGGTGTCATGTGAAAGTTTGTTTGTGTATTTAAGAGTAACAGGCTTGTTTTTTAAGACTTGAATCATTTTATAATATTTTAAGATAACGTCTCTCTGGTCCTGATTTGGCTCGGAAGAGTCCGCTGGACCTAAAGCAATAACCTTGTATTGTATTGTATTGTACAGCCGACTGCTTGTGTTGCTGCATGGGTGACTAGGCTTTCCCTCTTGTTGCTCAGCTCTCGTTGCAACACGTTGTCTTCGCTTATTTATTTATCTCATCCTTCCTGTATCGCGCTTTTCCAGCTGAAGAGCTGCTCTAGGCGCTGACCCATACAGGATCTAACTCCAGCCGCCCGAGGCGCCCACTTGCAGTCTTTGGGCGCACAGTCTGACGGCCAGACACCTGAGGACGATTGTGTGACGGAGCAACGCCGTTAAGTACGTATTCGTCCGGCCTTTGTGTATTTAACCGATTAGGTGCATGGTGTTGACTGCTTTACTTGTTGGTTGCAAAATTATTTGGTTATGATTATGTTCTAATTTAAAAAAAAAACAACATATATATGCATTTCTTGGGGATATGGTATAGTGTGGTTTTCCAGCTCAAGAGTTTGCTCAAGGTCTAACGCTCGCGGCCCGGGGCGTACACTGGCTGCCTGACTTCACTTACCGGACAATTGAGCACAATCCCAGGGATGGCGGCGCATGGACCTAGTGGTTGCTGAGCGTATTTATGGAGCTGACACTCGCCCGTCTAGGACATAAGGGTCAGGATCGGATCTTTGAAAGGCCGTGCGATGGAGTGCGTGCGTGCACGACTAGACCTCGGTTTATACTCTCATCCGAACGCCCTTCTCATTCTAGAGGTATTTTTGTATCCTAATCGTAAACAGTTTAAACAGGTTTTATCTTGATTTAACAACAACAACAAAACAAACAAACAAACAAACAAAAACCAGACAGTTATAAGAAGCAGTATGTCAATAATGTCGATAGAAAATAGTTAAGTGAAATGGTATGTGACGAGATGGAGACGGCCGCACCACCATTTTCGTAGAACTGTGTAAGCTCAATTCTGCACCTGTAGCCATTTCTTGGTCCTAGCCTATCTATCATAAACAGTTTTGATAGCCCCTTTATTTTAATGAACAGTTTTAAAGTGTTGTATCCGTCGAAATTTGGTGTCTATGTAAGCGAAGTTGCATTGTAACCGTACTCGTTATATCCGGAAAGTTCTGAATAATAAACAAGAACAACTCTGACAAAAAGGTAAAAGCGTTCTTCCCTGTGCATGACTGTATTCGGCTGTAGATCCTTATGGTGGTGAATAATTATAATTATTATTACCTTTTTTTCTCTCTTAATTTCAAACACCGATTCTCAGGACGAAAACAAAACAACAACAACAACAACAACAACAATAATAATAATAATAATAATAATAATAATAATAATAATAATAATAATAATAATAATAATAATAATAAAGGGTGCTAAATTCACGCTTTTCCAGACCACTAGGATACAATGCTATAAACTGTCTTTTGTTGGTTCCAGATCGGTTTTTGTCTTTTTGACCACCTGTCTTGAATTGACTACCACTTTCTTTCCGGAGCATACCAAACTATCAACACCTTCAAAGCAAACCTCTAAAGGCCATTTCTTCTTTGAAAATCTTCTCTTGATCTGTTCAATCTTCCTATTGCTTCTCCTGTATTAGAAATCACTATTTTTTTTCTGATACACAATGAGTGTGCAAAAGCGTGAGGAATCGTTTTGATTGTGTACTACCACCACTACCTACCTCCCCCTCATTTCTTGATCCCTCCCATCCCAACCCAACCCAATATGTATAGTTCTAACGTTTAACGATTGCGTGATGGAGCGCTTTGAACTGTTTCTGCCCAGGAAATCGCGTAATAAATAACTTTCTTCTTCTTCTTCTTCTTCTTCTTCTTCTTCTTCTTCTTCTTCTTCTTCTTCTTCTTCTTCTTCTTCTTCTTCTTCTTCTTCTATTTCGACACCCGATACACATTGGTCGAACGCTACCAGAAGCATGCGTTTTTAGTCGCCTCAACAGGCTATAAAGCATGCTCCCATGCTTCAGAGCACTGCTTTCTATACGCTTCAAGCTCTATAGTCACGGAAAAAGCGCAATTTCACTGCAGTGAACTCATGAAAATAGAAAAATGTAAGTTTCGTCTCCTCTAGGGGACGAATTAGGTCAAACTGTATTAGTTTCTAGGTCAACTGTCTTTTACGAACCGTTTGAAAATGTTTTTGAACCGTTTGTTGACGCCGGATAGTGTCCTCACTTGGTTTCATGCAATTTCAGAATCCAACAAGGCAATTGGGTTTTTGAGACGGATAGAGCGGAATGTTGTAGAGCAACATTCTGTATATATTTACAGTGAAATTGCGCTTTTTCCGTCACTATAGCGCTAGAAGCGTGTACAGAGGTGCCTACCGTACGCGCTGGCGCGTATTTTTACGAATTTTCAACATAAAATACGACAATACGAGCAATTCCTTGAAAATACACATTTTTCATGCAGCCAGTACACAAATGGTCAGACTGGGGGTAGGCACCTCTGCGTGTAGGAAGCAGTGCTCTGAAGCATGAGAGCATGCTTTATCGCCTGTTGAGGCGACAAGTAAAACATGCTTCTGGCAGCCTTCGACCAATGTGTACCGGGTGTCTTGGAAGTAGTAGAAGTAGTAGTCTCCTGACCTCGTCATATGTGGTCCGTGACACCAAGGCATGCAACTGCTTGGCTCCGGCGCTTTGCTGTGAAGTCTCTCTCTCTCTCTCTCTCTCTCTCTCTCTCTGTGTGTGTGTGTGTGTGTGGGTGTGTGTTTGTGTGTGTGTGTGTGTGTGTGTGTGTGTAGGTGTGAGGATGTTTACACGGCGTTATTGGGACAAACTAGTGCAGGTTTACATACGTTCTTTGGACAGACCTTGTTGGGACGTCCATTTAATGATCCGTGAGGGTTAGGGTAAGTGTTAGGGTTAGGGCTAGGGTTAGGGTTAGAACACTTTGAAGTACTTAAAAAGGGGGTCGTAGCACAGAACGTATAGATAGAGGAAAGTCCAAATAACGGTGTCTGCGCAAGTATGTGTGTGTAGGTGTGTGTGAGGGTGTGTTTGTGTCGGTGTGTGTGAGAGAGAGAAAAAAATGTTTTGCGATGAGTGTGATGTGTATCATTAATTTTTATTCATCAGATTAACATAAGTTATACTGATGTAACATAAATAATGTACTAAATCTACCATGCGCACATCATAGATATTTTCCAAATTAATTAATTATTTAATCAAACCATACAATTCATCATACTACATACACATTTAACAACATACGTTCCTTTATAACAATTACTTCACATTAAGAAACACACACACAAAATAAACAAAAACCTTTCAACTTCACCTGTGAAGAACGAAGTAGGCCTACTTATAAATGTCATTGTGCGTCTTAAAGAAAGTTGAAGTTAGGCCTCCAGGCCCCTACCTCCTCCACCGTTCCCCACTCCTCCCCGCCCCCCCCCCCACCTTCCATCCCCTCCCCCTCAAAACAAAAAAAAACAACGAAAAGACAAATAATAAAATAAAAAATCAAAATTAAAACAAATTAATAATTTTCCTCGCCCGCCTCCCCTCCTATCCCAAAATAAAGAAATAAATAATTAAGAAATATTTTTTTGAATTAATAATGCTTAATTAAATAAATTAGGTACAAAGAATTACAAAAACAGTGCTAGACTAATTGTTAGAAGTTAAAACAACAAACAAAAAAATTAGAAAAAAATTGAATAATTTATGACTTATTAGGAAAATAAAAGAAAAGAATTGTGTTTAACGAGGGTAAAAGAGTGAGCACTGTATGTGCAATATTTACATCTTGCCGTTGGGTCTTGCAACAATAACGATTAGTATAACAAAATATCTTTATTACAATATACTCATAATGAAACTATACAAATAAGATCTGTGCACAGACAAATACACATATGTACGCATAAGCACGCGTGCACAAAGAGAAAGAGAGGGGGGAGGGAGATAGAGAGAGGTGGAGAGAGAGTGAGGGAGGGAGTCTGATTGAGTCTCAACATTTTCTTGACATGAAGGATTAAGATTTTAAGCCACGTGTCCACTCTTTATCATGATGACCTTGGAGCCCAGTCTGTCGGATCACCAGATCAATCAATCAGAGACAGACAGACAGACAGACAGACAGACGTGCTCTGACGTCC
This sequence comes from Oncomelania hupensis, assembly GCA_036898135.1. Classification (NCBI taxonomy): domain Eukaryota; kingdom Metazoa; phylum Mollusca; class Gastropoda; order Littorinimorpha; family Pomatiopsidae; genus Oncomelania; species Oncomelania hupensis. The sequence continues at coordinate 3,509,757 of CM072521.1, read as the reverse complement.
TGTTACGAGCGCCTGTGGCCTCAGTACGAGCAGTACAGTTTTAGTTTGCTGTACTTGGGCTTGGTAACTGCTGAAGAAGGTTTAAGCGAAATGAATTCCCTGTATAGAGAACCTTGTAATCTACTGTATTGTATTTCACTTGGCTTTCAGTCCTCTGGCTGGTCTTCCTTACAGCTATAACGTAGAACTTGGTTTTTCTGCTGTAGTTATTCGGTGTGGGTGTTATAATTATACTAGATTGCATTCTGGCACGTAGGCTTTGATATCTTTGCTCTTCTTTCCAGCAAATTATAAGTGTCGTACTTGCTGCTTTCGGGGAAAAGGCCTATAATTATTAAATGTGTGTGTGTGTGTGTGTGTGTGTGTGTGTGGGTGTTGTGTTTGTGAGTGTGTGTGTCATTATTTGTTATAAGCAGATACTTTGCTCTTTCTCAAGGGTCTAGGTCGCTAAGGTCAATTCTATTATTAAAACGGTGTGTGTTTTTGGTCAAAATTTGCTGAACGGATTTTGACCAAACTAGGTAAGTGGCCAGTCGCCCCTGCCATCATATTTGCTCCACTGCAGAAGTTAAGGTTCCGTCTCCTATACGCGCTAAGTGTCCGGAGACGTTAATTTACTTAACAAACAAGTTAAGGTCGTTGGAATCATTTGCTCCACTGCAGAAGTCAAGGTCGTTGGAATCATTTGCTCCACTGCAGAAGTCAAGGTCGTTGGAATCATTTGCTCCACTGCAGAAGTCAAGGTCGTTGGAATCATTTGCTCCACTGCAGAAGTCAAGGTCGTTGGAATCATTTGCTCCACTGCAGAAGTCAAGGTCGTTGGAATCATTTGCTCCACTGCAGAAGTCAAGGTCGTTGGAATCATTTGCTCCACTGCAGAAGTCAAGTTCGTTGGAATCATTTGCTCCACTGCAGAAGTCAAGGTCGTTGGAATCATTTGCTCCACTGCAGAAGTCAAGGTCGTTGGAATGATTTCGTTTACTAAACATGCTTTTCTTTGATCTCAGCAAACGGCTGAACCGATTTGGACACTGTTTTTGCTGGCAGATAATTCTGATAGTGGCCCATTAAAGCGTACTTCTTCTTTTTTTGCTTTTTGCTTTTTTGACAATAAAACTGAGTAACAATACTGGCACCACAATTCAAACTTTCGGAGAATGCAGATTTTCAGCTAAGTGGGTGACAGTGTTTGGAAATACATTTGAATCGCCATCTTGTTATAGGTTTGTGCTAATGATGTGCTACGTTCCACAACCCTTCAATAATTCTATTGGATGCACTCCATCTTGTTATATGTTTGTGCTAATGACGTTCCACAACCCTTCAATAATGCTATTGGATGCAGTCAATCTACATTACCAATATAAACAATCATTTCTCTTCCGCCTTCTATAATAGCGATCATCGTCAGTTCGCAGCGGATTGAGTTCGATTGAAGAAAAAGCGCGTGATAGCATCCTGGATGATGATGATGATGATGATGATGATGATGATGATGATGATGATGATGATGATGATGATGATGATGATGATGATGATGATGATGATGATGTCAGCCAGAGACACGGCAACGATGAGGACTGACCACTCCCTTACACTGACTCTTCCTCACTGGCTGAGGTCCCTGCTCTGTCCACTCCTTCTGCTGGTCAGCAAGATAGCTGCGCTGGAGTTCCGTTACCATAGCAACGAGGAGTTGCACAAGTACCTGTCCAGCGTCAATCGGACCTACCCCAACATCACCAACCTCCACAGCATCGGCACCAGCGTCAATGGTCAGTTGTTGTTGTTAATGTGTCAATGGTCAGCTGTTGTTGTTGATGATGATGATGATGATGATGATGATGATGATGATGATGATGATGATGATGATGATGATGATGAAGAGGACGATGTCGATGGTGGTGGTTGAGGTGATGGCGATGATGAAGAGAAGGAGGAGGACAGGTGTTACAACGACGATGGCAATGGTAGTGATGGTGATGAGGATGATGGAGAAGACGACGATGTTTTAAACGCCACTAATTTTCGATTTAATCTTACCCTTTTTTTGTGTGTGTGAATAAACCCATGGACTGATGATGAAATTATTCAACCATTAAGTAAAATAATCAATCAATCAATCAGGAAGAAAGAACATTGAAGTGTAACACCCGCAACCAGCATTGGCGATACGGTAAACGTAGATAACCATCCCAGAAAACAGTGGCTAGGGACTTAAATCAACATTGAACCACCAGAGAAATCATACTGCCAAGATAGACAGTGAAAAATGGCCACTTTTTATCGTGCCCGACACGGGATTGGAACTTGAGTCCTTGATGCGCCAGGCCAACGGAATGCTCTACCACTGGGCTACGGTGGTGGGTCACTACATTACATGGTTATTGCTTTAGGTCCAGCGGTGGTGGGTCACTACATTACATGGTTATTGCTTTATGTACAGCGGTGGTGAGTCACTACATTACATGGTTATTGCTTTAGGTCCAGCGGTGGTGAGTCACTACATTACATGGTTATTGCTTTAGGTCCAGCTGTGGTGGGTCACTACATTACATGGTTATTGCTTTAGGTACAGCGGTGGTGGGTCACTACATTACATGGTTATTGCTTTAGGTCCAGCTGTGGTGGGTCACTACATTACATGGTTATTGCTTTAGGTCCAGCGGTGGTGGGTCACTACATTACATGGTTATTGCTTTAGGTCCAGCGGTGGTGGGTCACTACATTACATGGTTATTGCTTTAGGTCCAGCGGTGGTGGGTCACTACATTACATGGTTATTGCTTTAGGTACAGCGGTGGTGGGTCACTACATTACATGGTTATTGCTTTAGGTACAGCGGTGGTGGGTCACTACATTACATGGTTATTGCTTTAGGTCCAGCTGTTGTGGGTCACTCCATTAAATGGTTAGTGCTTTAGGTCCAGCGGTGGTGGGTCACTACATTACATGGTTATTGCTTTAGGTCCAGCGGTGGTGGGTCACTACATTACATGGTTAGTGCTTTAGGTCCAGCGGTGGTGGGTCACTACATTACATGGTTATTGCTTTAGGTCCAGCGGTGGTGGGTCAAAGAAAGTGGTTTGGTCCGTGTTTCAGGTACAGAGCTGTGGGTGTTGGTGATAGGGCAGAGCGCGCTGGCCGACCCGCCTGTTCTGTTGAGGCCTAATGTCAAATACGTGGGCAATATGCACGGCAACGAGGTAAGTTAACCCTGTTAGAAGACAGAAAGGAAATAGAATGGTTTTTTTTTGCATTTTAGATAGACTGCAGTAAATACTATTCTTGGAGGGAAGGAGAAAAATACCGGAGTACTCGGAGAAAACCTTCGAGAGTTTTTTTTTTTCGCTCTCTTGTAAAACGATTTGTATAATATAAGAATTTAATTCTTCAAATGTTATTTTCAAATGGTAGGTTGAGAGCTGTGGCTTTATTTCTTGGGGTAATTTAGTCCAAGGCTACGGTAGTAATCACAACATCAAATCTTTTCTCAACACGACCACAATACAAAATGTTCCTCCTCTTCTTTATCCGCTGCTTTCTCATCCTCTTCTTCCGTATAATAAATATAAATTTTGATGGTTTTGTTTTTTCAGGCGGTATTAAGAGGATTGCTGCTTGATTTCATCGACTATTTAATCTAAAGCCGTACCATAACGTCACTATATGCAATACGACCACAGTACGAATCCTTCTTCTTCTTCTTCCTCCTTCTGCTTCCTCCTTCTGCTTCCTCCTTCTTCTTCCTCCTTCTTCTCCCTCCTTTTTCCCCTCCCCTCCCCTCACGCCCCCCTTATCCTCTTCTTCTTCTGTTGTTTTTTGTTTCCTTGCAGGTGGTAGGGAGAGAACTGTTGCTTCATTTCATCCAGTATTTAGTCCAAGGCTACGGCAGCGATCCCAATATAACAGCGCTTCTCAATACCACCACAATACACATCTTACCTACCATGAACCCTGACGGCTTTGCCCAGTCAAACACCCTGGATTGCTACGGCATCACAGGCAGGTGAGTCAACGCAAGCCAGTCAACTCAAAGTCAACTCAAGTCGTGATTGCCCAGCTCCCACGCCCAGAGCTCCGGGGCCAAGAAGACAGAGCTCAGGGCCTTTCAAGTAGGCATAAAGCCGTCGGGTGAGAGTATAAACCGAGGTCTAGTCTGCGCACGCACGCACGCATTCCATGGCACGGACTTTAAAGATCCTGATGCTCATGCCCTAGACGGGTGAGTGCCGGCCACACAAATACACCCAGCACGCACTCGGTTCTTTCTCCCCCATACACCGGGGTAGCCCAGGGTGGTGCTCAGTTGTCTTGGCGTCAGACTGTGCGCCCAAAGGCTGCAAGTTGGCGCCACGGGTGGGTTGATTTAAATCCTGTTATTGTCCTGCATGTTGAGCGGCTCTTAACTGACTGTTAAGACACTAAAGATTCTGAGTCTCAAATCCATCAAAACCAATTTCGAGGCGCAAACTCGCTTAGCAAATTTCCCTGGCGTCAAAAATTGTTTACTTTTGTCTGTATCTCAACACTGGCTGATTGATTGATTAATTGATTGTTGCTTTAGGTCCAGCGGACTCTTCCGAGCCAAAACAGGACCGGACAACCCCCGATCCGCATAAAAGATCTGCTGAAACAACCCTGGTGGGAAAACTGAATGCCCTCCACCGGCCAGTCACTTTACAATAAAGACATCCCACGCAGGGGACGGCTGAGGCTTTACCCCAACTAATCGAACCCCCGGTTACAAAACAAAAAAGAATACAAACATCATTATAAATTATGAACAAAACACATACATATAAAATGCCTATATTGCTAAATAATAACATCATAGGAAGCCCTAGTGACCACCCGGCAGAAAGCGTCCAATACTCCCAAGCTGATCCAACAGACCTCATACACAAACAAGGAGTCTTGTCCAGGAAGAGTTTTCAAGAAAAAAGGTAGGTCATTGATCTAGCGAAGAAGAAGATAGTATAGCAGAGTGATAGGACAGAGCAGGAATGGGAAAGAGCAAATGAGGAAGACAGCGACAGTGGGAATTTAAAGCACTAAATTTCCAGTTAGTTAGTTAGTTATATAGATTAACGTCCCCAGACACATAAGCGTATAGGGGACGATATGTACTACCCATGTAAATTTCCAGAAAGTGGGGATACTATTTATACTGAAACCCCCGGCACTCCAACGAGGGTACGGTTGCCGCAGTGAATCGGTCATACCTATAAAGGAAAGACAGGTTTTCAACTGGGGCTTTCACTTTTCCCTTTATAGGTTAGAACAATCTACAGTGGCAAGATTGCTCATGACCCCAAGGGGTAACACTGGCTGAACCGATTAGGAAAAGATGTTGCTTGCAGATTATATTTTAGAGAGTGGCATATAGTTGCAGGTTTTCCTTTTGTTTCTTTATGGTAAAGCTCCCTCACAATATCGTCAACAAAATTATCACGTTTCAAATTTGTCAATTTTTGGGCAATGTTTGATTTTAAAAAAATTATTTTGACACTTTATTGTCCCTTTTTACCTCGAAATTCTGGGACTCCTCCCCTGGGGAAGGCGTAGTCGCAGCCTGTAGCGCACCCAAACCCAACCTACCTAATGAGTAATATTAGTTATGGTTTTGGAAATTTTGCTTGGGGGAGCAAACCGGAGTACCCGAGTAAAAACCCCGAGACGTTGCCTGAGTCGAAAGTAAATAATATTCGGGGAAACATACCGCCCAAAGACGGGATCGATCCCACACCTGTCAGGCGACATTGGTTTGTAGCCTGTGGGCAAGGAAGTTAGTCCCCGCCTTAGACCGCCCGGCCACTACACTCGTGAGTGTGTCTGGAAATACATTCGAATGGTTGGCCCTCTTGTTTTTGTTATTTATTTATTTTATTATATAATGGAAAGTTTGAAGTAAACGCCAAGGTTGCCATTTCTGTGGTTTGGTTCAGGCATAACTATATTGGATTTTATTCGGTTTCGTTTTACTCACAGAAACAACGCCAACGGGAAGGATTTGAACCGCAACTTCCCGGACTTTTTCCAGGAGAACATGGAGGTGATTCAGGCGGAGACGCGAGCCATCATCAGATGGATCAGAGGCACGCAGTTCGTGCTGTCAGCCAACCTACATGGCGGCGCCGTCGTTGCCAACTATCCCTTCGACTCCTATCCTGGCAGTGAGTAATGGGAGCGACTCAGACTCAAACATTTTTTTATTATTCACAACAAGGATACAGATTTTAGACTAACCTAAACCTAACCTGGGGAACCTAATCTTACAATCGTTCCTCCTAGTATCATTCACACTCACATTCGGCGTTTTTCACTCCAATGTGCCGACGACAAGACATATAACAACAATTACACGACAAAACAAATAACTATAAGAATATTATGTAGCAAAGAGAGAGGCAGAGATGGGAAGGGAGGAGAGTCATCAGAGAGACAGAGAGAGAGAGAGGGGGAGAGAGAGAGAGAGAGAGAGAGAGAGAGAGAGAGAGAGAGAGAGAGAAAGAGAGAGAGAGAGTGAGAGAGAGAGAGAGAGAGAGAGAGAGAGAGAGAGAGAGAGAGAGAGAGAGAGAGAGAGAGAGAGAGAGAGAGAGAAAAGTAATAGTACTAAGTCTTGTATGTTGAAGTCGAAGAAGACGACGAAATGCTCACTCCTTCAAGTTCTTCTTCTCGTCTATCTTCTTCTTCTCCACCACCTTGCTGTTCATATCTCTATCTTCTAAGTAACTGTAGATTATAACGACACCGAAGCGTATAGGCGACTACTGGTCACATTATTCTGACACCAGCGAACCAGTTGATGGTAAGGGGAAAATAATATCGTCACACGTTGGCCCATACGGGATTCGAACCAGGTACCTTTCGGTTACTAGTAAGACGCTCTATCAACTGAGCTACCCGGCCCCACATCTCTATTTTCTTCATCATCTTCTCCTTTTTCTCCTTCGTCTTACCCCTTACCCATCCCCTTCTCCTCCATCCCCCCAATCCTCCCATCCTATTTTTTCCATCGTCCTCTTCTCATTCTTCTTATCCTTCTCCTCCATCATCTCTTTCATCGTCTTCTCCATCGTCTTCTCCTTTCTCCTACATCCTCTCTTTTTTTTTCTTCTTCTTCTTCTTTCTCTTCTTGTGACTAAATGTTTGATTTCCTGTTCAGCCATGGACGATTCGCGGCCTTCCATCAGCCCAGACGATGACGTGTTCAAGCACCTGGCCCTGACCTATTCCCTCAGCCACGGGACCATGAAGGACCACTCTCCTTGTCACCTCGAAGATCCTTTGTTTGAAAACGGCATCACCAATGGCGCTTCTTGGTATCCTCTTAAAGGTAGGAGCGATTGGGCTATCCTGGAACACCTCTAAAGTTATATTGAACTTATCTGTTTTTGGTCCCGGAATCCGTTGATAAAATACCTATTTGTTTTTGTTAATACTTTTTATGGAGTCTTTATGCAACTTTTTTTATTATTTCTTAATGTAAAGTAATGTTTAATACTGTGATAATCCATAATGTGATTATGTACTCAGCCCAAAATGAACATTTTCTCGTTTTCAATCTTCGCAAGTTGAATCCTAACTATCCCAAAGGGAATTTGTTTTTTTGTTTTTAAAATCCATTCGCGCCCGTTCATTCGTTTGTAAATCCATCCGTTCATGTTGGAAAACTGTTAGCAATGTTAACAACAGTTAACAGATAAAAGATTTGCCTTCCGTTAAGTGACATATGTACATTTAACCAATCTGGAACCTTTCTCGATGTTGGCAAACAAATACTAAAACCTGCATCGTGTCATCGCCACCATCTCTCGTTGTTGTGGGTTTGCAGGCGGAATGCAGGACTACAACTACGCGCGGGCCAGTTGTTACGAGTTGTCCCTGGAGTTGTCTTGCTGCAAATACCCACCAGCCTCCAAGCTACAAGGCTTCTGGGAGGACAACAAAGTCGCCATGTTCAAATTTCTACAGCAAGCCCACATTGGTACAAAATATATATATATAATTATTATTATTAATATTATTATTATTATTATTATTATTATTATTATTATTATTATTATTATTATTATTATTATTATTATTATTATTTTTATTATTATTGAGGATTTGTATAGCACACTTATCTCGCAGTACTTGACCAGACTCTAGGCGCTGGCCGATACAGGATCTAACTCAAAACCGCCCGAGACTCCCACCCGCAGCCTTTGGGCGCATGGCCTGACGCCCAGACAACTGAGCACTATCCTGGCCAGCCAGGGATGGGGGAGAAGGACCAAGTGCATGCTGGGTGTGTTCTTGTTACCGGCACTCGCCCGTCTAGGACATGAGCGTCAGGATCTTTAAGGTCCTTTATGATGGAATGTATGCGACACACAGACTAGACCTCGGTTTATACTCTCATCCGAAGGAGTAGGAAACGGGAGTAAAGTGTCTTTCACAGGGACACAACACAATGGCCCGGACAGGGCTCGAACCCGGGACCTTCAGATTCGCAATCCAAAACACAACCATTAGACCACCGTGCCTCTATATAGGTTTCCAATGCCGAAGGTCGCGAGTTCCATTCCCGCAAGGGGCTAACTTAAAGACTTAAGTGATGTAAGTATGAGGCTTTTCAGGTCACCGAGGGTTTTTCTGTGTACTCCGGATTCTTTCTTTCCTTCAATGATGGTATTCGATGCAGTCAATCTAAACCTTCAAAAATAAACATTCGATTTCTATTTTGGACTTCTAATGGCGACTGGTTTTTATGTTTGAGTGATGATGTAGGGAGCGTTTGTAACATGCGAGCTTGTAAGTTGGTTACAGATCACCACGCTTTGTGTCTGATTTAGGAATAAGGCGCAAATAGCATCATTTATTATTGTTATTGTTGTTGTTGTTTGCTGCAGTTTATTATCCCTTTTTATCGGGAATTTCTGGGCCGCCTCCCCCGGGGAAGGCGTAGTCGCAGCCAGTGGCGCGCCCAAACCCTATCTACCTAACATTATTTGTGATTTTTTGAAATTTTTGCTGGGGGAGCAAACCGGAGTATCTGGAGAAAACCCCCGAGACGTTGCCCGAGTCGAAAGTAAATAATATTCGGAGAAACATAACGCCCAGATGCTGGCTCGAACCCACACCTGTCAGGCGCCATTGGTTTCTGGCTTGTGGACAAGGCAAGTTAGTCCCGCCTTAACCCACTTGGCCACAACGCTCGCTTGTTATTATTATTATTATTATTATTATTATTATTATTATTATTATTATTATTATTATTATTATTATTATTATTATTAATGTATTTCCAATTGTGTTGTAATATTAAATATATTTGTGTGTGAGGGTGAAGACCAGGCTCCTCTTTGTCACGGGTTTACCTTCTCAGGTTGTGAAATGAACGGGGACAGGTCATACCCATTTACCGCTGACTGGACTTGGGTGCAACCTCGCAGTTTTCTTCATATTTGATGATCCTGGATCACAGGGCACCCTAAACACAATGCTCTTGCACTATCCCGCTAGACGAGAAACGCCTTTAAACTCATCGTCATCATCATTAACATCACCATCATTGGATGCTGCATATATGCGCTTTTCCCAAATCCTTAATCAGGCGTAAAGCGCGGCGATCTGTACCAGCATACACGCTCACATGTTTCACACACCCTCACATACGCAACCAACACACATCTATCATTCCAAACATGTGGTGTAAAGGAAGGGAGATCGCTATTAAAAGGCGGAACGGAAATCGATTTTTTTTTTTTTTTGGGAAACGTTACATTGACTGCATCCAGGAATATTATTGAAGGGAGGGAGGAAACCGGGGTACTCGGAGAATCCTCCCTCGGGTATCTCAATAGCCTCGCTCTTAAGTCACATAAGTTTCAATAGAATCTTCGGCATAGGAGACTGGCGACTGGCAACCCACCATCAGGCCATTCAGTAATAATAGTTGTTGCTGTTGTTGTTGTTGTTGTTGTTGTTGTTGTTGATGTTGTCATCACTATTATTATTGTTGACTGTTGTGGCAGGCGTGAAAGGACTGGTGGTTGATGTCAACAACAACAGTATACCGGAAGCCGTGGTGGTCGTAGAAGGCAGGGAACTGGTGCCGTTCCTGACGTCAAAATACGGCGAATACTACAAGCTGCTGCTGCCAGGCTCCTACAGACTAGTGGTCAGTGGCATCATCGTCGTTGTGCTGGTCATCGTCGATATGCTGCTCATCGTCGTTTTGTCTCGTTAGTCGTCGATTTCGTTAGTAAAAAAAAAAAAAGAAAGAAAGAGATTACTCTTATATAGCGCACTTACAAGCTCAGAGAGCTTCTCAAAGCGCTGGCCACTACTATCCAGCTGGCCACACACACATACAAATGATCTTAAAGATTGCAAATTTGGTCCCAAAACTTCTAACTGCTTCTCTGCACGACTTTTTATATTCGGTGACAACGTTTCCAGTTTCTGATTTTCAGAGGTTTGAAAAGCCTTTGGCCCCCCCCCTCCCCCCCCTCCCTTTTTTTTTTTTCTAAATCATGCTGCTGGTGTTCATTTAATTATTTCTCTCCACTTCAGTTTGTCAGATCATTTCATCTTTGTGTCCTTAAATGGCTTTATCCGCCTTTAATTTAGCCTCATTCTTGTAACGCTAATCAGCGCTGTGTTAAGATATGGACAGTTATTTTGCTTTCCATTGTGTAGCACATGTATGCAAGCGAATATGTTTCAAATTAGCTTCGATCTGCGTCTTGTTTGAGGGCACACTAACTGAAGAACCTGCATCTTTACTATTTCAGGTGTCCAAAACAGGCCTCGGGGTTCGGGAAATTCCGTTTGAAGTCGTGGAGGGCCAGGTCACGAGACTTGACGTCGTTTTGACCGATGGCACCGGCAGGGGAAGCAACCTCGTCTCCTCTCCAGCATCGGTTATGCTCGTTGTGGCACTTCTCTCCCTTGGCTTGAGTACTCGGTGAGATGGTACTGACGGGTGATGTCCCGTGGTAATAATGTTGGCGTGAGATAGTACTGAGGTGCAACTACAACTGAGATAGATCTTGATGATGATAATCTTATTCTCAATGAGAGTGTAAACAGGGTGTGTGTGTGTGGTGGTAGAAAGAAGTCATTCGCACACACAAACAAGTGGGTTTCTTACGTCCACGAAGACCAGGCTTGTGGTGAAAGTTCGGCAAGGAATTTATTGCTTCGTATTGAGTATAAGATAAGATAAGATAAGATATTACTTTATTAATCCAAAAGCATGGAAATTACATTGTCTGTCAATTAAACATGTCCATTCATTCTTCTTTTACACACACATAAATATTTATACATTATTAATGATCTTCAAACACATGGACATATTTTCATAATGCAGATATTTCAATTAAGCAGTAAAACGGATTAACGTAAGAACAGATAAATATGAGAATTTAAAACTTATTAGTGTGTAAACATATAAACTATTAAATTTAATTAAAAAAAAAAAATTAAACTAACTAAGCTGCATGAGAGTTGTAGAGTATGTTTAGTAAGACCTACCGACTTGTTTGTTATGTGCTTGAATGGCAAGTGGTATGAATGAGTTCCTGTACCTATTTGATGTTCCCACTGGTGCCCTAAAACGTCCACTCCTGTCTATCCGTCGAGAGTCAAATTCCAAGAAAAGTGGATGGTTACTGTCAGCCAAAATTGCAGTCAGCTTTTTTGTAACTTGTCTGCTATGTATCGTCGCTATGTCATCCTGTTTTCTTCCAACCACCCCACTAGCATTTTTTATCTGTTTGTCCAATCTTCGTTTTTCTGTTTGTGATACGTTTCCTCCCCAACATGAGATTCCAAAAGAAATGATGCTTGAATGAATGAAATGTAAATTTATACGCCTAACCTTTTACAAGCCCTAGGCGTTTACAATGGCAAACATTAACACATTCAGACATACAATACAATCTGACCAAACACAGCAGTTGTGTAATATGAAGAGGAAAGTTTAGTGAGGAAGATGGAATAGATGAGTTTTTAAAGGAGGTTTTGAATGACAGCATAGAAGTGGAGTGACGGAGTGAATGAGGGAGTTTATTCCAGATAGATGGTGCCTGGTAGGAAAAGGTGCGCTGGCCATAGGTTTTGGAGCGTACGGTTGGGATTTTAAAAAGACGGGTATCTGCAGAAGATCTAAGAGAGCGATTGGGGGAATAGGTTTCGAGAAGGTCGGAGAGATAGCTGGTAGAAGTCAGGTCAAAATTTCTGAAGCAGAGTGTAGAAATTTTGTGCTGGATTCTGCGCTGTACTGGCAGCCAGTGAAGGGTTTGAAGAAGAGGAGTTATGTGGTTGTATTTAGAGGAGCGAAAAATGAGGCGGGCAGCATGATTCTGAACACGCTGAAGCCTATCGATGATATAGTTGGGAGAGCCAGAGAGAAGGGAATTACAATAGTCAAGACGGGAAAGAACAAAGGCGCATAGCAGAGTTTTGGTTGCCTCATCAGTGAGGAGATGGCGTTTGGAAGCAATGCGACGGATTTTGAGGAAGCAGGTACGACAGACGTTGGCAACATGCTGATGAAAGGAGAGGGATTGGTCAAGAGTGACGCCTAAGTTACAGACTGTGGGAGAAGGAGTGATGGAAGAGCCGTTCAGATCGACAGACGAAAGAAGGGCAGTGCGTTTTATGTATTTCTTAGGAGAAAACAGAATGAGTAAGAGACCAGATACTGATAGGGAAAGAGGTGACCCTGAAAACAAATAATGGGTCTCATAAATATAGGTCTCTAATCTTTAAATGTTTATAAAACAGACCTGATAGTTCTCCGCGAAATCGCGGAAATCCGCGAAAACGAAAACAAAAAAATAAAAATAAAAAAGGAAATGCGAAACAATCTGCGGACTCTTAAATTTTTTTTTGTTTTTGTTGTTGTTTTGTATCGGAAGACGAAAGTTGCTTTACTCGCTTCCGGTTTTGCGGCGCCATACTTTGTTTTGGAATAGTGGTGCAGCGTTGACTGTTTCTGTGTATATATTTTCCCCGTTCAAGTTGTGGATTTGTGAACGTCATCAGACTCATTGGACTTCAAAATGTCGTCACAAGGCGTGACATAGTCGCACGTTCTGCAGAAACCTCTCTTAGATCACTATCAGGTCTGTAAAAGTAGTAATCAAAATATTAAACAACACAATCCATTGTCAACAATATATAAGAACTATAAACATACATGATGTTTATATAATGTGGTAGTCAAAACATCCGGTAGGTCACTTCCTGGCCGGGTCATTTTCGGTGACTCAAAATTAGAGTTCACAATTTTAAATTATGTGTAAAATGTACAAAAAAGACAATTATTAAATGGGCTAACCTTTTGCGGGTTTATAATAAACCAATGACTTGATGAATAAACTCAATGTTTTACTACATGAGTAAAATACATCATCATCATCATCCTCTATCAATAACAAATTATCGATAATATTAAACATGATAAATCTTATACAAAAAGAATTAATACATTACAATTTAGAACGAAGATGACTTACAAAAAAATCACTACCTATTCCCTAAAATGTATTTCGAAGCAAGTCGAGTTCACCAAAAGATATTATAGAAATATATTTACAACAGTTATATAAATAGGCCTATAAAACCAGAAAATAAATGCAAAGTTCACAATCAATGCAATAATTATTCAAAAACAAGAAAATCTTCAACGCACCGATTTAGTGTTAAACATGTCCAAGAATATAACAAACACAAACTTGAACTTGAAAAAGTAAAAATAAATAAGTTCAACACTAATACACCCTATAAGCTGACAAAACTGACTGGCTGATAACGGCTACTCCAACTAACATCATCTGAGACGCTGCTGGTACTAAAGAAAAGACTGACAACTTCCTCTCTGATAATTATGTTCATGAAAAATAATATCTGCCGTACAATTATGAAAAATACAGAAAACGGATTATATTATTATAAATGAAATCAGTTAATAGGTTTTTCCATATCCGACTAGTTCAGCCAATCAAAACAAAGAATAATATTTTAAATTACGTGTTTTCCGTTTTTGATAATGAAAACTAATCACTAATATAATTAAACGGAAAAAGTAATTATAAACATGTCTGATAAAATAGGGATAAAGAAATGTAATATAAAACGTTATGCATGCATTAATCTTTAACATGTTAGATAGGCACAACAAAATGTTTGCATAAACAGTCACTCTATTACAAGAGTTTGCAGGAAATGTGCGATAATAATCTCATTCTCAATGTGAGATTGCAGGAAACGTTCATGATGCCATTCAAATTGACTGACCGGTAATTTTTTTATTACAATGATACAGAATTATAGGTTTGTATTTTAGCGCTCAGAAGTTTGGACATTTTTAATGGGTTATATAATTTTGTAATATTTATTTTGTTATATCCCACATGTTTGTTTCTCCATGTTTGAAGATTTTATATGGGTATTCCTTCACACTTTTTAAAAAAATATATATTGTTGTTCATAAACGTCTGGACTTGAACTAATTCTTTTATGTTAGCAAGTCCTCATTCTTAGTTTTTTGTTTAATTTTTAAAGACCATACAAATTTTGATTCCATTTTAGTTTATGATTTAATCTTTTTGAGATTTTTTTAAATTTTTGATGACATTGATAACTTTTTCAATATATTTGTATCTAAGTCTGAAAAACATGTTGTTGCCTTTTAAAAAACTTCATTACCTTGTTGAAAAATTTTTGTGCATTGGCAAATATTAAATACAATGGATGTTTTAATTGCTATTTATGTTCAGATTTTATTTATAATTTATGCTTACAAATTTTATTATTTAGCAATGTAGGCATTGTCTAGGTATGTGTTTACATTGCGTTTACGTTGTATAGATTACCGTCCCCGGACACAATGCGTATAGGGGACTAGTAGAGTTGACAGTCCGATGTGGTAAGAAGTAACTGTAGATTATAGTCACACGACACCGAAGCATATAGGCGACTACTGGTCACATTATTCTGACACCAGCGAACCAGTTGATGGTAAGGGGAAAATAATATGGTCACACATTGGCCAATCCGGGATTCGAACCAGGTACCTTTCGGTTACTAGTAAGACGCTCTACCAACTGAGCTACCCGGCCCCTCTCGGTAAGAGTAATAATAATAATAATAAGCGAAGCTTTACCTCCTATTTTGTAATAGTTAAGGACAAAATGTATGACCAGGAGGAGGTAGAATCATCACCCCACCACCCCCCCCCCCCCCCCTGGCTTCCGCGGCGAGCTATGAGTCGGACCAGGTCCGTCTCCGTTCATGTCCGGACGAGGAGGAGGCACCGGCGAATAGTTCGACCCTATGGGGGGAGGGATAAGGTTAAATGTTATTTTAAAAGGACAATACACGGGAGGAGACACCCGGTTAAAAGAGGTTTGGATACTTTATTAAATGTAAATTTAAAAAAATTTGTTTAAAAAGTTTAAAAGCCTTTTCAGGACCTTGACAAAAAATGATAAAAGTTTAAGACAAACCTTGGAATATATGCAAGAATTTCCCGGCAAGGAAGACGCCAGGACAAAACATGCAAAAAGTAGAAAAGAAAAAACCAATTTGTACAATTTGACCATTGTAGAGGGAAAGAAGGAATCAGGCCTATGACAAGGAGGCCAGTCAAGAGGATAGATATCCGCGCGCAAATGAAGGCCGCCCGCAGCAGTAAATGGCAGCCACAAGAAAGTTGAACTAGGATCAACCTCGCAAAAAGGAGGAAATCCTCCGGTCGCCAAAAGGAAAGCAGGATGTATGGCGGCCTACTAGCGCCAAAACCTGATAATTACAATTATCATGTGATAATTACAAATATCATGGGATAATTACAATTATCAAGAGATAATTACAATTATCATTGAAAATTACAAATATGTTCGTGTGATCATGTTTAATTTTCAGTTTTGGCTCTATCAATCCGCCTGGAAATGCGCCAAAACTGAAAATTGTAATTATCACATAATAATTAAAATTTTCACTTGATAATTATAATTTTCACGTGATCATGCTTAATTCTGGTAAGGCGGCTTACTAGCGTCAAAACCTGCAAAACTTACATGTATCAGTGATAATTGTAATTAACACGTGTTCTGTGTAATTCACAGAGATACCGGTAATTCACAGTGTTAATTACTAATTTTCAGTTTTGGCCACGCTTTACTAGGGCGTGCTAGGAACAGTGCCGCTGCCGCGCATGCGCATCGCGCATCGTGCCGCGCATGCTCATCTTGATATTTATAATTTTCAGTGATAATTGTAATTATTGCTTGATAATTGTAATTATCTCTTGATAATTGTAATTATCTCATGATATTTGTAATTATCAGGTTTTGGCGCTAGGAAAGCATGGCAAATACTGATAATTATTAATTAACACTGCGGATTACCGGTATGTCTGTAAATTACCCAGAACACGTGATAATTTCAATTATCTCGTGATAAAGGTAACTCTCGGTTGTGGCGCTAGTAGGCCGTCATAAGGATGGAATGGTCAGCAATGGATGACCCCACAGGAGCCACGCTTAACAGTGATACGAGGACCCCGGGAGAGAACTCGACTGCGGGTGTCTCGATCTAGTTAGAAGGTTAGCCTGGTTAGGCCGGGGAAGTAAGGGGGGTAGGGGCCGGCCAGGAGCGAGGCTCACTGTAACCGGGGGGAAGCCTGGGTCATCTCGCAGTGCCCGGGAGCAGGGCAGAGGGGAGTAGGTGGGATAAGAGGACATCCGGGAGCGAGCTCGACAACGGATGCCTCAGTCAAGTTAGGAGGTTAGCCGGGCCAGGGCCGGGGACAAGAGGGGGTGGGGGCCGACCAGGAGCGGAGCTCAACTGTAGTCGGGGGGAGGCTGATGTCATCTCGCGGTGCCCGGGGACAGGGCAGAGGGGAGTAGGTGGGTAATGAGGGACAAGCCGGGAAAAAGGTCGCAACGGCTGTCTCTTTACAAAGTAGGTATGGTAACGTGATCAGGTATCACGTTGACAAGGAGAGGCGCCGGGAGGGGGGGGGGACCTATGGGCCTTCGCACCCTCACCAGGCAAGCCATCATCCTCAGAAGGAGCTCTTCCAGGGCGACGACAATACAGAGTCGGAGAGGACTCGCTGGGCGGCTGTGCCCATTTCCGGGTGAACAGTGAGGAAGTCAGCTGGCAGTAAAGATTGTTCGGTGGCAAGTTTACGAAGATTCGTAAAGTGCGGAAGAAGGGGGGGGGGGGGGGGGGTACAATCTCCGAAGAGATGTGGCCAGTCTAATGTTTTGCCACATGGGCAGGTAGGGTTTAGGAATTTTGAAGCGACGCCGACGGTCATAATTCGGCTGAGGACGCACTGGTTCCTGCGCGGGATTGGGGGGGGGGGGGGGGAATGTGCCCACGCCCGACTGCAAGGAAGAGAAAACCACTCTGACGGCAGTAACGTTTCATATACTTTGTACGGGCAGAGTTGGTGGCAGCCCGAAGTTTGTTTTTAAGTTCAGAGAGCGTGAAGGGCAGCTGGATGGGCGGTCCCGAGTGGGCCGCGTCAGAGGCCGCACGGTCCGCCATTTCGCCTTTGATGTTTGAGTGGGAGGGAATCCAAACCAGGTTTACGGTGCGGCCGCGACTGCCGAGTTGATGGATGAGTAGTAGGATTTCTAACTGGAGTGTTTCTCTGTTGGGTGTGCAAGTGTTAAGAGCCTGTAGGGCCGACTTAGAGTCCGTATAAATGGCTACGCCTACTGGGAGAGAGGGCAGGTCCCCAACAAAGGAGAGGGCCATATGGATTGCGTAGAGTTCGGCGGTGAAGATACTAACTCCATGACGAAGGGTGAATTGTTTAACAATTTCCCATGGAGGAATAGTGAATGCACAGCCGACGTATCCGTCCTCGTGGACAGAACTGTCGGTGTAGATCGGAAGAAGTGTGTGGGAAAGAGAGTGTATCTTTTCTTTGGCCCTTTGTGCCAGCAGCAGTTGGTGACTCCCTTTGTTGCCTAGGGCGCTGGTTTCTGTGTCAATGATAGGAGGGATAAGTTCCCATAGTGGGAAGCCTGGAGTTGGTAAAGGGTCAACATCGGTTGGTTCAATGGATATGCTCTGCCAGAGCGGGTGTGTGTAAGAGGCAAGGGAATGTGTTTTTTGTGAAATGCGGGGTCTTCGTTTAACACGTTCTCGTGTGGATGAAGACTTGCTGTGATGGTCAGTGCCGAGAACTTCCGTGACCTCACTGTTGGAGGAGAAGGCGCGGGCCTCGAAGCCTGCAGCCAGCTCGCGGCATTTTTCCTGCAGAGGAAGCCATCCACACGTTTGGTAAACCAACTGATTGACGGCATAGTGGGGGAGAGAGAGCGCCGTCTTAAGAGCTCTGAGTTCGGTTTTTTCAAGTTTAGCCCAGTTGGAAGCTGAGGTTGTGAAAAAGACTTGGTGCCCGTATGTAAGTCTGGATCTGACCAGCGAGCTGACGAGTGTTATCAGGTTTTTTGTTGTGAAGACTGTTTGTGTTACTAGGAATTTTACGAGGGCTACAGATCTGTTAGCTTTTTTGATTAGGGAGGCAATGTGTGGTCCCCAGGTAAGATTTTGGTCTAAGGTGTCTCCAAGAAAGACGACCTCCATCGAGGGTCGAATGCAGATGTCTTGTAAATGGATGCGAAAACGGGAGGTCATGGATAGCTGGCGGGTGAAAACCATCAGCGATGTCTTGGTAGGGCTCAAGGTGAAGCCGTTGTCTTCCATGTATTCCTCTACCCTGTCCACGCAGGACTGGTAGCCACCCAGCCAGCCGGTGGTGTAATTCTTGTTTCGGCCTTGATAGACTGACCAAATGGCAAGGTCGTCTGCATACAGAGAAATGCTAAGGCCGGGGCTGTCCAGCTTGTCCTTGATGTCGTGTAGCATGACGGAGAACAGCATGGAGGCTATCACACTGCCTTGGGGAACCCTCTGGTAAGAAGTTCTCCTGACAGTCTTTATATAGCCATGTCTCATCACCGAGATATGCCTGAGCTAGGAAATATAGTACCAACCCAAACCGAATACATACGCCACTTGCCTATGTCAACAGCCGTCACTTGTGTACTTACTATATAAATACGTGATATATACACACATATAAAGATTTGCCAACTTACTTCGTGACACTACACTATACACTTTCGCTGCGGTGCTATTTTTAGAATCAGTTTTGATGCTATTAATAGGCACTTATCTCATGAATTAATCCATTTGTAACAAAACTGTACTTTTGATAGAGGTTATTAAAATTGTGGTGTTTTTTTGTGTGGTTTTTTTGGCTTTATCTTATTTTTGTAGGAGGTGGGGGTGAGGAAATAAATTTGAAAGAGATTTGTTATGCTGAAATGTATGATTGTATTGTATGATTGTATTGTATGAATGTATGATGTATGAAATGTATTGAAAAACACTGTGTGCATTTAATAAGATTGAATGACGGATGTGTTCTTTTTAATGAAAAACATTGAGTGCATTTGATGACATTGAATGTCAGAGGTGGCTTTTTAAATGAAAAAGACTGGTGTGCACTTTATGACATTGAAAGACAGATGCGTGTGGGTTTTTTGGTATTTTTTATTGAAAAACAGTGTGTTCCTTTTATGACATTGAATGACAGATGTGGGTTTTTTCCCTCTTTTGGTGACAAGTTGTTTTGTAACAGCGAAAAAAAACTGTAATTGTTGAAATTGTAAAAATCAAAATTTATTTACGTCATTGTAACTGTTTACTTGGTGCATGATCTTATTGCTCTTTTTTGTCTTCCTGGCTTCATCGTCGTCGTCGTCATCATCATCATCATCATCATCATTATTATTAGCATCATCGTCGTCGCCGTCATCATCATCTTCTTCTTGCTCATCATAAATAATCGTCATCATCTTTTGCATTCTTGATCCTCATTATCATTTACATCTTCTTCTTCTTCTTCACCGCTATCATCTCCACCACCATCATCACCTCTACAACCACCACCAGCACCACCATCATCATCATCATCATCATCATCATCATCATCATCATCATCATCATCATTTACATCTTCTTCTTTTTCTTCTTCTTCCTCTCCATCTCTTCCTCCTCCTCTTGGCTTTGGCTTCTTTGTTTCAAAGCAACCTTCATCTTTTCAACATACATCCATCGTATAATGTATTTTGTAAATGATCAGTGGGGTTTTCCCATTTGATATGGTTCTCTTTTGAAAGGCCAGTCCATTTATGTAAGACAATTGTACCCCCTTTTCGTGTTTTTTTTTACAAAATGTGTGTATCGTGCCATTATACACTGGCCTGCAATATTACGTTTTGCCAAATGTGTTTAACGCTTTTGCTCATTAGTGGTGGGTTTATTGTCGTTTTAATTGATGAAGTTCATTGTTGATGTGTGGTATGTGCTATGACTGTTATTTAATTATTCAGTACTGTGCTGTCGTCGTCAGTTTTATCATTGAATTCCTCCTATTATATATCGTCATGTCTTTAACTCACTTTTACTGTTTTAGATGATAATGACGATGGTTGTTGTTGTTTTGCTCGTCGTTATTATTGACTCACGTGCATAACGATGTGAGTCTATTTACTTATCGGTTATCCACCAAAAAATGTTTTTTTTTTAAAACAGATTTGTGCAGATCTGCGAGAGATGAGTCCTAAAAAGTCCAAAAATGGCATTACATTTTTATTTTTTCTTATTTGTCCGTCTGTCTGTCTGTTCGTCCGCCTCCCGTCTGTACAAAACTTTGAAGTGGCTAATTAATCGGAATCTTTTTTATGTATCACAATCAAACTTGGTAATATGGTGTACATCCATGAGACTTCAAAACTGATCAGTGAATGAATTACTTCAAGGTCAAGGCCACAGGATCAGTAAATGGTAGTCCAAAAATTACATTTTTTCACAAAATTGAAATTTTTTCCTAAGTTATTAATATTCAACTTGTGATTCTTTGATGCATGATAGATATTAATGAGACACACATACTTTGCAAATTGGGTCAACCTTGCTCCAAGGTTAAGGTCACTGGAGCTCCTCCCGTGGGGATGCGGGGGTTTCAGTATACATAGTATGCCCACTTTCTGGAAATTTAGTGCTTTAAATTACGACTGTCGCTGTCTTTCTCCTTTGTTCTTTCTCATTCCTACACTGTTCTATCAATCTACTATACTATCTTCTTCGCTAGACCAATCACTTACCTTTTTTCTTCAAAACTCTTCCGGGACAAAACTCCTCATTTGTGTGTGAGGTCTGTTGGATCAGCTTGTGAATATTGGACGCTTTCTGCCAAATGGTTACTAGGGCTTCCTATGATGTTATTATTTGGCAATGTAGGCATTTTATATGTATGTGTTTTGTTGATATTTTATAATAATGTTTGTATTCTATTTTGTTTTTGTAAACGGGGGTTCGATAAATTAGAGTATAGCCTCAGCGTCCCTTGCGTGGGATGCCTTTATTGTAAAGTGACCGGCTGGTGGAGTGACTTCAGTGTTACCACTAGGGTTGTTTCGACAGATCTTTTATGCGGACCAAGGGTGAGTCCTCTTTCATCGAAGTTGTGGTCTTGATTTTGGTGTCCTGATTCGACTCTTTGCAGTCAGCTGGACCCTGTAAGCAGTGAATAACTAAGTCACTGGAGCTGTCCAAAGTCGGTTCGTATAGGTACTGTGAAGTGACCTTAACACTAAACTATTAGACATATAAAGTCCAAACTTGTTGTAGTTAGCGATAATAGATCGATCTTTCGTATGTGTTCCGTTTTTGCATTGATGTTGAAGGTCAAAGCCATTTTAGGCCTTACAAAAATGTTAACAAATTTCTCAACGTACAGTGAAAAGGCTCTATATTTAACCCATGATAGAAAACAGCATTGGTTTATTTGATCATACATGAGCATCAGAGGTCACGTGAAGGTCAAGTTCATAAAATTCAAACTTATTACATACTAAAATATCAAACAATATGTTTTTAATCATGCAACCACAGCATGCTCAGTGCAATAATTATTTCCAATCCACTTCCAAAGCCTTGTCCTACCTCAACTTCCAACCCACTTTCCTTCCATCCTATGGCAAAACAATCCCATCTTTTGTGAATGCAAACCATTTATTCAATCCTTTGTTTAAACGTAAGCAAAGCAATATCGTTGACATACCTACCAAGATCTATCTACAGGCAGTACAATGCAAAATTCTTCATATTCGAAATAAAACGGACTGTGTTTAATCAACGCAACAATGGAGGGTCATACACAATACACCCAATATCATTCTTCTTCTTTCTTCTTCTTCTTCTTTTTCTTTTTCTTTTTCTTCTTCTTCTTCTTCCTTTTTCTTCCTTCTTCTTCTTCTTCTTCTTCTTCTTCTTCTTCTTCTTCTTCTTCTTCTTCTTCTTCTTCTTCTTCTTCTTCTTCTCCTTCTTCTTCTTCCTCTTCTTCTTCTTCTTCCTCCTCCTCCTCCTCCTCTTCCGCTTTCTTCTTCTTTTTCTTGTTGTTGTTGTTGTTGTTCTTCTTCTTCTTCTTCTTCTTCTAATCCCCCCGTGGGGGTTGCGGGGATTTCTGTATAAATAGTATCTCCACTTTCTGGAAATTTAGTGCTTTAAATTCCTCTGTTGCTATCTTTCTCCTTTGTTCTTTCTCATTGTTCTATCAGTCTACTATACTATCTCTTTATTCGCTAGACCAGCCACCTACCTTTTTTCTTGAAAACTCTTCCAAAACTTCTCATTTGTGTATGAGATCTGTTGTGTCAGCTTGCGAATATTGAAAGCTTTCTGCCAAGTATGGTCACTGGTGATTCCTATGATATTATTATTTAACAATGTGGGCATTTTATATGTATGTCTTTTGTTAATATTTTAACATGATGTTTATATTGTTTTGTTTTTGTAAACGGGGGTTCGACAAATATGAGTATAACCTCAGCGTCCCCTGCGTAATATTGGACGCTTTCTGCCGGGTGGTCACTAGGGCTTCCTATGATGTTATTATTTAGCAATGTAGGCATTTTATATGTATGTGTTTTGTTGATAATTTATAATGATGTTTGTATTCTATTTTGTTTTTGTACACGGGGGTTCGATAAGTTGTGGTGAAGCCTCAGCGTCCCCTGCGTGGGATGTCTTTATTGTAAATTGACTGGCTGGTGGAGAGCTTTCGGTTTTACCACTAGGGTTGTTTCATCAGATCTTTTATGCTGATCGGGGGTTGTCAGGTCCTGATTTGGCTCGGAAGAGTCCGCTGGACCTAAAGCAATAATAATGTAATGTAATGTCCCCTGCGTGGTATGTCTTTAGTGTAAAGTGACCGGCTGGTGGAGTGCCTTCAGTGTTACCACTAGGGTTGTTTCAGCAGATCTTTTATACGGATCAGGGGTGAGTCCACTTTCAAAGAAGTTGTGGTCCTGATTTTATAGTCCTTATTCGATGGGGCTGGACAGTTTTACCGATACGTAACTGTATTCAGGTTCGGAAACGCGACGGTACGGTATCCCGGTGCGGGTGTCCAAGGTACGGTTTACTGGGAAATCTCGACAACACATAACGCGACTGTGGGTGACATCGTGTCTGCCCAGAGAGCGAGCCTAAAGCCCAAACACGTAAATATGCAGCTAGCTGTTCTTGAAGAAGAACTTATAAGCAAAGCAGCTTATCCACGTGTTTGAGTATGGTACCAGTCGCCAATCCTTCTGAACTCTTAAAGTTCTTAAAGGCCTTTCCCGTTGAGTGTTTTTGTTTTATTTTGATTTTGTGGTTTAAAGTTTGCTGATGATGTTCTAAACAGTGATTTATCATAATTTGTTTTGATGGCGTTCAAGTAATAATAAAGCTTCAGTTTCTATGGAAATGTGGTTCTTTGATGCTGTTTTGAAGTGTAGGACAATCTTTCTTTTGCGTCGGTCACTACTGTCACTGCCATATCCCATTTGATTGTAACACTTCAAATCGCGGTATACCGGTACGAAATACCGATACGACCTAAAAATACCGCGGTAATACCGGTACGACTTTGACCCACGGTACCCAGCTCTATTATTCGACTCTTCGCAGTTCGCTGGACCCTGTAAGCAATGAATAACTATCGAACTTCTTCTAATATAGTGCATGTAAATATAGCACTCTTCAATGCATTCAAACAGGAAAAAGGAGGTCGATCTTGTAGTGTGGCAACTCGTCGTCGTAATACTGGAAACTAAACAAAGCATTCTTTGAAAGCGAAACCAGCTCTTTCTGTCAAGTGTTTTAACCATTTGTTTAAGAGTTCGCTACTAACGCGGTGCGCTGGCAAGCTCAAAAAGATGCTCAAGAAGATAGCCTCTCTTTTCTCTAGGCCAGCTCTATTAAGGAGGTCCCTATCTCCTCTCCCTCGCTGCTTTACCTTCCCCGGTTAATCTAACCAGATCCCAGTACTCCTTTAAAACTGGGTGCGTCCTGCGCTTGTTTCATTCTTTAAGGTAGTTGCCTCTCAAGGACGGTTACCCGTCCAAGTACTTACCTCGCTCGACGTTGCTTAACATGAAACGTTTCTAGCTTGTGCCACAAACCAGTATACTACTGCTGCACCCTACACAGTTTAAACCTTAACAAAGCGACTCCAACCAAAAGAAAGGTGGCCTTTCCCTGAAGTGTTTGTTAACCTTTAAGTAAGGAAACATAGCTCACCTACGGTTTAAAATGACATTACATTACATTATTATTGCTTTAGGTCCAGCGGACTCTTCCGAGCCAAATCAGGACCGGACAACCCCCGATCAGCATAAAAGATCTGCTGAAACAACCCTAGTGGTAAAATCGAAAGCTCTCCACCAGCCAGTCACTTTACAATAAAGACATCCCACGCAAGGGACGGCTGAGGCTTCACCCCAACTTATCGAACCCCCGTTTACAAAAACAAAATAGAATACAAACATCTTTATACAGTATCAACAAAACACATACATATAAAATGCCTACATTGCTAAATAATAACATCATAGGAAACCCCAGTGACCATGTGGCAGAAAGCGTCCAAATTTCCCAAGCTGATCCAACAGACCTCATTCACAAATGAGGAGTATTGTCCTGGAAGAGTTTTCAAGAAAAACGGTAGGTGACTGGTCTAGCGAAGAAGAAGATAGTATAGCAGATTGATAAAACTGAGTAGGAATGAGAAAGAACAAAGGAAAAAGACAGCAACAGTGGTAATTTATTAAAGCACTAAATTTCCAGAAAGTGTGAATACTATTTATACTGAAACCCCCGGCACCCCCTATATTGTCCATCCCCAGAGAGAGAGGGAGGATGGAATCAGATCTTTATTATATAAGTTACGAGGAAATGTGTGTGCGGCGTACACATCAACAACACCACGGCGCCAAAATAATAAAAGGCAGTAAAGACCCTTCAGGAAATAAAAATGATAAACATACGATAAGTAACAGAGAAGCACTTGTACACTACATGAATGCAGCATTCATACATTCCAATGTCACGCATTTAACATTCTTATGCACAGCAATATACACACGCCCACCTACACTCACACACGCACACACACATACACACAAACCAGGAATTAAATGAGAGTTAAGGTAAAGGTAAGGTAGGTAAAGGTAGTCCCATAGCCTTGTGGCCGTAGGGGAGCGTGATGTTGGAGATCACACTTATCTTGGGCCAGCGTAATGAGGGTGATGCCCATCTCTCTCCCTCGCTGCTTTACCTTCCCCACCCTTAAGAGAGTAGGTACTCAGTCACAGTTGAGTCAACTGGGGGCGTTGTTATTTGTCGCTTCACGTTTTGCGGTCACCCATCCAAGTGCTAACCGCACTGGACGGTGCTTAACTTGCGACACAGTAGCGAGTGCTCCAATCACTACGCTATCCGACACCCCAAATGAGAGTTACCAATACAGTATTTAGTGCAGACTGTCATTGGCCTGTGGCTGTGACAACAAAAATAGCAGGACCAACATATATGTCACTTTACACCTAGTGTTCTAACTACACAACGGAACAAACGAGCCGTGCAAGGTCTGGGTGTATTTCAGTTCAATGCAGAGCGACAGCAATTCCTCCGAATGGATATTATCATTATTATTATTATTATTATTATTATTATTATTATTATTATTATTATTATTATTATTACATTCAGCTGGACCCAAGAAAGACTGAGTTTCAAAGAAGTATACATCTTTAAGATAAGATAAGGGATAAGACGAGGAAGGAAGGAGGTACAAGAAAGAAGAGAATACCGCACTATATGAAAGATAGCAAGTACGAAAGCAAGAAAGAAACTAATATTGGTTTGTTTCTTAAGAAAAACAGAAAGGATTTGGAAAGGAAGTGAAGGTAATGAAAAAAACGGAGAGAGAGAAAAAAGAAAGGGGAAAAAAAGGACAGAAAAGAGGAAAAGAAGAAAGAACTGGGGTAAAATAAAAGAGGACAGACTTTTTTTTTTTTTTAAAAGAGTAAAGAAATGGAAGGAACAAAAATAAAAGGAAAGCAAATGAGAGAAACGTGATTATAAAGGAATATTGCACTGTTGACAACTTGAACTGAGTTGAACTAGGCAGACAGACAGAAGCAGAGAAACAAGAAGGAATGTTGCATTGTTATTATGAACGTACACAAAAGTGACACCATACCCCCACGAAGGTGCAGGACGACCCTTGATGGGTTGTGGCCATGGCAGGAAGATTTATAGTCCAATACGCTACTCTTATCATTCCTTGCTAATCTGTTTAATGCCTCGGTCAAAAGGCGAAGCGACAGGGGTAGGATATATGATGTATGCAAATGTCTTACCTGGGTTTTTCTGCTATTCTTCTCGTGTGAACATTCTACGCACATCTTCGTGGTAGTCATTTTTTCTATTTCCAGAGTAATCTGGAAAGACCTTGAAACAGTCGGGAAACAGACCGATGAAAAATGTCGGGCTGTCGCTAGGTAGGACGGTCGGTCGTGTTCATTACCTTAAGGAACCTATCCTATCCTATCCTATCTTATCCCATAACTCGGAGGTCATAGGGGCACCACAGATGATCGTTTAACCAGCGTACTCCATCTTTCCCTGTCCTCAGCAACCCTGATTGTTTCGCTCAGTGTCAAACCAGTCCATTCTCGAATGTTGTCCTACCACCCCTTTTTCGGTCTCCCTCTTCTTCTACCTCCTTGCACTGTGCCTTGCAGGATGGTCTTTGCAAGACCTGATGATCTGGTGACGTGACCATACCATCGGAGTTTACGTTTTCTCACCACTGCGAGCAGGTCATCGTGTTGTCCAATGGCTTGTGTGATGGTCTGTCGGACTTCGTCGTTGGTGATGTGCTGGGTATAGGAAATGCCCAGAAGTCTTCTGTAGCACCTCATCTCTATGCTTTGTATTCTTCGTTGGAGATCAGCTGTGAGGATCCACTGAACGGATTGTGACTAAACACGGGCACATTCCCTAAACCCACCTCCCACCCACCCACATCCCCTTTTTCTCTCTCCGAGGTTCTGTATCTCTCTCTCACACACACACAAACACACACACAAGACACATACACACACAACACACCACATACAACAACAATAACAACAGCAACGCTAACAAATAACGTACTCACCCCTCTCCCACTCCCTCTCTCCTTTCCCACCCCACCCCCAGCACACATCACAAAACAACGGCTGTATCCTCACAAACGATCAATTCAGGACGCTGACGTTTTCAAAGGCCGAAAAACAGTTTTCTACCAGTCAGCGTGGCGTGGCGCCATTGTTACCGGAAGTGACATTGATTGGTGGGCTGGCTACACCAATTGCCTGCACTTGAGGATCAAGTTACTGACAGTACACAACATTCTCAATACACACAGCATGTACAGACAACAGCGATTTTGATGAAAGACCTTTGAATGGGAAAGGCGAGAATACTATTATTATTTTGAAAAATATTAGTATGCCGCTTTTTAAACGAGTTAAATTATCAACATAAATTTAATCTTAAATTAACTGTCTACGAAAGGCATTGGGAAACATCGCTCTAGAAACATTCATTGGAGTATCACTCTAACTCGTTTTGCATTCCTTTCCATTTGCTTTTAGCATTAATTATCTTTTCTATTAGATTTCAATGGCGCCTTTGATAGGATTGATCTCAAGAAGCTCCTAACCCGGAAGCAGACCTTGCACATCTCTATCAATGGTCTTTTTGTCTTCAGTTCGTAGCCGTACAGGGCCGTACACAAGAGGCTGTTGGGTATAAACATTTTAGCTGCCACCACATTCATGTTTGGTGTGCCTCAAAGCTCTGTTTCCAGTGACAGAAGATTAATTAAAATAAAATAAGATTACAGCTATATCAAAGCACCTGCAAATGCTACAAGGCCTATTCAAAGTGATCCTATTCCAGTTAAAAAGACATCTGTACTAGATAACCAACAGCTGAAAATTGCATAATCTCAAAGTTGTTTCATTTTCAACAAATAAATTGCAGCGAGGAAGATTATATGATTAGCGATACTGATTGGGCTCCGATAGAAGTTCATATCTATGCTACAATGCTCAGTGCGATTTTTGCTCCATTTCATTTAAACCGGCGATAACGTTATTATCATCATCCCGTGATTCTCAGCCCAAATCCATAGACATTTGCCTTGATGCTTTCCCAAGTTGTGGAATTAATTTATTTGATTTAATTTTTAACACTTTATTGTCCCTTTTAATCGGAAAATTCTGAGGCGCCTCCCCTGGGGAAGGCGTAGACGCAGCCTGTGAGCCTGTTGTGCGTCCAAACCAAACCTACCTAATATTAGTTGTGTTTTTGAAATTTTGCTGGGGGAGCAATCCGGAGTACCCGGGGAAAACCCCCGAGACGTTGCCCGAGTCGAAAGTAAATACAGTAATATTCGGAGAAACATGACGTCCAGATGTTGGATCGATCCCACACCTGTCAAGCGCCATTTGTTTCTGGCCAGTGGAAAAGGCAAATTTGACCCTTTCCCTCCCCCTCCCTCTTCTCCCCCCTTAGACCAATCGTCTACGACGTTTTTATTGTTGATAATTTATATATTTTTTTAAAAGTCGTTTGATTCATGTTGGACATTTAAACTCAACGACCTAAATCCTTTCGCTGCTATTATAATTGAACAGCACAAAATAGCATAAACCTAATATTTTATTAACAAACAGTTAAGACTGCTGCTCTCCCTTGTCATCTCCATCTTCCTATACGCTTGCGAAACATGGACACTCACAGCTGCAGATCTACAATGAAGAATACAAAGCATGGAGATGAGGTGCTACAGAAGACTTCTGGGCATTTCCTATACCCAGCAAATCACCAACGACAAAGTCCGACAGACCATCACAAAAGCCATTGGACAACACGATGACTTGCTCATAGCGGTGAAGAAACGAAAGCTCCGATGTTATGGCCACGTCACTTGATCATCAAACCTTGCAAAGACCATCCTGCAAGGCACAGTGCAAGGAGGTAGAAGAAGAGGGAGACCGAAAAAGAGGTGGGAGGCCAACATTCGAGAATGGACTGGTTTGACACTGAGCGAAACCTTCAGGGTTGCTGTGGAAAGAGAAAGATGGAGTACGCTGGTTAAACGATCATCTGTGGTGCCCCAACGACCTCCGAGTTACGGGTTATGATAGGATAGGATAGTTAAGATGTAGAATTAAAATACTGTTGATTTAGTCAGTTATTTAAACTTTGCTGGATATTAAAACACAAAGATGTAGATTCTTTAAGTGTTTGTGTTCCTTCCGCGGTATCGAATAAATACACACCTGTTTTATTGCCAAGCAGCTAAGTGATATTATTAAGATATCATCGATCTTCGGCTAATTAAGTTACATCAAGCGGCTAAGTGACAGTATTAATATCGTCGATCTTCGACTAAATAAGTTGTATCAAGCAGAATGTTTAAACTTAAATCTCTTAATCCTTTTTTAAATCATTCCGCTGTCTCAAATAAGAATTAATGTTTTTTCGACACACAGGTAGCTTAACTATGAAAACACTGTTCCTGTTAATGTTTAAATAATTTGCAACGAGAAGGGTATTTAAACATCAAGTACACAGATCCCTTAACTTTTCCTGTAATTCCGCGATATGAACATTAAACCACTGATGATTTATCCACAAGCTAGGCGTACTCTTAAAATCGCTGTGGCTGAATTTTAAATAAATTACTACAAGCTGAATTTGCTACAAGCTTAAAGGCATAGATCCTGTAATGCTGTTATCATGCGACAGTATACAATCAATGGATTTCTGTTAAAGCTGTCTTTAGAAACGTGTAACTCAACTTCTTGTAAACAGCTTCTGAGTCATTCGGCGATTCTGCAATTAAGGTTTCATAGAAGAAATGTTTTGGGGCTACCAGGATTGAACCGTCTACCTCTGGAATACGAGCAACTCCACACTCTAACGACTGAACTATTCTGCCCCAACATCCACTCTTCCTGTTTCTACATCTCTTCCCCTATTGAAAGATGTTTTTGGGATATTTTTTTAATCCTTTTTTTTTAATTCATAAACGTAGTGTAGAAAAAATAGAGTGTATTTTTTAGGGGAGTTGGGGGGGGGGGAGGTTGGAGGAGGGAGGAGGGGAAGGCTTTATATTTTTCGAGTTGGGCAACATTCACTGTGAATTTTAAAAAATGTTGTATGACGCTGAAATGTATGATAGTTAGTGTCTGCCAAAACGCCTTAAAACCTAAATTAGGCTGTTTTACCAAAAAGTCAAGAAATCTTGAAGAAATATGAATAGTTAACAGGAAGCCTAGTGAAAACGGTTGAAGTAAGATACAATCAGCAGATTAAAGGGTTGTCTATACGTGTATTTTTATTACAACGCTTCGTCGTTTGTGGGTCAATCTGGTTATTTCAGACTGTAACAAGAGGACCTGTTTACCCTGCACACTTTGAGATTTAGCTTGTTTAGTCAGTTAGACTTAGAAGGTTACAGTTAGTCTCTAGCAGACGACAGAAGTGATCATGCGTAACACAGTTGTAGCCTGACGCCCGCATAGCAGTGACATCAACGCAGCTGACGGTAGAAGGCTTTGAATTTTACAACCACTCAGATTTCTTCAGCCTATCTGAACACAGCACCGGTAGGTAGAACCAGTTCTGACTGGGTAGGCCAAGGCTATGTAGAGGGTCATTTGTGTTGAAAGCTTAAGGCAGTACACAGCTACTTCCTAGCAGAAATCTCTCCACTGATAGACCAGGGAAGCAGTGCTTGTTGAATATTCGAATTCAATTAAGTAGCCACGGCCTGACAACTGTATTAAAGTAATTCACAGGGTGACTCACTAGCGGTCCCCATAGAATAAGACGAGAGGGTTACAACATTTCATTGTGCAGAGCCCAGCAACAATAAAACCCCACGTCACACAGACCCACTTTCCACCTTACCCTGACCCTAACCCTAACCTCACCTGGAACGGTTTACAAACGATAACTGTTAGTCGAATGGATTAAGGCTCAGTCACGGCTGTGTTATGACTGATTTTGATAAAATTAAGTGCTTACTCAGCCAAGCGCGACAGTTCTGAGACAGCGGTAAGTGGGTCACCAGAAATTCGCTCAAGGTAAAAGGAACCAAGCGGTTAAAGTGTGTTTTAAGTCGAGATCAAAATTGCGCTAAAAACTTTTTACTGTTGAGTAATTAACGCTAAGGAATTGTAGCGGATATTGTGATAAGCACAAGGCGTGCAATGATAGCATTGCTGTACCTTGGATTTGGTTGACAAACCTTGCATAACGTATGTTTCTGTCAGTCCATATTGTTGAAGCAATATCGAGAACTTTCTGTTTACGACTGACCGAACATTCCAGATCTATCTGGTGACAGATGATCACGTTTTCAAAAACTGTAGAAATGACGTAGGACAGTGGTAATTCTGGTGATTAGTTTTTATTTGATTGGTAGTTGATTGCGTCATTCTAAAACTTTCCATATTTGTTGACATTGCTGATAGACTATATAACAAACGCTGTCTGCGGGTGTGAAAAGTGTTTCTCGAAAATAAATGTTGTATGATCAGTTGTTGATGCCATCTGCGCATTTTGCTGAATAAAGTTGGAAAATTTTATAAAGACGACCCGTGCTTTGTTACTGAGTGAACCGGCTACGTTGAAAACGAATTCGATTTACACAAGATTCAAGGGCCGGGGCTGAATGACTACTTACTTTCAAAAGCCTTTAAAAAAGAAAATAAAGTGCGTATATAAAATTTGCGAAATTTGAATCTAAACTTCGTGTCCGGCCATTTAAATGGTCGTCTGCTGTATACAGACACTGTGACTTGTCTCCCTTCAAATACCTATGCAATGCGCTCATACATTGCGGGTTTTTTTTTTTCAATTTTTCTTCCTCGGAATTTGTTTATGTTTTGGATTCAGCTGTAAACTAAATGCGATGAAGTGCATAGAATGTGTATGGTTCTGACGATAGATGTAGGGTTGTATGTTACATTGCAAATCTTTAAATGGAATCAAACAGAGGGCTGCTAGAATTCAGAAGTTGCAATAATAAGAAACAAACGTGTACGTAAGCCACAGTGTTACACTGGTTGTTGGTTTTTATCAGTAGTTTATTCTGCCCCAGTGCTTGAATCCTGATAAGTGTAACTCGGATTCCTTTATCCACGCAACCTGTTCACTCAGCAACAAGGCAGGAGTCGTCGTATGAAGTTTTCCAACTTTATTCAGCGTACATCAACAACTGCTTACAATCGCTTTTCCCACTTTCTCTCTTGTTTTTTCTACAAAGTGCATCAATTATATAGTTTTTCTCTATACTCGAGATAACGTTAGAACGTTCCAGCGTGACGCATTACAACCAATCAAATTAAACTTCGTCATCACTGTCTTACGTCATACAACTTTCTTCATAATAAAAGAACCTCTCAGCTTCTATTGGATCTATCTAGATGCTTCGATCGATGGTAAATAAGCAACCCTAGAAGATTCTCCAATAATATCGACCAACAAAAATTATCAACATTATAACAATCTTCGTCTAACAACGCAAAATCAAATCAAAGGTAAATACACTCTGTTATTGAATGCTTTGCAAATTAAAACGATCGGATCTATCGTGCGCGTCTCACACGTACCATCGTGCGCGTTTCAACGTAACACACAGGAAAGATAATTTCCACAAAAACAAGACAAAACGGCAGAATGTGCAATTTGGAGTTAAGCTCTCTTTTAGGCTAACAAAACGCCTATCCTATCCTATCCTATCCTGTCCCATAACCCGAAGGTCGTAGGGGCACCACAGATGATCGCTTAACCAGCATACTCCATCTTTCTCTGTCCTCAGCAGCCCTCATGGCTTCGCTCAGTGTCAAACCAGTCCATTCTCGAATGTTGTCCTCCCACCTCTTTTTCGGTCTCCCCCTTCTTCTACCTCCTTGCACTGTGCCTTGCAGAATGGTCTTTGCAAGGCCTGATGATCTGGTGACGTGGCCATACCATCGGAGTTTCCGTTTCTTCACCACTGTGAGCAGGTCATCGTGTTGTCCAATGGCTTGTGTGATGGTCTGTCGGACTTCAACGTTGGTGATGTGTTGGGTATAGGAAATGCCCAGAAGTCTTCTGTAGCACCTCATCTCCATGCTTTGTATTCTTCGTTGGAGATCTGCTGTGAGGGTCCATGCTTCGCAAGCATATAGGAAGATGGAGATGACCAGAGAGCGCAGCAGTCTTACTTTGGAATGTAGACTGATGGTTCTGTCTTTCCAAATGGGCTTCAACCTTGTCAGGGCAGCAGTTGTTTGTGCGATCCTGGAGAGGACTTCCTGTCGAGACCCATTGTCTGACACAATGGCTCCTAAATATTTGAAGCTGTGCACTGTGTTGAGGGATTGGCCTTGTACTTTGATGTCCGTGTTGATGCCATTGGTGTTGTTGGTCATCATTTTGGTCTTCTCTGCACTTATTTCCATTCCATAAGCTCTGGAGGTGGTGTCAAGCCTCTGTACAAGCTGTTCAAGTTCTTGTTCCTCTCCAGCCAATCCATCAATATCATCCGCAAAACGAAGATTGGAGATTGCTCTGCCCCCTATGCTGACTGTGCCTTCGTGATCTGCAAGAGCATCTGACATGATGCGCTCTAGGAAGATGTTGAAGAGTGTTGGAGAGAGTAGGCATCCTTGACGCACACCGATTGTTGTTCTGAACCAGTTCCCGATGACACTGTTATGGAGGACTGCACTGGTAGCCTTGGCATACAGGCTTTTGATGACTTCTATAATTTTAGTAACAAAACGCAAGAAAAAAAAATGTTCATTTGTTTTTCCTTTTTTTTTTTTTTTTTTTTTTTTTTTTTAGTTTTGTGCTGGGAAGTATTGTTTTGTTGTTTTGTGCTGTGAAGTATTGTTTTGTTGTTTCCTATGTTTGATCTGCCTGAAGAATAGAGTAGCTCCACCCCCGTTGGGGTGCCGGGGGTTTCAGTATAAATAGTATCCCCACTTTCTGGAAATTTAGTGCTTTAAATTCCCACTGTCGCTGTCTTTCTCATTTGCTCTTTCTCGTTCCTGCTCTGTTCTATCAATCTGCTATACTATCTTCTTCTTCGCTAGACCAGTCACCTACCTTTTTTCTTGAAAACTCTTCCGGGACAAGACTCCTTATTTGTGTATGAGGTCTGTTGGATCAGCTTGGGAATATTGGACGCTTTCTGCCAGGTTATCACATGGCTTCCTATGATGTTATTATTTAGCAGTTATATGTATGTGTTTTGTTGATATTTCATAATGATGTTTGTATTCTATTTTGTTTTTGTAAACGGGGGTTCGATAAATTAGAGTACAGCCTCAGCGTCCCCTGCGTGGGATGTCTTTATTGTAAAGTGACTGGCTGGTGGAGAGCTTTCAGTTTTACCACTAGGGTTGTTTCGGCAGATCTTTTATGCGGATCAGGGGTTGTCCGGTCCTGATTTGGCTCGGAAGAGTCCGCTAGACCTAAAGCAATAATCATGTAATGTAATGTAGAATAGCTCCAAAATTGGCGTTTTTTCGTTTTGTGTGATTTTTGTTTGAAATTATGAGTCTTTTGGCTTATGTACACGTTTGAGTGTTTTTATTTGTGTTATTGCAAATTCTTGTTATTTTTCGTCTCTGAAACGAAGAAAGAAGAAGAAAAAAAGCAATCAATGAAGTGACAACTTAAAATTTCCATTTATGACTACCGAGTATTCTTCCGGCAGTCTATGAGACCAATAATCCAATCTAGGGTCTGAATGTCTGTTTTTCTGTCTGTGTGTCTGTGTAGAGAACGGGATTTTCCCGGTATTTTTTAATTAAAATTAATTAATGATTTTTGATTGGCTAGGATTCGGGAGCCAATGACGGAAGGCGTAATTTGAATTAGAGGGGAAATTAGTCAGTCGACTTGTTGGTGTCGAGCTATGAGGTCGAGTGTGTGTGTAGGCCAGGAAAGAACAAAAAGTTAAAAGAAGAAAAGAAAAGAAAAGAAAGTAACTGAAAGAGGAAGAAAGCATTGAAACTAATCGCGGTGTATTGGTTTGTGGTCATTTCTCTCTGGAAGTGGATTGTTATTTTGTGCTGTAAAAATTACAGGTATTTATAGTGTTTTACATGATTGTAAAATGGCGGATAGGTATATTTTTGTATTGAAAGGTAGTGAGCTGTTGTCCACTGAGATGGAATGTTGAATTTTCATTGATGTGATAATATTATTAATTACGTGGGGCGATAGTTGTAGAGTAGTAGATAATGAAGTATGAATGAAATGCGTGAGCTTGGTTAATAGTAATTTTCATTCATGAACTGATTACCTGGATATGAATAATAATGGTGGAGGAAGGAAAGTGGTGATCGCATACGAAACAGAATGGAACAAAGCGAGGAACAAAGGGGAGGTGAGAAAGGGTGAATCTAAAGAAGAATAGATACGTTATCCGAGTCAGAGAATTGACGTTTGAATATGTATATTGTACAGCGGCCTACTTGGAGCCGAGAGGCCAACTGGAGACTAGGGCCTGTTGGGGCTACTGGCTTACTGGGAGCAGAATTGGCTCTATCCTGTCCGAGGCGAGGACAGGGCGATTTCCAAGGCATCGGAGGGGAATCGACGCTGTCTCCACACTTGATCAAGACAACGTTTTCTCCGAGCGGACTGGGGCAGGAAGTTAGTCCCTCCGCTCGTCGACGCTCATCTATCGTCGACACTTCTCTATCGACGACACTCGTCACTTGTCGACGTATCTTTGGCAACGTGTGCCAGATTTTGTGAATCCGTGATCCTCGGAGATAATAAGGTACAGTGAAACTTTACATATTTGTTGTGTTGGCCAGGACAAGAAATTGCCGGTCTCGAATTATCCGTCCCGAGTGTTCAGGCTCGTCGACGTCACGTTTCTATGAAACATTGGGATAAGCCCAACTGTGTTAGATTAACTGTATGAAAGAATTGGAGCGAAAGTGTGATATGAAATTGTTGATTATTTATATAAATTTTGAGAACGTGGAACGGATATCTGGTGTTGGTGTTTGTCTGTGTTGGGAAGAGTCCGTACGTTTGTGGGAGTGTCAGTAAACAGAGAACGTACACGCACGCATATTCTGCTATAGAAGTCAGATATATTTTTGCACGCACACAGATAGTATAAACGGGCACCCACACTAAAATATCCACCCGCTACAGT
Organism: Oncomelania hupensis; assembly: GCA_036898135.1. Taxonomy (NCBI): domain Eukaryota; kingdom Metazoa; phylum Mollusca; class Gastropoda; order Littorinimorpha; family Pomatiopsidae; genus Oncomelania; species Oncomelania hupensis. Next base: position 3,473,093 of record CM072521.1, on the reverse strand, counting down.
CTGTCCTCGGTCTGTGTGTGTGTCTGTTCTATGTTTGTGTGTCTGTCTGTTCTCTGTCTGTGTGTTCTAGAATTGTACCTGACAGTCCAAGGACGATCAAAATGTGGTGCGACACTGGCATTGCTGTAATCCCGCCAACCGCGGAATTCGTTACGCTGGTCCAGTGGCGATATCCGTCTTTAACAACTGAGAGGAACGAAGAGGGAATGGGGAGTAGCTAAAAACGTTTGAGTGCGTAGCATTGCATTAGGTAACGAATACTTCAGTGTGGACAGAACACAACGGAATATGTATTGCCATTTTTTTAACCTGGAGGCACAATCACAATTATAGATTAGCAACAATTGTTAAAACCACAGCAGCTTTTTAGACACTACCTATGATCTATGTGAGTGTATCAAGTTACAATCCTTTCTCCTCCAACAGTGAAGTGATAGATATTCAATGTTTTCAGGCTCCAGCGGACTGCTAAGAGTCGAATCAAGACCAAGTGGCCTATATGGTGTGGAGGTAACACACATACTTTCTTATCTTCTGCTGTCAGTGCTGTGGGTATCAGAGTTGACTGTATGACCATTGTGTTGCATATTATGAGTACAGCCCACTAGGCAGTACATTTATTTTATTATTTGTATATAGCGATTTTCCTGCTCAAAGGCTGCTCAAGGCGCTGGCCGAAACAGGTCCTAACCCAAGTCACTTTGCTTCGCGTGTCTTTTCTAAATGGATATCTATTTTTCTAACAAAATTGCCAATAAGGGTAACTTTCAGAGGATAGTAAATACCAGGTTGTCACAGAATTATTCCAGTACTGAATAGTAAGGTGGGTTTGTGTATGTATGTGTGTGTGTGTGTGTGTGTGTGTGTGTTGGTGTGTGTGTTGGTGTGTGTGTGTGTGCCTGAGGGTGTGTGTGTCTGTGTATGTGTGAATTACGGAATGCAAGCACAATGTCTTTGAGTACAGCAGTAGAATAATACCAGATTGATCACCCTCGTCCTATCCCTTTCATCGCTGCTCTCCATTACCACCTCACAGTCCTTTCTCGCTCTGTATAAATTATCTCTGTCTGTCTCTCTATATCGGCCTGTCTGTCTGTCTGTCTCTCTTTCTGTCTCTCTCTCCCTCCATTTCACTCTTTATACCTTCCCACCCCCGTGGTGGTGCCGGGGTTTTTCTGTATAAATAGAATCTATCCCCACTTCGTAAAAGTGTAGTGCTTTAAATTCCCATTGTTTCTGTCATTCTCATTTGTTCTTTCTCGTTCTTAATATGATCTATCAATCTACTATCTTTGTCGCTAGACCAGTCACCTACCGTTTTTGTTGGGTCAGCTTGCGACGCTTTCTGCCAAATGGTCACTAGGCCTTTTAAGGGTATTATTATTATTATTTAGCAATGTAAGTATTTTATAGGTATGTGTTTTGTTAATATTTTATAATGATGTTTATATTCTATTTTGCTTTTGTAAACGGGGGTTCGATAAATTAAGAGTACAGCCTCAGCGTACCCTGCATGGAATGCCTTTAATGTAAAGTGGTCGGCCCGGCTGATGGAATGCCTTTAGTATTACCGTTAGAGTTGTTTCAGCGGATCTTTTATACGGATCAGGGATGAGAGTCCACTTTCAACGAACTTGTGGTACTGATTTCTCTCTTGGCAGTCCGCTGGACCCTATAAACAATGATTAACTAACTAATTATATAAACAACCCTTCGTCTGTTCACATAGCCCCGCCACCTTCTGCTCATCGTTCGATCATCAAGCCCCGTTAATAACACATCAGGGACACCCCTCACCCCACCTCTCTCTCCCCCCACTCCCCAAGTCACCCCTACCTCTTACCAATTACTCCCTCCACCCACCCCTCTTTCACACCTGTCTTTTCTCCCTTTCCATTCAGGCGCTCTTAACCCATTTCGACCCGGTTTTATGAATATTGCATGGGGGGCCCGGCGTACCTCACCTTGCAATAGAACTTTCGTGGTTTATGGTGCCGAACGTGGTAGCTAAATCCTGGGACTGTTTGCGCTACAGATACAACTCAGGTATTTAAACTCTGGCCTCATACAAAGGTAGACAGGCGCTTTCTATACTGTTCGGTGAGTTGAGTTACGCGACCATAATTATAAGAAATATTTAGATTGTGTTTTGCGTCGTCCTATCCTAGAAAATCCCCATGGCTGTTTGTGCTATATGTGTAGAAGACATTTTGGCGTTATGCACAGGTAGATAGATCACTTTCTGTATTGTTCGGTGAATTACGCGGCAATAATTATACAAGGATTTAGATCGTGTTTTGTGTCATCCAGCCATAGATAATCCTGGGACTGTTTCTGCTACAGGCATACTGTAGAACTCATGTATTTTCACAACAAGAAAAAGTTCCGTTCTTTTTCTTTTCTTTTCTTTCTTTTTTTAAAGGAAAAAAAAAGATTGTTTTGTTGACTAACGTTTTTTGTAGACCTACTACTGAGGTAGACCTATTTACTTCATTAAAGCGCTGTCTGTGCCGAGATAAAAGGCACAGTCTGGCGCTGTGGTTGGTGAAATGTCCAGCTCGGAGAGCCGTTCCACCCAGGTTTCTCCTGGTAAGGTAAATGCAAGTGCGGCCAAAGCCCGGAGTCACGAGGCCGCGGAATATATCAGTGAATTAACCGGTTATGAGGTCTTTTTGCGGGCCCTGCTTCCACAGGGCGAGGTGGATAAATTTTCTAGCGCGGTCAAATACGTGGTTGAGAAAATTAGGCTTGTGGAAGACGCCAATGCGTCACCACCGAGGGTGCGAAACGTGGCTGATTGGAAATCAAAGCGTCAACCCAGGCGTTAGTTCGGCTGCTTACCTGGGCTTTTCAATTGTCGGACTCATATTCATTGTAAATAAAATAATTTGGATCTGCCGTTTTTATTCTTTTATATAATATAATTTTAAATTAGATTCTTTGTTTCCGGTTTTGTCGCCTGAACTGTTTTAAAACATTACATATTTTATTTTTATATGGATTATGTCCTTTGACTCAGCGTTGAATGATTTTAAATTTATGGGAGGATGTTCCGCCCAAATGTGCACACGCCACTATAATTTTAATTTGTGCGACCGGAACTGTTCCGGCTTGTCCCTGTTCCCTGACTTTATGGTCAGACTTGGTCTGACTGCTTGCTTTGTGTCGGCTTTTGCCAAAGTATAATTGGGACCCTGCCCTCGCAGCGCGGCGACCTTCACCCAAGCTAACGTTCCTCTTCCTCTGGGCCTCACATCATCGGCAACCACCCTGTAAACCCAAGTCTTCTTATCACACTGATACTACTCATCTTTCCTCTGGACGTTGCAGCAGCGTTTTTGCGCTCCCTCTACATTTGGTCTTGTTCTGATTATAAGACTTCTTACTTCATCATGTTATCTTAATACAACGGACATCATCTATACAAGTCCCCTATATGCTTATGTGTCCGGGGACGTAAATCTACCTACCTAACCTAACCTGTGGTTGTTTCAATAATTTCAATGAGGGACTGTTTGCTGCAGTGTTTCTGAGCTGCGGTCAATGGGCCTCTTATGACATTCTTCAATGAAACAATATTAGTGGTTACTCTCACATTCACTTAAAATTAAAAAAAACACAGTTATATTTAAGAAACCCACAAAATTAATAGTGCTTACTAAAAGTTGCCCATTTTGAACGATTCGTTTATTTGTTTCGCAAAAATGAGTTTACCTTAACATTGGGTACAGTGGTCCTCCTATACAGAGTGGAGGGAAGTATTCCACAACGACAATCTTCTTCCCTTTAAAGTATATGGCAATGGTACTGTCATCCCTAACGGGAGGTGTTCATTGGGAATGCTGAAATATATCTATAGTTCATTTTCTATATAATATTCGCCAAAAATAATATTAAAAATACATTTCTGAAAGAAAAAATTTTTAAAAAAAAACACGCAGAAGAAATATTATGCCTATCCTATCCTATCCTGTCTCGTAACTCGGAGGTCGTAGGGGCACCACAGATGATCGTTTAACCAGCATACTCTATCTTTCTCTGTCCTTAGCAGCCCTGATGGCTTCGCTCAGTTTCAAACCAGTCCATTCTCGAATGTTGTTCTCCCACCTCTTTTTCGGTCTCCATCTTCTTCTACCTCCTTGCACTGTGCCTTGCAGAATGGTCTTTGCAAGGCCTGATGATCTGGTGACGTGGAGTTTCCGTTTCTTCACCACTATGAGCAGGTCATCGTGTTGTCCAATGGCTTGTGTGATGGTTTGTCGGACTTCGTCGTTGGTGATGTGTTGGGTATAGGAAATGCCCAGAAGTCTTCTGTAGCACCTCATCTCCATGCTTTGTATTCTTCGTTGTAGATCTGCTGTGAGGGTCCATGCTTCGCAAGCATATAGGAATTATACTATGCAGTGAGCTTTAATTGCTCAAACCCGCCGCAATGGTGAGATTTTGGAGTTTTATTCTGTTATATTTTCACACTGTGTCTGTTTCCAAAACACCAAGGTATGGCCAGCCCAGCGGACTGTAACTATTGTTTGGAGGTCGAGTTTTCTTGCTTACATTCCAACGAAGTTTGTTGTTTTGATACCAATTTTATCTCTTAACGGTGAAAGTTATGGCCGTCTTTAAAGAAAATGGTTACTCAAGTTCTTCTTGTTAGTCGGACTGACCCGAACGTTACAGACAGCGTCGTTTAAGAATACCCGTTTCTGTAGAATATTATCAAACCGTGCCAGACACTTAAAGCGATGGTTACACAACCCAACTAAGAAGTGTACAACATATTTAGTAGATGTGATTTCCCCTTTCGTAAAGTGAGCCCGAAGCCTTATTTTGTCCCACGTTTTACACTGGACAGTATAATCACAGAGGAATTGATTCATCCACATAACTATTGAGGTGAAAGTTATCAAATAAGCCTGTACGCAGCTTAAAAGGACATTCGGTCCCTCGATAAAGTCACTCTCCAGTTTAGCAAAGGGCTCCTTCTATGCAGTCATTACGCGTCACCAATTGCCACAGGTCCTGAACTAGTCAAATAGGAAGCAGCCGGAGACAAAGCCTTCCTCCAACACATGTACCGAGTCATGTACCGGTAGCTTTCCATGGGAGCCATGCGTGTAGTATAGGAGTTCTAAGGGAGACAATTCACCCATGCCTGCATTAGCAGACGACCTTTTGAATGGTCGGACGCGAAGTCTAGATTCCATGTTCGCAACTATATTTAATACACAAATATGTTTGCATATATCAGACAATATGTTAAAAGTTATTTTTAGCGTGAATTTGTGATTTTTCACAAGACCTACGACGTAAATAAAATACTCCTTCCGATGAGAGTATAAACCGAGGTCTAATCTGTGCACGCACGCATTCAACAGCATGGACTTTAAAGATCCTGACGCTCATGTCCTAGACGGGTGAGTGCCGGCTACACAAATACACCCAGCACGCACTAGGTCCATTCTCCCCATCCCCGGTGGCCCAGGATTGAGCTTGGTCGTCTGGGCGTCAGACTATGCGCCCAATGGTTGCAAGTGGGCGCTTCGGGCGGCTGGAGTTAGATCCTGTATCGGTTAGCGCCTTGAGCAGCTCTTGCGCTGGAAGAAGCGCTATATAAGAACTTAGAAATACATTTACTAATTAATTAATTAATTAATTAATTAATAAAACAATTTGTAAGTTTTGCCCAGTTTTGTTCAGGACTTCAGAAACACTTTAAGTCTAAGCTCGGTGCAACAGCAGAGCAGTACAGACAGGCGTGTTAGGCAGATGTACTTCGAACAGTGCTGTACTGAGCGATAAGGCTGTACCGTGGATAGTACTTCGTGTCAGAAACTACTGGCTTTTGTGATCGCGTTTGTGGGACTGCTTCTACCCGGGGTAAACTTTCCTCTTCACTTCACCTGATCGATCAGTCACAGAGGTAAGGCTGTCAGGTGTTTTAGTTTGTAATCAGATGGTTTGTTCGCACCTAGACCTATGGGGGTATACATCCTATACTATCCTAAAATCAATGGCTAGATTGTGGAGGCGTAAGTGTGCGGTTTGTGTGTGTGTGTTTGTGTGTATGTCTGTTTGTGGGTAGGCCTATGTAAGTATTTCTGTGCATGTGTGGTTTGTGCATGGGTATGGGAGTGAAAATAGAGGGAGGAGGAAGTTGAGAGAGAAAGAAAGAAAGAAAGAAAGAGAGGGAATTAATTTACAGGTGAGTGAACTGAACGAGATATAGTAGTCTACTCGCACGTAAATACAAACCTAGTATAAAATCCCAACCCAATCCACTCTACACACACCCACACCCACACACACGCATACACACACATACACTACCTCACACACACATACAGGCGCGCGCGAGCGTATACACATAATTATCTATTTACTCCTTCGATCAGGCATTTTGACAAAGTAAGCAAGTGTTAATGCACCATGAATTGGAGAGAACTATTAACGCCTTGACAAAAACAAGAACCACGGTCCTTCAAACACCCCTTTTCCCCTCCCCCACCTCCACGCTCCCCTACCCCACCATCACTCCTACCCCTTGGATCGGGATCAGTGACAAGTAATGGATGAAAATGAACCAAGCATTGGAGAGCTATTGACACCTTCACAACAACAATAAAATCCAAGCACTGGATTTATAGGACGCCCCCACCACCTTCTCCCTGCCCTTCCCCAACACCTCTACCAGTGTATATAACGTGTCGTGTGTGTAAAGGGTATGCTGCTTTCAGTTGCTCCGTCATTCAGTCAGCAACGAGAGGGAGGGGTGTGTGCGTGTGCCTAGGTAGAAAACGCCGTTACTCTGACATACACTGGAAACTCTACGTACTTTGTTTTGACGGACCCCGTTATTTTGACGTCAAAACTGGGTTAGGATTAGGGTTAGGGTTAGCTTCCAAAAATAGACAAATTTGTAAAAATGTCAAAGTAACGTATGTAGAGTTTCATAAAAGTCATCACAACGTCGTTTCTACACGGTTGTGTGTGTGTGTGTGTGTGTGTGTGTGTGTGTGTGTGTGTGTGTGTTTTATTCTTATTATTATTATTGAGGATTTTTATAGCGCACTTACACTTATCACGCCGTACTTGACCAGACTCTAGGCGCTGGCCGATACAGGATCTAACTCAAACCGCCCGAGACGCCCACCCGCCTTTGGGAGCATGGTCTGACGCCCGGACAACTGGGCTCTATCCTGGGCAGCCAGGGATGGGGGAAAAGGACCAAGTGCATGATGGGTGTGTTCTTGTTACCGGCACTCACCCGTCTAGGACATGAGCGTCAGGATCTTTAAAGTCCGTTATGATGGAATGTATGCGACACACAGACTAGACCTCGGTTTATACTCTTATCCGAAGAAGTAGGAAACTGGAGTAAAGTGTCTTTCCCAGGGACACAACACAATGGCCCGGACAGGGCTCGAACCCGGGACCTTCAGATCGGCAAGCCAAAGCACTACCATTAGACCACCGTGCGTGTTTGTCCGCGCAGTTGTTCAAAGGTTTCGGTTGGACGGATTTCTCTACATTTTAGTGTACGCCTGTTTCATGTCATGACCTCGTCATCCTTCTTTTTGTTTAGGTAATTGTCGTTGCAGTTTAAAAAATTTTTTTTTAAAATGAATCGCGTGCACTTACATGAGGAATCGTTGAACCGGGTGCTGATTGTGCCGCTATGCTATATATTTAAATGAGTGACCAGTGACACCGTGCCTTGCAGGTAGCTGGACTGGTGTGTGTAGCAGGTAACTATTAGGTCAATGTTACATCACCACCATCCTCACAATCCCCGAGCCTTGTGTCCCCCCAGACTAAATCAGAACGACAGCGAGTGAATTAGATCTCGTTTTAAAATCTTATTTAATAATGGCTATTGTAAAGTAACACGACAATGTGTGGGTGGGGCGTGCGTGGAGATGGTGGGATGTGAGGGGAGAGGGGAAGGTAATTGAATAAATGAGAGAGAGAGAGAGAGAGAGAGAGAGAGAGAGAGAGAGAGAGAGAGAGAGAGAGAGAGAGAGAGAGAGAGAGAGAGAGATTGCAACTGCTCATTTTCCTGTGTTATGACGGCTCGTGTGTCTACTTGTATGTCTGTGTGAGTGTGTGGGAGTAGTGAGGAGGGTGGGGAGGAAAGAGGGCATCTGTGTGCGTGTGTCATGCGTGTGATATTTATTCTGAGATTGAAAATGTGTTCAGTGGCACTTCGTCCTGCCCTCAATCCTGCTTGTTCTTCAGCTAGGATTTCTTCAGCTTGGGGTTTCAACCTGTGGAGTATTATTTTTTGCTGGGATGGCCGATGGGGCTGATGGTGCGGTAATTTTCACACTCCTGAAGGTTACCTTTTTTTGGGAAGAGTGATGACAAGCGACTAGGTCCATGGTGTAAGACATTCCCCACTCAACAGATCTTGTTAAGATAATGGTAAGGGCGTCAATCATCGCTTCTCAACCGGCTTGAAGCAATTCCGCGGGTAATGATTCTGCTGAAGTCTGGGCGGCAACCCATGACAATGGCTAGAATGTCTTTGTGGAACAAGAATCCAACGCCCTGTTCGTGCCTGTCATCTCTCTCGCTGAAATAAAGCTTGTGGCCTTTGTCGGTCGTTGTTTCACCTATGCCTTTCCAGCGCAGTTCGCTGATACCTAAAATGTTCCATCAATAGTGGTCCATCTCGTGGGCCAGTTCTTCTAATTTTCCCTCCGCAGTTAGGGTCCTGACATTCCAGGTTTCTATAACGATGTTGTCTCTCGTGCGGATTCTACTAAGTTGCCCATCAGTAGCACACTTATCACCTCTGTCCTGGTGGCCAACGGAAGGCGCGGTCCTTGTTTACTCGGGCGACGACTGATCTGGTATGGAGTGAGTGGTTCTTTTCATCATGCGGTGTGTCTTGGGCAAGAAAGACCTGGCAGGGCCCAATCCTCTTCGGGGTGTTGGCCACAGTCGAAATCCACGAATACAGTGTGGCTCGCCTTGGCCCCGAGCACGTGGTCGTTGAACCTGTAGTAACATGAGGTTCTTCCGTCCTGGCCGATGACTTCTGTGTAGAAAACTTTCGCCCAGTGATGCCGTGCTGACATCACCCCTGTTAGTCGACTCTTACGATACGCCTATAAACGTTGGGTCTATTCTACTCAGTGCCCGAACCAATATATCTATCTAAAGCCGAAGTGTGGAAGACCTTTATAATACTCTCTCACCCAGTCACTGCGAGATGAAATCCGAGATCAACAGTCACATTCCACGACTGTAAGAATCTCAATATTTGTGGTTTCATTTATTTTATTTATCAGTACAACTTATGCTAATCTGATGAATAAAAATTGATACAACAACAAAATGGTTTCACACAAATGCAGTGCTGGTTACACACGTTACAAGTGATGGTCAATAGGGAGTTACTTTTCAACCAGCTGTACACCAGTTTGCTCTTCGCCCTGTACATGTCGCCATTATTTAAAAATAAAATGTGGCGGAAAGTTAATGGTGACATGCCAAAATGTATGGCCAGGGGTCGACAATTCATCTGAAGTATTCCATGATTTTCCGTGCAACACTTCTACGCTGTAAAAAGATCGGTTTAGATATTGAATGTGTTGAAATCTATCTATCTATCTATCTATCTATCTATCTATCTATCTGTCTGTCTGTCTGTCTGTCTATCTATCTATCTATCTATCTATCTATATATATATATAAGAAAAATAATTATCCTGCTCTCAAAGGTGGACAAAAGTGAGACATAGTGACTTTCAATTCCATGTGCTTCTTAATGAGCTACAAGAGCTCAATAAGCAGTAGAATTGCATTCATAAAGCCTGGTTCTCCTGACGCGTTTCGATCTTTACCAAAGATCTCATCAGAGGAGGTTTGGCCCTGAATGCATAAACTACACTAAGTGCAGTCCAAATGTACTGCCTGGGTAGTCACAAAGACACCCGTTAAGAAGTTCACATTAGGAAGAAGCCAATCTCACTATGAAAATACCCCAGTTACCAGGGCCGACCGAGAGAATTACTTTGAAAATGGTTTTCAAATAATTGTAAAATTTAATATAAATTCTCTCCAAATGGCTAGCACCGTACAGCAACCATTAAGGAACAAGGAATAAAAACAAGCCAAGGGAGGCAAGTTAATTTAAACAAGAAAAATAATTATCCTGCTCTCAAAGGTGGACAAAAGTGAGACATAGTGACTTTCAATTCCATGTGCTTCTTAATGAGCTACAAGAGCTCAATAAGCAGTAGAATTGCATTCATAAAGCCTGGTTCTCCTGACGCGTTTCGATCTTTACCAAAGATCTCATCATAGGAAATGCCCAAGAGTGTTCTGTAGCACCTCATCTCCATGCTTTGTATTCTTCATTGTAGGTCTGCTGTGAGGGTCCATGTTTGGCAAGAGTATAGGAAGATGGAGATGAATGTCACAGGGAAAAAAGAATGAACAAATATCCTTCATTCCCTGTCCCTTCAAACTGCACCAGAGCAGCTGGGACTGCACACCGCTTAGCCCCCCATTGCCGAAGCAGACACTCTGTATGTTTGGAAAGTCTTCTGCATTGAGATGGCTAGTTTGGGGACACAATGCATATCTAAGACTAGCAGCACAGAGGCTTACGTTAAATATTGAATATTAGATAGTTAGTGTGGGTGTGAATACGAATACGAATACGAATACGAATATTTATTGTCATAAAACCAAAACAAGGTTTACAAGACACAATATATGGTACATTGACGCATGCAATTCTTGTCATTGTGTCAAGAGAAAAGTCTTGACATTTATAGTGCAGAAAGTCTTATTTTGAAGCAGCGAAAAATATAGGATGAAAGATAGTTTGAACATATTCCCGTTTGAAAAATCATGCTCGGTTTCAATATTGCAAGGTTGTTTATGAATAATTCCCTATCATTAGAGTTGAGAACTTCACCAATAAACTTTTGTCTTTCATTATTATTTTTTCACAATAAATATTTGATCTGTTGTTCTTGAATTTGGTCGAAATCCAGCTTGTTCCTGGGTTAAGATATTCTCGCTTTCTAGATAACTGCTTATTCTGTTATTTATAACTTTTTTCTATATTATGTGTGTGTGTGTGTGTGTGCGTGTGTGCGTGTGTGTGTGTGTGTGTGTGTGTGCGTGCGTGTGTATGAGCGCGAGGGAAAGAATGCTTTCAAATGATGATTTAATACCATGGTTTCTGTAAGAATTTTTTTTTAATTGCAACTTCGTAGCTGTGATTGATTTTTTGTAAAAACGCAAGTGCAATGGTTTTGTTTGGATTGTGTGATATTTTTGTTTTGTCTATGACTGTTTATAAACTACTGTGATTTACTGTAAATGTGTTTGTCCGTTGGCCTACCCCTTGGGGTCATGAGCAATCTTGCCACTGTAGATTGTTCAAACCTATAAAGGGAAAAGTGAAAGCCCCAGTTGAAAACCTGTCTTTCCTTTGTAGGCAAGACAGATTCACTGCGGCAACAGTAGTCTACCCCCGTTGGAGTGCCGGGGGTTTTCAGTATAAATAGTATCCCCACTTTATGGAAATTTAGTGCTTTAAATTCCCACTGTCGCTGTCTTCCTCATTTACTCTTTCCCATTCCTGCTCTGTCCTATCACTCTGCTATACTATCTTCTTCTTCGCTAGATCAATGGCCTACCTTTTTTCTTGAAAACTCTTCCTGGACAAGACTCCTTGTTTGTGTATGAGGTCTGTTGGATCAGCTTGGGAGTGTTGGACGCTTTCTGCCGGGTGGTCACTAGGGCTTCCTATGATTGTATTATTTAGCAATATAGGCATTTTATATGTATGTGTTTTGTTGATAATTTATAATGATGTTTGTATTCTATTTTGTTTTTGTAACCGAGGGTTCGAGTAGTTGGGGTAAAGCCTCAGCCGTCCCCTGCGTGGGATGTCTTTATTGTAAAGTGACTGGCCGGTGGAGGGCATTCAATTTTCCCACTAGGGTTATTTCAGCAGATCTTTTATGCGGATCGGGGGTTGTCCGGTCCTGATTTGGCTCGGAAGAGTCCGCTGGACCTAAAGCAACAATCAATCAATCAATCAAGTCCGTTGGCCTCTCCTCCACTAGTGGTCACATAAGCCTCGGGTAATCTCAGCTTCACCCTGTGGTTTTGGGCTTGGCAGTTCTTTTCAACTGCCCTCTGCTTTGTTATTGGTAAGATTAGCCACAATGTGAGAGAGAGAGAGAGAGAGAGAGAGAGAGAGAGAGAGAGAGAGAGAGAGAGAGAGAGAGAGGGGGGGTGTTGAGGGTGCTAATAAAAACCTGCGGGTACAATCTTTTAAATTGGGGGTTCTTTTTTAGTCTGAAGGAGGAAGACGAGCACAGAGTACCATTTCCTGAACTGCTTTGAAGCAGTTGTTGGGTTCAACAAATTCTTTAAAAAAAAAAAAGCGGTTTAAGGAAGTTGCTGTCGTAAATCAGTTGCAATTGTAGGTTGGGCGGAGGAGCTAAGTGTAGGTTCAAATTATGGTTAACGGGTCCGGTTCCCCCTTACCCCTACACAGTTTTCTTGAAATAGAATTCGTCTTACCCAGTGTGGAGTAACAGCTCCTTCTCTCTCTCTCTCTCTCTCTCTCTCTCTCTCTCTCTCTCTCTCTCTCTCTCTCTCTCTCATTCATCCTCCTCATCCTCGTCCCAACCACTCCCCTCTCCTTCCCAATCCAGCTCTCTCTCCCGATGCCCTCCCACCCTGACAAAAACCTGACACTCGCGCTTATCTGTCGTGTGCTCAGGAATTAGTCAAGAGCTTACGCGTGATCTTCCCTTGTTTCGCTCTCCGCTCAAAGAGGCTGTTTAGGACGCGTTGTCATGGTAGCGACGCAGAGGGATCAAGACGGGCGCACCAAGTTAGAACCCCGCTGTTAATTTATGGCTAAATATCAGAGGCCCATGTTGAGAGGATTTTAGAGAGGGGTCACATAAGGGTCTTTAGAGTCGAGGAGGAAAATGAGTCGTTGTCGTAGTGGGAATGATTGATAACGGTAAGCTACATGCCTTTCATTGTCTTATCACGATAGACCCCTCCATGCCTATTAGCCTACACGTGTCTTGTGTTTTCGTAATGTGGGATGGTGGGCGCAGTTGCTCAGCCGTCCTTTTCCTATATCAGTACAACTTATGTTAATCTGATGAATAAAATTTGATACAACAACAACAAAAACCTTTTCTTATGCCGAAGGTCGCGGATTCGATTACATTACATTACATTACATATTTGTTGCTTTAGGTCCAGCGGACTCTTCCGAGCCAAATCAGGACCGGACAACCCCCAATCCGCATTAAAGATCTGCTGAAACAACCCTAGTGGGAAAACTGAATGCCCTCCACCAGCCAGTCACTTTACAATAAAGACATCCCACGCAGGGGACGGCTGAGGCTTCACCCCAACTTATCGAACCCCCGTTTACAAAAACAAAATAGAATACAAACATCATTATAAATTATCAACAAAACACATACATATAAAATGCCTACATTGCTAAATAATAACATCATAGGAAGCCCTAGTGACTACCTGGCAGAAAGCGTCCAATATTCCCAAGCTGATCCAACAGACCTCATACACAAACAAGGAGTCTTGTCCCGGAAGAGTTTTCAAGAAAAAAGGTAGGAGACTGGTCTAGCGAAGAAGACGATAGTATAGCAGATTGATAGAACAGAGCAGGAATGAGAAAGAGCAAATGAGAAAGACAGCGACAGTGGGAATTTAAAGCACTAAATTTCCAGAAAGTGGGGATACTATTTATACTGAAACCCCCGGCACCCCCACGGGGCGGATTCGATTCCCGCTAGGGACGAATACGAGAATGTTCAGGTCACCGAAGGTTTTTTCGGATGCTCGGGTTTCCTCCTTCCCGTCAGTAATGATTTTGGAGGCGGTCTATCTCGAATTTCAAAATTAATATTCAATTTCCTTTTCGCCTTCTAATAGCGATTTGCCTTTTACACCGCATGTTTGAGTGAAGAATATGACTTGTGTTTGTTGTGTATGTAGGAGTGTCTGCAACATGTGAGCGTGTATGTTGGTCACAAATCGCCGCGCTATGAGTCTTATTTAATTTAGGAATAAGATGCATATTATTATCTTCAAAAGAAACAGGCATTATAATAATAGGCGCGCACATACCAACATTCATATAATCATACATTCATGTTTTATATATAATAATAATATACAGCATACAAAGGCATGCACACACACAGACACACGACAGCCACACAGACACACACAAACCAAGAATACTAAATGAAGAAAGAAAGTAAATTATGTAAAGTTCTGCGAAAGAGAAAGGTTTTCATGTTGCTTTTAAAACTTTGAATTGAAGGAGAGTGTCTGACATCGGAGGGAAGAGAGTTCCAGAGCTGAGGTCCATTTACAGAAAAAGAGCGGAGACCATTTGATTTCTGTTTATAGCGGCCTTGGAGGAGGAGTCGAGTATCGCTCGAAGAGCGAAGGATGCGAGAAGGCGTGTACAGAGTGACTAACTCATTAAGATATTCAGGAGCTGATCCAGTGATGATATTATAGCAGATACAGGCTGCTTTATACTTTATGCGTTTTAAAACGGGTAACCAGTGAAGTCTGTGCAAGAGAGGGGTGCATTGTTTTCGATTTGACTTAAAAACAAGCCTCGCAGCAGCGTTCTGAACTTTTTGAAGGAGTGCTAGGGTAGAGTCATTGCAGCCAATGAGTAAAGAGTTGCAATAGTCTATTCTGGACTGTACACAAGAAGTAACTAGTGTTTTCGTGGAATCTACAGTGAGGAAGCGACGGAGTGAACTGATTAGCCTTAATTCAAAATAGCACATCTGACATTCTTTTCAAATGTGATCATTCATTGAGAGCTCAGAATCCAGGATAACTCCCAAATTTCTTATTTTTTATTATTATTATTATTTTTTTTAATGTATTATTATTATTTTTAATTATTATTAATGGAATATAAAAGGTAAAGGTAGTCCCATAGCCTTGTAATTGTGGCCGTAGGGGAGCGTGATGTTGGAGATCACACTTATCTTGGGCCAGCGTAATGAGGGTGATGCCCATCTCTCTCCCTCGCTGCTTTACCTTCCCCACCCTTAAGAGAGTAGGTACTCAGTCACAGTGGAGTCAACTGGGGGCGTTGTTATTTGTCGTTTCACGTTTTGCGGTCACCCATCCAAGTGCTAACTGCACTGGACGGTGCTTAACTAGCGACACAGTAGCGAGTGCTCCAACCACTGCGCTATCCGACACCCCTTGAATGGAATATGGCTAGGACTAAAATAAAAGAACTTTCTGGACAACATTTTAGTTGAACAAGAACCAAAATGAAAGCTGCCAGTGAAGGCAAAAACATACATTGCAATATTTGGAGCGAGAGATTCAGGCAGACAAATACAAACAGAACAAATTTGAAATATCACTTCTTAACACAACTTCAAAATTAATATGTTGTACTTTAGACAGAACAGGGCGAGAAAAAGACATCATTCCAAGAAGCTCTGTGGAGAAACAGGCTAAAAAGAAGCAAATCACGTGAGTGTAGTAGTGTACTCGTCCATTGCAATGCGTACAGAGGCCTGAGGTACGCGCATTGTTATTGATTAGAGAATGGCGCGGTGTTGCAGCCTTGCCTGAGGCAATCAAGAAGTGAGACAGGTACGTGTAAGCAATTGGATCGTTGTTTCCTAACCTAATAGCCATTCCGTGGTTGATCACGCTGTCATTCCTCGTCACTTAATAGTTAATTAACCTACTTCGCAGACGAGGAAAAAGGAAAGGTTAAAGGTATATAGCCTTATACTCTTTAATAAAACACCCATTCAGGCCTTCGCCGTTCTGCGTAATGAAACAATCCGACCCCTTGCAAGGTAGGGGAGGTAACGTTTGATGCTGTGTCGCTAAGAAATAAAAAATACCCCAAACAATTACTCCCTACGTGAGCGAACTCGTATGAAGATAACCAACGTGTCAGGTGACGGGCCATTACGGGCCGCTCTGGTCACTGTGAGGTGAAGTCGGAGTTCAGCAATTGAATTCCACCACTGTAGATCACCAAACATTTTATTTCACGCACATGCAGTACTATAAACAAACGTAATCAGCCATTTTCAATAGGGAGTGACTTTTCAACCACCTCAGATTTGGTTCACGAGTTCGCTCGATACAAGATTTTATTATCCACCCGCAAGGCTTTCCCATTGAGGTGGTGTGTGCATTTACATTTGGGACGGTTCACTTCTCTTAGCGTGCTGGGAGGGGGGGGGGGCAGGGGGGTCTCCTTTGCCATTTAAGGCACGACGACCTGCACCTAATGCTGCTTGTATATCGAGCGCGATCGAATGTACCTAAAATACAGGGTAAATTGACGAGAGTTGGCAAGGAGGAAGGAGTAGAGAGGGTGGGGCGGGGAATGGGGGGCAAGGGTCGAGAGAGGTGGATAGATTGAGAGAGAGGATGGAGAGAGAGCGAGGGAGTGGAGGGTGGGGGTGGGGGTAGAAAAGCATGGGTAGAGGGACAACAGGAGGGAAGAAGTCATTTGTGCTTTATTAGAGACAGACAGACAGACAGATAAACAGACAGACATAGGGACATAGATAGACAGAGAGAGAGACAGAGAGAGGGAATGGAGAGAGAGACAGAGAAAGAGAGAAACTTTTGAAACATTTTTTTTAAATGAGGGATACACAGAACATCAAAACTGGGTTTATTTTAGAATGTAGGAATCGGAAAGGGGTTTTTTGACCGAAAGAACGCAAATTTCTTATAAAAATATAAGAATCTAATGCAAAATTGTCTCTCTCCGTCTAAAAAGTCGACCTCGGTCGTCTCCTGTAGGGGACGAAATAGGTCGAACTTCAAATTTTTCCCGAAAAGTGACTGCATTTTCTTCGTCCCGGATAGAGCACTCCCTTATACTTCAAACACACTCATGCACTACAACTGCACTCCCATGCACTAAAAGAGCACTCCTGCGCACTTAGAAAAAAGTGAGTGACTGGAAAAAAGTGGATGGCTAGCAAAGAAACCCATTCTCCGCATAAAAAGCAAGGTCATTCACCCATTTCTAGGCTTATGTGTACGCACGCCCACACACACAAACACACACACACACACACACACACACACACACACAAACATACCATCATTTTCGTACATAAATAAAAAAAATACATGAATGACTGCATTCTCATATATATTATTATACAGATGCCTACATATTTTACATTTGAAAGAAAACAATGTGTCGCAATGTTTACACTCCAGAGGGAGAGAGTTCCATACAGCAGCTCTATTACATGATAGTTTTTTTTAAAATATAAATCAATGCGAATGAGGGGTAGTTTATAATTATAAAGTCTTTGCCCATCAACTGGCTTAGTAAAAACATTATCAAGATATGCAGGTGTTTCTCCGTGTGTGATTTCGAACATAAGGACAGCTGTATTAAATATAAATTGTTTTCGAAATAGTAATATTCGGAGTTCTTTATATTTCTCATTTGTTGTAACATCTGAGTTTATATTATAAGACTTATGAAGTGTCTTGATTGCTCTTTTATGAGGACTATTTAGATGTTTAATTTGAGCGCCACTGGCATTACACCAAATAATCGATGCATAATTAATGTGAGACCTACAGTGGGCAAAGAAAACAGATTTTAATGCATCAACCGTAACAAAATGTCTAAGTTTATTTAGAAGGAAAATGTTTTTAGAAATGATTTTACAGATATGGTTAACGTGTGACCGCCACCTAAAATCATCATCGATGATTATGCCTCAGTACTGTACGACCCTAAGTTTAGATTAAAGAAAAAAAGATCCATTGTGGCGTTTTTGTCGTGTAGTGAGAAGCATACTTTTGCTTTTATTAGGATTTAATTTCATTCTATTGATGCAACACCCTTTATCAATTTCATTTATGCTTATTTGAAGACTTTATTCCACCTGATGTAGATTTGTAATATGAGTATGGAGGGGGGAATCATCACCAAATAGATCAAGGTTAACATTTTGTGTGAGAAAAAAGGGGCATGTCTGTAACAAGAGGACCTGTTTACCCTGCACCCTTTGAGATTTTGGCTTGTTTAGTCAGTTAGACTTAGAAGGTTACTGTTAGTCTCTAGAAGACGACAGAAGTATCATGCGTAACACAGTTGTAGCCTGACGCCCGCATAGCAGTGACATCATCGCAGCTGATGGTAGAAGGCTTTGAATTATACAGCCACTCAGATTTCTTCAGCCTATCAGAACACAGCACCGGTAGGTAGAACCAGTTCTGACTGGGTAGGCCAAGGCTATGTAGAGGGTCATTTGTGTTGAAAGCTTTGGGCAGTACACAGCTACTTCCTAGCAGAAATCTCTCCACTGATAAAACCAGGGAAGCAGTACTTGTTGAATACTCGAATTCAATCAAGTAGCCACAGCCTGACATTGTCATTGTCAAACAGGTAAAACACAGACCGAGCTAAACAAATAACTGTATTAAAGTAATTCACCGGGTGATTCACTAGCGGTCCCCATAGAATAAGACGTGAGGGTTACAGCATTCCATTGTGCAGAGCCCAGCAACAATAAAACCCCACGTCACAATGTCATTGATAAATATACAGAATAAAATTGGACCAAGGATTGAGGTGTGATTGAGGAATTCCACAAGTTACATCACCAGAATACGAAAATGAACCCTTGGTGTATACTGATTGGTGCCTGTTTAATAAATATGATTTTAAAAAATACAGATGCAGAATTTTGAAAATAGAATTTTAACTTATTTATTAAGAGGTTATGATTAACTAGGTCAAATGCCTTTTTAAGGTCAAGAAAAATGTCTTGCTTGTTCATAGCATCAAGCCAAACAGGGAAAGCGCTGTTTGACAAGAGTGTTTAGGTCTGAAGCCAGACTGACAAGGATGTAAAAGAGCGTTATTTTCTAAGTATTTCATAAGGTTAATGTTAATATGTCTTTCCAGGGGTTTAGGTTTAGGGGGAAGGGCGAGACGTAATGGTCATCTTCAGGTATTTTCTTATCTAGATGGAACCACAGGTCGTCCAAATAAAGCGAACAAAGCGTACAGGTAGTGAACAAACAATGACAGTAATGTGCCAGAAGATAAGAAAGTGCGGACACACGCAGCATTAAGCCTATATGGATTGTTGGAACGTCATACGAATTTTTTTTTTTTTAACGAAATATATAATGTTATATGTCTTAGAAGTTTATACAGGGTTTTCACATTGAAGATTTGCACCGCCGATATGCTGTGTATCAGATTTTAAAGCAGTAAAAGCTGGTGTTGGACTTAATCTTTATCAGATGCCACAATGCCAGGGTCAAAGAGAAATTCCAACCCCCCTCTACCCTCCCCCTTCTCCCACCACATGCACTACCTCCTCTACTTCAACTAGTGTGAGTGTGTAGATCTACATATACCGTAGTCGGGCTCTCTGTCTCTCTGTCTCTGTCTCTGTCTCTCTGTCTCTCTGTCTCTCTGTCTCTGTCTCTCTCTCTTTCTCTCTCTCTCTCTCTCTCTCTCTCTCTCTCTCTCTCGCTCTCTCTCTCTGGGTCCCTGTGTGTTCAAATGTATTGTGTACTGTAGCAGCGTGATCGACATGAAATATTTTCAAATATTTGAGGTGGATTTCAATTAGATCTAGAAGCCAGCGTGTCCCTTTGTTGAGAGTAGCCTACGTTAGCAACCATGACACGCCATAGGTTCTGTTGAGAGATCTTCTCAACGCGACTAAATTATTAAAACCTTGAGGTGGGAAAACTATTGGACATCTATTTCACCGCCTTAATATGTTAACAGCTTACGTCAAGGGTCCAGTGTCACCCTCCATTTGACCTTTTTTTAAAAATGGAATATGTTTATGTTATTTGTAAAGAATTAAATATTTGCGTAAGAGATAATGTGTGTGTGTGTGTGTGTGTAGTGTAGTGTGTGTGTGTG
This sequence comes from Oncomelania hupensis, assembly GCA_036898135.1. Taxonomy (NCBI): domain Eukaryota; kingdom Metazoa; phylum Mollusca; class Gastropoda; order Littorinimorpha; family Pomatiopsidae; genus Oncomelania; species Oncomelania hupensis. Next base: position 3,453,130 of record CM072521.1, on the reverse strand, counting down.
TAGTGTGTGTGTGTGAGTGAAAGAGAGAGAAGTCGAATATGTGTGTGTTTCTGTGTGGGTGATGGTGTGAGTGGGTGTGGGTGGAGGGGGAGAAATTGGGAGGAAGAGAATTAAATGATGAAGCACGAAGTGGGAGAGAGGGAGAGAGGGAGAGAGGAAGAGCGGAATTCCGGGGTGGATGAGAGTGGTACCTCTGTGTGTGGGTGGGTGGGTGTGCGTGCATGTGTGTGTTTGTGTGAGGGGGAAGGGGGTAGAGTTAGGTTGCGGGAGTGTCCGCTTAAGCTGGAGAGGGAGAGAGAAAAAAAAAGAGAGGTGAAAGTTGGTATTAGGGGGAGGGCGGGGGGAGGGGTAGGATGGTTCGGGAAAAACAGGATTTGCTAAAATTGCGGAGAACGCGACCGGAAGATGACAAGAGTTAGGTCCCATTACTCCATCTCTATCTTTATAAAAATAATGAATTTTTGCTTTTATTTTGAGTTTTATAACACGTGCCCAATTGACATGAGGCATCTCAGGCACTTTTACTTTGCGCAGATAATGATTGTTTCATTACAAAAATACTCTAGCGAGGCAAAATGGGGACAACCGGATGGCTCGTAGTCTCATAACAAAGGGGGAGCCACTTGTTACAAACGTGTTCTTAATGGGCAATTACCGGCCTTCGCAAGTTTTCTAACAAGGAGAATTCCGTCCTTCCCTTTTAGAGCAGTTTGACGATAGATATCAATTTAATTTGGAATTTCGGCTTTGATTTAAAGATGGGTATCAATTTAATTTGGAAGATGGATTTTAAAATGAACATTAATGAAAGTGTTTATATTTAGGAAGATTTGTCCGCAACGTGCGTTGACATTGTGAACTGTTTTTAGTACACGTTCTGACTCAAAAAGAGATTGTGCAGCCTAAAGCCTAAAATAATCATTGTATAGGCCTACTTAATATTTCATTGTTTAAAAATGTCTTGGTCGTTTGACATGCTCCCCTTTGGATAATCGTGGTGGGTTTTGTTTGTTAGTTAGTTGTTGTTGGTCTTTAATATATTTGTTATGAAATAACGTACTGCCTGTTTTACGCAGATCTAACAATTTCTGGTTCAGTTAATATTAAAATACAATTAAGAAAGTTCAAATTCTGCAACAATTCCCATAGACAAAAGGCAGGTTCAGATTCTTCACCCACGTACCCACACACACACGCAACATATTATCGAATTAAAATTTATCTAAAAATATTCGATGGTTATGTAGCCAAGCGGAGTATTTGACTCCCATGCCTGCGCCAGTCGCCACAATCATGTAATAATAATAATAATAATAATAATAATAATAATAATAATAATAATAATAATAATAATAATAATAATAATAATAATAATAATAATAATAACTTTGACTGAGCCGCCTTACATGTTTTCTTTTTAATTATTTTGTTTTGTTTTGTTTTAGAATGCCATACCGTCAAGCATCTCTATGACTGACTGGTGATAAGTTGTTCACTGACTGATTAACTCCAAGCACCATGTCAGCAGCAATAGCAACGGCCTCAGCCACGAAGCTGGAGTCTCTGAAACTATCCTCCAACAATATCCAGAGCATGGAAGGTACCACAAACCGCGCAGGCACGCCTCCAGAGTATCTGGTCAACGCTAACGAGCGCCAGTACCTGGCCAAGCTATGCTGGTTGCTCTGTGACGCAGGCACCTACGTCATGCGCCAGACGTTTGACGGTTTCCACCCGCCATTAGTGCTACGTCAGCACCTGGGACAGTATCACGTCAAATCCGTGCTTCAACGCCTCTGGGATCAGAAGGTAAACTACATTTTTTGTGGTTGGATAGCGCTGTTTCCATATTGAAGAGGTGGTAAAGTCTGTGCTTCAGACTAGAGTGACTGTCGCTATCGCGGTCACAGCAAATACTATATTACTTAAGATATAGATTTCATTTGATTTGATTTTACTTTATTTTATTTTATTTTATTTCCTATCCTATCCTATCCTATCCTATCCTATCCTATCCTATCCCATAACTCGGAGGTCGTAGGGGCACCACAGATGATCGTTTAACCAGCGTACTCCATCTTTCCCTGTCCTCAGCAACCCTGATTGTTTCGCTCAGTGTCAAACCAGTCCATTCTCGAATGTTGTCATCCCACCTCTTTTTCGGTCTCTTTCTTCTTCTACCTCCTTGCAGTGTGCCTTGCAGGATGGTCTTTGAAAGACCTGATGATCTGGTGACGTGGCCATACCATCGGAGTTTCCGTTTCTTCACCACTGTGAGCAGGTCATCGTGTTGTCCAATGGCTTGTGTGATGGTCTGTCGGACTTCCTCGTTGGTGATGTGCTGGGTATAGGAAATGCCCAGAAGTCTTCTGTAGCACCTCATTTTATTTATTAATTTTTATTTTTATCTTATTTAGTCGAAATGCTTTCTTCTTCTTCTTCTTCTTCTTCTTCTTCTTCTTCTTCTTCTTCTTCTTCTTCTTCTTCTTCTTCTTCTTCTTCTTCTTCTTCTTCTTTTACTTTAAGGGACATAATCAATAGTTGCCTTGTGGGTTTGGGCACTGAATAGAATAGACCCAACCTTTCCCGGCGTGTTGTAAGTGGCGACTAACAAGGGTGAGTTCAGTACGGCATCACTGGGCGAAAGTCTTCTACACAGAAGTCACCGGCAAGGCCGGAGGAACCTCGTATTACTTCAGGTTCAACGACCACGTGCTCGGGGCCAAGGCGAGTCACACTGTATTCGTGGATATAGGCTGGGGCCAACACCCTGGAGAGGATTGGGCTCTGCCAGGTCTTTCTTGCTGAAGACACACTGCGTGATGAAAAGAACCATTCACTCCATACCGGATCGGTCGTCGCCCGGGTCACCAAGGACCGCGCCTTCCGTTGGCCACCAGGACGGAGGTGATAAGTGTGCTACTGATGGACAACTTAAAGATGGAGTACGCTGGTTAAGCGATCATCTGTGGTGCCTGAACGACCTCCGAGTTACGGGATAGGATAGGATAGGATAGGTTATGATAGGATAGGATAGGATAGGATAGGATAGGATAGGATAGGATAGGATAGGATAGGATAGGATAGGATAATCAATAGCTGTCACTGCGTTATTATCTACACTTTCTAGTTTGTTCGTCGTTGTTGAAGTCCAAATTTTGACAAAACTGACTTAGCTTTGCAGACGAAAATTTTGCTAAGGCTGATAGCACGTTGTGTACGTACAAACAGGGTTTGCGTTCCTTTTGCAGATCTTGACAGAAACACAATGGCGGTTGCTGTATCCTACGAGAAAACTCGAAATCGCGTCGATGTCGTCGGATAAGTTTGACGCCCGTCTGCTGTCGGTGTTGCTGCAGTTCATGTGTCACCTCTCACCCCCCTACCCTCACGGTTGGTCCGCCCTCCCTCTGCCGCAAGACTCGAGCCTCAGTGCTGACATCGTACGCCTGCAGATATATCTACAGCAGGTGGGTATGCTGCTGCTACTACTACTACTACTACTACTACTACTACTACTACTACTACTACTACTACTACTACTACTACTACTACTACTACTACTACTACTACTCCTAGTATTAATAATAGTAATGATGATGATGATGATGATGATGATGATGATGATGATGATGATGATGATGATGATGATGATGATGATGATGATGATGACGACGATGATGATCATGATCATGATGATGTCGACGATGATTATGACGATGGTTATCTGTGAATTTTCAGGCAGGGAGCTTAGGAGGAGTGCGGCATGAGGAGTACCCTGTATTGTGGAAGCAGATAGTGGAGGTCTTACTGCGCATGGGCGGACCGGAAGTGCGCGTGAAGATCGCGCGGATCGACCAGGAAACTCTGACGCCAGAGCAACAGGTGCGTAGTTCTGACTTCATTAAAATAGGACACTCCCGCCTGTTCCAATGTAAATTGGTCTGTGCACTTTACTTAGTACTGACTTCCAGTGTGCTTTGAAGTAACCATCAGGCTGATCCAAGAAGTGGGTGATTTGACGTAGTTTTCAGAAGCAATGGGAAGGCAAGCAAAACCATTGGAACATATACTTCACCCATTGATCTCACAAAAACAATTAATATCGTCGTCATCATCATCATCATCATCATCATCATCATCATCACCATCATCATTATCATCATCATCATCATCATCATCATCATCATCATCATCATCATTAACGTAGTAACTGCCGCTTGACGTGCAGACTCAATTCATCATCATCATCATCATCATCATCATCATCATCATCATCATCATCATCATCACCATCATCATTATCACCATCATCATCATCATCATCATCATCATCCTCATCATCATCATCATCACCATCATTATCATCATCATCATCATCATCATCACCATCATCATCATCATTAACGTAGTAACTGCCGCTTGACGTGCAGACTCACTTCATCTCCCTGGTAAAGAGCAACTGGGGTGCTCCAGGGGAGGGTGCCCTGGGCAAGCTGCGGAAGATCGAAGCGGTCAGGGCAACACCGCGAGCGGGTGTCAAGAAACGAGGGGCATGCGACAGAGGGTCCGGAGAGCAGGAAGGTGAGAGAGAGAGAGAGAGAGAGAGAGAGAGAGAGGGAGAGAGAGGGAATGTATGTGTGTGCGTGTGTGTGTGTGTGCGTGCGAGCGTGTGTGTGTGTATGTGTGTGGTGTGTGTGTGCGTGCGTGTGTGTGTGTGCGCGCGTTGGCTTGTCGCTCTTTACAGTTGGAGCACACTGATTGTAATGTGCTATTAAGGCAGTTGGTTAGCGCGCTGGTGTCCTATGCCCAAGGTCACGCTTTACCCTGCAGAGGGCAAACTTATGTGACTTAGGTACAAGGCGTTCTTGAACCAATTTTTTTTTAATTTGTAAAACTTCAGTTTTATTCGTTTTTGTTGTTTAAAACCACACGGTTGTGAACGGACGGGAAATTAAAGTATTAAATTGAAATTACTACAAGACTTTGGTGTCACATTTGTGTTCAACCTACTTGCGCATTATCAGACTCCTCTCACAACTGTGCACAATGCTAGACTGCTGGGGATGGGAGCAAAGATACCTAACGCTTTCTTAGTGACTTGTCTCATTCTCTATTTGTCTGTCTGTCTCATTGTCTGTCTTATTCTCTGTCTCTTGCAATGTATTCCAAACCATGCGAAGCAAAACGAACAGTGCCAGAACGATCGCTTCTTTGGCTGAGAGTATAAACAGAGATCTAGTCACTGTATGAGCTGACAACTCATCTGTCCAAGACAAAAGCGTTAGGATCTTTTTTTTAAAAACGTGGGATGGAATGCGTTGGTGCACAGACTAGACCTCGGTTTACATTCTCATCGGGTATTTCCTTTAATGGATATGGATGACTAGTATTTGTGTGATGTATGGTTATTATGACCATTGCAGGCGTGAGCGCGGAAGAGCGAGCGGTGCTGACTCGCTGCCACCGTCAGCTGTGTGACACAGTGTTGGCTGAGGACATCGTGGACCGCCTGGTGCAGGGCCAGGTTCTTCACTTCAACGACAAACAGGAGATCCTTACTCCTGGCAAGAACATGGACCGCATGCAACTGCTCACTTCCAAGGTACAATAGTCTACACTGGTTTTTTTTTGTTTGTTTTTTCCATAGCGATATGAGGAGGAGGAGGAGGAGGAAGGAGGAGGGGGAGGCAGAGGATGAGGTTTTCTTGGAACAGTTGGAGTATCCACATTATACTGAACAAGAACAAGAACAAGAAGAACAAGGACAAGAATTTATTTTATATAGCACAAAATCAGACAAAATGTTTGCTCAAAGCGCTTTCTCACGCATTGACTGAGACCAAATGGCTAACATATCCTATCCTATCCCGTAACTCGAAGGTCGTTGGAGAACCACAGATGATCGTTTAACCAGCGTACGCCATCTTTCTCTGTCCTCAGCAACCCTCATGGCTTCGCTCAATGTCAAGCCAGTCCATTCTAGAATGTTGTCCTCTCACCTCTTTTTCTGTCTCTTTCTTCTTCTGCCTCCTTGCACCGTGCCTTGTAGGATGGTCTTTGTAAAGTCTAGTGCTCTGGTGGCGTGGCCATACCATCGGCTAACACATAACATTATATTCTAAGGAAAACAAAAGACGCATTCTTTGTTTGTTATTCTCCTTTCACATATTGTTTAATCCTCTCCCAAAGTAAGTTTGAATATTTATTTCACACACAAGACAGTATCGACGTTTTCTTGTTTTCCTACAGCAAAGCGATTGACATGCTTTGATTGAAAAACGGAATAGAGTGACGCAACACATGTTATTTTTTGTTTTTCTGTTTGTTTGTTGTTGTTGTTGTTGTTGTTTGTTGTTGTTGAAATTTGTAAACAGAACTGTTTGACTATTCGATGCAAAATCTTCGTTATGAGAAAGCTTAGTTGTTTTTGTAAGTAGTGGCCACTTGGCTTATGTTTTACGGCTTATGCATTGGGTCGGAGTGGCGCCATGTTTATCACGGCTCTCTGCGAACTATAAACGCGTGTAGCTGTGTAATTTCAGCAAGGCACTTTTTCATGTGATGTAATTTCACGATTTGACTATTGTGAAACAACTTTACTAAGATCGATCACAATAAATGAATTTAGCTTATTTAGTATGTAATTTTATTTAAGTTTCTGTTGTGATATTTTGATTTGGTATGTTTTAAGTTTGCGCTATTTGTTTTTTTGGTTTTTTTTTTTTATTTTTTTTTTGCTTTGTTTTTGGTGGGTTTTTTTATTTTTGGGAACACAAGTGTGGTGCTGTCAATGTGAGGTGTATAGAAGGGAATTTTTGTATTAATATTAATGAAATATTTATTAGAGTGGGTTGTACATACAAAATTTGTAGGTGGTGAATGAGTAGGTGATGAAACCTTTAGTGTCCCCATTTTTGGAAGGTATATCTACGTTTCGAGGTTGTACATGCCAAACAGACCACGGCGTTCAAAGTACTGATGGACCCTATAAAGTTCTACGTTTTAAGGTTGTACATGCCAAACAGACCACGGCGTTCAAAGTACTGATGGACCTTCTAAAGTTCTACGTTTTCAGGTTGTACATGCCAAACAGACCACGGCGTTCAAAGTACTGATGGACCCTATAAAGTTCTACGTTTTAAGGTTGTACATGCCAAACAGACCACGGCGTTCAAAGTACTGATGGACCTTCTAAAGTTCTACGTTTTCAGGTTGTGCATGCTAAACAGACCACGGCGTTCAAAGTTCTGATGGACCCTCTAAAGTTCTACGTTTTAAGGTTGTACATGCCAAACAGACCAAGGCGTTCAAAGTACTGATGGACCCTCTAAAGTTCTACGTTTTCAGGCTGTGCATGCCAAACAGACCACGGCGTTCAAAGTATTGATGGACCCTCTAAAGTTCTACGTTTTAAGGTTGTGCATGCTAAATAGATCACGGCGTTCAAAGTACTGATGGACCCTCTAAAGTTCTACGTTTTCAGGTTGTGCATGCCAAACAGACCACGGAGTTCAAAGTACTGATGGACCCTCTAAAGTTCTACGTTTTCAGGTTGTGCATGCCAAACAGACCTCGGCGTTCAAAGTACTGATGGACCCTCTAAAGTTCTACGTTTTCAGGTTGTACATGCTAAATAGGCCACGGAGTTCAAAGTACTGATGGACCCTCTAAAGTTCTACGTTTTCAGGTTGTGCATGCCAAACAGACCTCGGCGTTCAAAGTACTGATGGACTCCCTAAAGTTCAAGTACCCCAGAGTGCATGAATCTCTCAACAAAGTCCGCAAGATCGTCCAGAGAGAGGGGGTCACGGAGGTCGTAGGTAGGACATTGTGATTATGTCGCTTTCTTTGTGTGCCGGTGATATTTAGTTTTCTTCTTCTTCCTCTTCTTTTCTTTTGCTTCTTCTTCTTCTTCTCATCCTCCCCCTCTTCCACCCTTTTTCTTATTTTTTTGAGAAACCATAGGACATTGTGACACGGGTAACACAGAGAATGGGAAACTGTGTCTTTTGTTTTTACCATCCTCCTTCTTCTTTTCCTGGAGAGTGCAGAACGTTATGACATGCCCCACATACAACATTAAGACATGCCCCACATACAACATTAAGACATGCCTGACATACAACATTATGACATGCCCCACATACAACATTAAAACATGCCCCACATACAACATTAAGACATGCCCCACACACAACATTAAGACATGCCCCACATACAACATTATGACATGCCCCACATACAACATTAAGACATGCCCCACATACAACATTAAGACATGCCCCACATACAACATTATGACATGCCCCACATACAACATTAAGACATGCCCCACATACAACATTAAGACATGCCCCACATACAACATTAAGACATGCCCCACATACAACATTATGACATGCCCCACATACAACATTAAGACATGCCCCACATACAACATTAAGACATGCCCCACATACAACATTAAGACATGCCCCACATACAACATTATGACATGCCCCACATACAACATTATGACATGCCCCACATACAACATTAAGACATGCCCCACATACAACAATAAGACATGCCCCACATACAACATTAAGACATGTACTCCTTCACATTCTCCTTCTTTCTCTCCTCCTCTCGGTTATTGTCCTTTCTTTCTTTCTTTCTTTCTTTTAGTGTGTGTCGTCTTCTTTTCTGCAAAAACAGCAGTGCGACTTGACATGACATGCCGGACGTAGAACATGACGACTTTGTTGACGCAAGTGTTACGTTTCTTGTTTGTGACGTAGTTAGTTGTTCCACCCCTGCACTGCCAATTAAAGTTCTTGCGCAACAATGGTGATTATTTTACTTAAAGCAGGCTGTTTTGCGGACGAGCGAAGGAGGGCTAATGACGCGCGCAGACGAAACGAGTGAGCTTCTGACTTCAACTAGATAACCCATTGTTTTAGCGGGGAAAACAGTAAACCTAACACTCGTGATCGTAATTGTAATAAGGCAGCCTTCCTGCGCAAGTTGTTGAACAAAACAAATCCGATGAAACTGCAGTGATTTAAAACTATTTAAGGACGGCCATAGTAGCTTTGAGGCTTAAACCTTCCGAAATTGTGGGGGGAAACAGCTGCATTGAACACATATTTATCAGCCAAACCGAGTTATTTGAAGCGCGATGGGGGCCAACTTACATAGCGCACAAAGTACCCCTAAAAGGTCCTCGCTAACCTTATTTGGATTTGACCTGGCCAGTGTCAAGCCGCAAAAGCCTTCCATCATATCCTCGAAAGGGATTGCAAGTCAGCAGGCTTCTTCTTCTTCTTCTTCTTCTTCTTCTTCTTCTTCTTCTTCTTCTTCGTCTCCTTCTTCTCCTTCTTCTTTCCATTATGGCCTCAGCCTTCAGCATCATGAAGATTCTGCAGCCTCTCGTTGTCTTGCTCGTTTGTCTGTGTGTTAAGGGTGTCATGCTGAACCTATGTGGAACAACCTTACTATTGTAGCTTTAACGAAACACAAAGCAACTACAATTTGGGAAAGGGGATGGATGTATGTGGGGGTTGTGGCCGGGGTGCAAGGTGCCATTATGTCTTTAACTTTTTTTTGGAAGGGTGAAAGGGTTTGGGAAGATTTGCGGGGTGGGGCGTGGGGGTAGGTGTGAAGTTCTTACTTTCTGCACCAGTACTCTCCCTTACTTCATGCAGCTTTATAAAGTTTCCATGTAACGAAGAAGAAAAAGCAGCATAATAAACTTTGTTTTGTGTTTTGATTTAACTTTTCAGATGTCGTGGCGGTGTGCCAAGAAGGATTGGCAACTCACTTCCGGTCCATGTTCTCCAGAGTTACTCCCCTTCCTTGGTCTGAAAGCCAGACGAGCATCAGAGATGTCTATGTACCTTTGGAGTTGGTGGCAGAGGATGGGTTAGTATAGTAGTAATAATAATAATAATAATAATAATAATAATAATAATAATAATAATAATAATAATAATACAGGAGGCTATCACGCGCTTATTTTTCAAGCGAACTCAAAGAGCGGCGATCTGAAGAAATCGCTATTTACAAAAGGCGGAAGGGAAATCAATTTTTTATTTTGACATTTAGATTGATTGCATCCAAAGCCATTATTGAAGAGAGGGAGGAAACCGGAGTACCCGGAGAAAACTCTCGGTGTCCCGAAAAGTCTCGTACCTCAAGTAATGCAGGCATAATTGTGGTTGTGTAGCACAAGTCCCAGCTCAAAGAATGATTCAGAAGTGCTCAGGTTTTCTAATAAAAAGCAAAAGTAAGGGCCTGTTCTGCGTCATACATAGACTGTGAAAGGTTTTAGTGATGATCGACAGGGGGTTTTCGGATGAGAGTTGCTAGCGTCACAGATAAGATTAGTTTTGGGGATTGCAAATCATTAAGAATGGATCTTTTTTAAATGTATAACGCGCTTACCAGTTTTAAGGGTGGCCAGAAAACAAACACCAGACTACATAAACTTTGCAGAAATAAATAAGATTTGAACCCACGCTGTCCAAGAAGTACGCTTACTGTGAGCTTGTGATTGTTGTTTTTATTTCCACAGAATTACTGGCAGCGACAGTGCTCCAAGGGGTCGGTCAAATTTGTTTTATCAACATCGACCAATAGTTTCTTATAAGCCTGTATATATATTTTTAGTTGTGTTTTCAGTAAAAAGCTGCAGCTGAGCCAAGTACTTCCGCCGGTAGTGACGACAGGGCGAGGTCGGCGCGTGCTGTTGGAGGGCGAGAGTGGAAGTGGGAAGACGTACTTGGCCGCCATGTTGACGTACCAGTGGTCGAGCCAGCAGACGTATTTCAACACTCATTACGCGTTTCTCGTCTACCTGGACGCCAGACTGGTCAAGGGCCCACTGAGCAAGGCTGTTCACTCTTTAGTAAGAAGAAAGAGGATGCGTGTTGACGATTTTGATGTTGAAATATTCACAGCTCGAGGAACTTCTTTCTTTCTGGGAGACTTGAACAAGTAAAATAGACCATGTAGATGAACGTAGCATGTCCTAGTAGAAGATGCATATCTTAAAATCTCCAGGTACAGCTCTTCAAATGCCGTTGAAAGTCAGTCAGCACGTTAAACTGGATGAAATAGGAAGAAGGGGTGAAATAGATTGTGTCTCTCTCTACAGAAGAGTAACGAACCGAGGGCACGTCGTAAACCTGTGCTTCCGCAGACATGGCACCGTAATAGTCCGGTTTCCGCTAACTAAGTGTCAGAGATCTACCAAGCATAGGCTGTGTGTAGGCCTTTAAATGCTGCTGATGATGATGATGATGGTGATGATGATAATGGATTATGATTGATGATGATGATTGATGATGATGATGATGATGATGATGATGATGATGATGATGATGATGATGATGATGATGATGATGATGATGATGATGATGATGATGATGAATTGTAGGCATTACCGGAGAATTTCAAGGTGCAAGCGGAAGAATTGTGGTCGGTGCTCGAAGAGCATGCGCGGGACACCATCTTCATCATCGACGGCTTCGACGAAGACCACAGCCACGAGGAACTCAAACAAGTAAGCTACTGACGTCACACGTACTGGGTGATGACGTTATGATGAAGTCATGGCTTATGTACCTAGGTGTCATAATTTAGGACTCAAAATAATTGTTATTTCAGTATCGTTTGTCTGCCTTAACACGGTAAAATAGTATGTCAGAGCTAGTAAAGTAAGATAATCATAGACATTGAAGTTGTTATTTCACTATTAGTGATATAAAAACCTTTGCCAAATAACTAAGTTACTAATATAAATATTCCAAATCACAAAGTTAACTATGTCAAAACACTAAGCTAAATCTATGCCTAATCACTAAGCTAACTCTATACCAAATCACTAAGCTAACTACGCCATACTAAGTTAACTCTGTACAAAATCACTGAGCTAACTATTTTACATCACTAAGTTAACTCTGTACCAGATCTTTAAGCGAAATCCATACCAAATCACTAAGCTAACTCTATACCAAATCACTAAACAAACTCTATACTAAATCACTAAGCTAACTCTATACCAAATCAATAAGCTAACTATGCCACACTAAGTTAACTCTGTACAAAATCACTAAGCTAACTATGCCACATCACTAAGTTAACTCTGTACCAGATCACTAAGCTAACTCTATACCAAATCACTAAGCGAACTCGATACTAAATCACTAAGCTAACTCTATACCAAATCACTAAGCGAACTCTATACCAAATCACTAAGCATATACCAAATCACTAAGCGAACTCTATACCAAATCACTAAGCTAATTCTATACCAAATCACTAAGCTAATTCTATACCAAATCACTAAGCTAACTCTATACCAAATCACTAAGCTAATTCTATACCAAATCACTAAGCTAATTCTATACCAAATTACTAAGCTAACTCTATATCAAATCACTAAGCTACCTACGCTACACTAAGTTAACTCTGTACAAAATCACTAAGCTAACTATGCCACATAAGTTAACTCTGTACCAGAGCTGGCGTGCATGAACGAACTTAAAAGCCGACTTAGACTTAACGCTTCACTAAAACATGCTACTTAAGTCTAAGTCGGCTTTTAAGTTCGTTCATGCACGCCAGGTCACTAAGCTAACTCTATACCAAATCACTAAGATTACTCTATGCCAAATCACTAAGCTTACTCTATACCAAATCACTAAGCCTACTCTATACCAAATCACTCGGCTAACCTTGCTCCATACTATTTTCTCCTTACAGTTGATCCTCGGAGAGAAATTACGTCACGCTACTGTTCTGTTGATGTCACGTCCGGAGGCGCGCGCTGGTCGCTGGATGAACCCAGATGAGCGGATGTACGTGTTGGGTCTGAGCCACATCAACGTTCTCCGGTGCCTCAAGTCCTATGCCGTCATCGCACAGATGACGTCTGAAAAATATGACGCATTTTTCGAGTTCGTCAACAATAGTCCGGAGTTCCAGATCCGATCAGAATTAGGTCAATTCTCAGTGTTACGCTTGTTGTTGTTGTTATTGTTATTATTTTTGCTGCTGCTGCTCCTGCAGCTGATAATGATAATGATGATGAAGATGATGTCTGTTTTTTATTGCGCCAAACCTCAAGATGGACCTTGATCGTGGTAATGGTTATCTCAGCGAGCTAATAAATAAATAAATAAATAAATAAATAAATAAATAAATAAATCGAACTAGCATTAATATAAATGTGATTGTTGGTGTTTCAGGCAACCCCTACGTTTGTCTTGCGGTGTTCGGACTGTACATGCACATGGGTGTGGAGGGTCTCCGCGACCTTACCACACTCATCTCTCTCTTCCAGCGCTACCTGGTCGCCATGGCAACATGTTTCTGCCGCAGACTGCTGCCGGACGCGGAGAACGAAGACGCCAGCGAGGTATCGCACGAACTGGTGACCGCCTTGGCGCATCTGCAGCAGCAAGCGTACGTCACCCTCGTCTCTCCTGGCAAGTTAATATCTGACGCCGATTTGCAAGATACAACGAAAAGGCTTCGCGACTGCGTCAGACAGGCGCACGGCGTCGTCAACGGCGACGACACTGACAGAGTAGCGTTCGAGAACGGCCAGAAATCTGCCAGCGTGAACGGACACGCCGTGAACGGATCACCAGCAAATCACGGTGGCCCAAGCAAGTCTAAAGCCCAAAGCTTGGCCTCACTGTCAGACACTGGTCTTCTCTGCCGTCTAGGGCTGTTGTACAGAGTTGCTGCCCCTGCTTCGCAAACCGCTAGGTGGAGCTTCACGTGCAGCACCACCAGAGAGTTTCTTGCGGCGCGCCACTTGGCGGACTTAAAGACCGCCACGTTAGAGAAAGTGCTGGAAGAACAGAAAGTGCTGAGACATCCCCGCTTTGTTCAGACCTCAGCCTTCCTCTGTGGAATCTTCGCCCAGGACAGCCAGTCGCCAGCACTCGTATCTCTATGCAAGGACCTTTCTATTCACGTGAGTCTTTGATTTTGACTCGTAAGCATTTTATTCTGTTAGTTTTTAAGCACCCAGGCCACCCATGACCATACATAATAATAATTGTTCAGGCTACAATCGATGTACAACAGGACGACGTTCGGCTCCGTAATTGGAACCTTTCGAGGGTTGAAATTAAATGTTGGAATTGTACACGAGAATCGGCAGTCATTTGTCTTACTCATAAACATTGGAAGTGTTTGCTGTCTAAGTAAGGCGTTAAACCTCTATGTTGATGGGAAGATCCATTGACCTGTTTCAGATCTTAAAGCACAGCAGGAGAACCAGCTTCAAAGACGACGCATCTTCCATAGGCACGGCGCCTTCACAAATGGGGGACGGGGAGTGGAAGAACGGGGTGGGCTGCTTCGTCATGACCTTCTCGCACGCGCTGCACATCATGTCACAATGCTGGCCGTCAGCTGAGAAGACCCCAGAAGTGATGTCGGAGCTGGTGAAGAGCTTGCCCAGGACGATAGCGGTGCAGAGGGACGGGCTGATCCCGCTGAAGTGCTATCACGGGTTGGGGTTAGCGGTTCGAAACCCTGCCTACCACTTGACTAAGCTGGAGATTGACCTTCTGCCTTATCACACTCATCAGAGCGCGGCGTTATTGGGGCTGGCTCAGGCGCTGTCTGCAGGAGCGGAGAAACTGAAGGATCTGATCGTGCATTGGCACAGCCTGCCCCTGCTCGTCACCTTTCTGCAAGCTGCTTTGGCCACGGCGCCGCACCTCAACAGCGTACTGACCCACGACTGCAGCAAGATGAAACGCGCCGTGTCGGCAATCTCCCACGGCAACGGCTTCATGGCTTCAGTCGGCGGACACAGCGTCAGCGTCAATGCCGCCACCTGGGCGGGGCTTCAGGAAGTGTGCGCATTACTAAAGAACACGCGGAGCTTCGCGCTGAGTGGCTGTTGGGCGATGCACGTGGTCTCTCAGTGGATCATCTACCTCCCTCACACCATTCAGTGTCTGGACTTCACGGGTTCTGCCATTAATGCCATCTCTGCTGCCGACCTGGGGGCCAAGGTAAGGTGACCCCTGTCCTCTTAATTTGAGAACAATTCCAACGGCTTTGTAACTGCGTGTGAATTGTTTCTGTATGAGCAATATCATTTAGTTTCCGTGGTATGGCCATAGTAATATTTCTATATCGCCCATAACAATCCGAGATAGTTTGTTAAGATGAACATTTTTGTGTTGGTTACGTTTAGTTGCTTTTTCATGGTGTGCGTAAATATAACATATAACGTTGAATGCACGTAAAATGGAAGTTGTAGTTTCAGATTTAAAAGAAATACAACTCTTTCTCTTTGCTGCCTCTTTCGCCTGACTGACTGAAGCATCACCAACACAAACGGCTTCTAGCATAAACAGTCCAGTGCCCAATCATTCTATTCAATAATTTAAGTACAAACTTTGTTGTACGTTGTTCCCTGCCATTGCTTTTTCACAATTCATTCCCTATATTTGAGCGCTTTGAGGGTTTGGTGAATCGCGCTACACAAAAACCTTTCATTATGTTTTATTAGCTTTATTATTACTATTTTTTAAAAATTACGATTAAGCCTATTATTATTATTATTATTATTATTATTATTATTATTATTATTACTACTACTACTACTACTACTACTACTACTACTACTACTACTACTACTACTACTACTACAGATCAGATCAGATATTACCAAAACAAATGTTTTTAATATAATTTGTACTGAATACAGATTATATTAAAAACGTTTGTTTTTGGTGATATCTGATTTTTTAACAGTTTTTTTCGTTGTTCTCAAGACTTAATTTTTGGAGATGCGAGGTTTTGAATGGACACCGACGTACTACTACTACTACTACTACTACTACTACTACTACTACTACTACTACTACTACTACTACTACTACTACTACTACTACTGCTGCTGCTGCTGCTGCTGCTGCTGCTGCTGCTGCTGCTGCTGCTGCTGCTGCTGCTGCTGCTGCTGCTGCTGCTGCTGCTGCTACTACTACTACTACTACTACTACTACTATTGCAGATGGAGGAGTCTGAGAGCTGCACAACTTTGATCCTAGCAGATACGAACCTGGAGAGTTCCGACCTGACGGCGTTGTTCCAAGACCTCAAGCTGAACTGCTCGCTGCGGAACCTCAGCCTGGCCGCTTCCAGAATAGACCGCGCCGCCGCAGCCGCCCTCGCCGAGTACCTCCGCCTCGACAACTCTCTGCGTGTCCTTGACCTCAGCCGCTGTCACGTGACCCTTGAAGCCTGCAGCCTATTGGCGGGCGCGTTGGGTAGCAACCTGTCTGTGGTGACGCTGGATCTGACAAACGCGGCGGTGGCGGAGGGAGGACTGAAGATGTTGAAGGAGGCGAGACGAGAGGGTGAGAAGGCGTTGGAGTTGGTTGGTCTGCGCGAGGAGTACTACGCTTAAATGCCTGCAGCCTTTCTCAATAGCCGCAGCATTCCTTGACAGTGTGTAGGCCAGACATAGCGGGAACGGGGGCCGTACGCAACAGCGGGAAAGAAAGATGTTTTGTAAGGATAGCAGTGACATGAGGTGAAAGAAAGCTAACAAAACACAATTAGATTTGAGCTTCCATCTCGCTTTTCGTGAAAGAAGAAGAACTTTTTTTGGCGACTTTGACTACCCTTTTAACTGTCCACACTTTGTACTGCCGTCATCATTTGTAGTTTACTTCTGAAGTGTACAACGTATTTTTTATTGTAATATGCGAGTAATAATAATAATGATAATAATAATAATAATAATAATAATAATAATAATAATAATAATAATAATAATAATAATAATAATAATAATAATAATAATAATGAAGAATAATGAAGAATAATAATAATAATAATTATTATTATTATGATGATTATAATCATCATCATCATCATTATCATCCTCATCATCATTATCATCATCATTATCATCATCACCATCATCATCACCATCATCATCATCATCATCATCATCATCATCATCATCATCATCATTATCATCATTATCACAAAGTTTATATTCTAATTCCGCAACATATCGGTCACAAACACGCACAATGTAGAAAATGATATAAGCAAAAATAAATTAATAGTCATCTCTTAGTGTCAATTATTTTTTTCTCTCGCAATTTTAATATCGACTTCAGACGTGCATTAACTGATGTAAATATTATAAATGTTGATGTTGTTGTTGTTGTTGTTGTCGTTGTTGTTGTAATGCTTTGCATATTGAAGAATATATGAACATTGTTATTGCGGATGTGTCAGTTTGTGCCCAAGTTGTTTTCCCTAACCATATTGCGTAATGAACTATTATATATGTATAATAAAATACCTTGTACTTTTGTTTTCAGTTATTTTGATTTTATATTGTTCATATTGATCTACGCAAGACTGATTGTAGCCTATGTAAATAATGCTATTTCTTTTTTTAACGTTGGTTTCAATGAATGGAACAAACAAGGGGGCATTACTCAAGTTGGATCCCCGGTTGCAAAGCGGTAGATGAACACAGTTCTAAATACAATCATATATAGGCTATTTCTATCGTACGTAGGGTTGTTTGTTAACTATTGTTTTGCTATCAAAATTGAGTAATACCCTTGTGATTAAGCTGAACAAAGATTGACAATTTTGGTAATTAGATCTTTGGTCGTTGTGTTATTTAGGCCTACTTGATTTGTTAAATTGTATTCCAGCATAATTTATTTTTTCTTTAAAATACGCAATATTGTGCAAAGTATTATTTGAAATATATCTGCTGTGATTTTGAGTAGCATGATATAAATGATGTGTTTTCTTGTGATTTCTTGTTTTCACAAAATGCAGCTCACACACCCAGAAATAATGTACGTAAATAACCAAGATTATGTCAGTCGCTTAATTTGTATCGCGTCTTATGCGTATACAAGTATTATTCACGTGCACGCACACACACACACACACACACGTGCACGCACACACACACACACGATTTAAATTTACGCTAAAGGATAAGCTTCGGGAGAAATATATTTTATTTTGGAACAAAAAAAGATACGATCAGAATTCCAAATTAGCCTTTTACAGTCAAATGAATACAGGAACTAGATATGAATTTCAAACGTATCTTTTATGTAAAAATCTTAATTACCGACAATCCATGTGCAAGTTAAAAATAAGCGCACACGAACTTGAAATCGAAAAGGGCAGATATAAAAATATCCCTCGAGAGCACCGTTTGTGTAAATGTTGCAACGTGATTGAAGACGAGCTTCACTTTCTGGACAAGTGTGTATTGTATAATAATGAAAGACAAAAGTTTATTGGTGAAGTTCTCAACTCTAATGATAGGGAATTATTCATAAACGACCTTGCAATATTGAAACCGAGCATGATTTTTCAAACGGGAATATGTTCAAACTATCTTTCATCCTATATTTTTCGCTGCTTCAAAATAAGACTTTCTGCACTATAAATGTCAAGACTTTTCTCTTGACACAATGACAAGAATTGCATGCGTCAATGTACTATATATTGTGTCTTGTAAACCTTGTTTTGGTTTTATGACAATAAATATTCGTATTCGTATTCGTATTCACACACACACACACACACGCACACACACATACAAGAAGAAGAAGAAGAAGAAGAAGAAGAAGAAGAAGAAGAAGAAGAAGAAGAAGAAGAAGAAAAAGCTGTACTATTGTGAGAAATGTAATGTGCATCAAGAAATCGCCTGATTTCACAAAATATATTTTACGTAAGCGATTAAAATTATTAGTTCTTTGCTGAGAAGACAGTTGAACAGTAATGATGTTCAATGTCAATAAACTATTAATGTTATCAGTGTATATACTGACTACTTACATTTAATACATGGGGTGTCGGATAGTGCAGTGGTTGGAGCACTCGCTACTGTGTCGAAAGTGAAGCACCGTCCGGTGCGGTTAGCACTTGGATGGGTGACCGCTAAGGCGTGAAGCGACAAATAACAACGCCCCCAGTTGACTCAACTGTGATTGAGTACCTACTCTCTTGAGGGTGGGGAAGGTAAAGCAGCGAGGGAGAGAGTTGGGCATCACCCTCATTACACTGGCCCAAGATAAGTGTGATCTCCAACATCACGCTCCCCTACGGCCACAAGGCTATGGGACTACCTTTACCTTTTTTTTACATTTAAAAATATGTATTTTGGGTATATATGTTTTGTAAACTTTGTTAATTTATTCACGGATTTCTTTCTCCTGAATAAACGTATTATTTAAAACAATTTCATATAAATGTCTATTTATTGCGCGTGTGTTCGCAGACAAATCAATCAGACGTACTCAGGGTTGTTGAAAGACGATAAGGCGTCTGTTTTCTTATTTATTGCCAAATGTATGACCTGCCATTACTGCTAACGTCAACAGGAATAGACAGAATTATTGAAGTGCCTGAAGTTCAAACGTACTCGTCTTCCAGGACTGAGAGATTGCGGGAGGTTAGGAGAGAGAGAGAGGGGGAGAGAGACAGACAGAGACAGACAGGCAGACAGAGAGGTGGGTAGTTGGTAAAAGTGGTATCCAAAGAGAGAAAGGAAGAAAAATTGGAAGGAGAAAATACCCAGAAAAGTGTGGATGTGTGTATGCATGCTTAAGAGAGAGAGAGAGAGAGAGAGAGAAAAAAAAAGAGAGAGAGAGAGAGAGAGAAGAAATTGTGTGTGTGTGTTTGTGTGTGTGTGTGTGTGTGTGTGTACAAAGAGAAAGAGTGGTTTGTGTATTTGTGAAGAGAGAGTGTGTGTGTATGTGTGAAGAGAAAGTGGGGAGGTAGGGGGGTGAATGTGAGAGAGAGAGAGGGGGGGGGAGAAAATCGTTCAAATAATACATAAAAATCAACAGTACGATCGTCAAACGTTACCAGTCAAGAATCACGCAAGGGGAGGCTACTTTGGCAGAACTTCCTGCTCAGTCGATGATTTATGTCCATTGCTGCTTTTAATTGATGGCATTGTCTCCCTTTTCTTCTGATTGAACGATCGTTTTATTGTTACAGGTTGTCTGCCTTCGTA
Source organism: Oncomelania hupensis (assembly GCA_036898135.1). Classification (NCBI taxonomy): domain Eukaryota; kingdom Metazoa; phylum Mollusca; class Gastropoda; order Littorinimorpha; family Pomatiopsidae; genus Oncomelania; species Oncomelania hupensis. Next base: position 3,433,092 of record CM072521.1, on the reverse strand, counting down.
CTATAGTTTGTGTATTTATATTTGTCCTTCGTGTTCACGCGATGTTACCTTTTTATATGTTTAACGTCAGTGTCCGTAGCTTTTGTCCCATATCGTTAGAAAATAATTTTTGGATCTTTTATAGTCCGCTTACAACTCAAGAGCTACTCAAGGTGCTTGTCCAAATACGGATCCGAGTCATGCCCCCAGAGACACGAACTTGCAGCATCATGCGCGCTGCCAAGCATCCAGGACAACTGTACCACCCTGATGAACATAGTTGTACAGTGCGCGCGTATTGCCTGCAGGCCGCTTTCCCATTTTGACGGAAGGTCTTCTGCGTCCTTTAACGTTCTCCTGCAACGACACTGAATCAGTATCAGAACCAGAATCTGTATTGCAAAGACAAGTATTCCGCAGTGTACAACAGTCCTATCCTATCCTATCCCGTAACTCGGAGGTCGTAGGGGCACCACAGATGATCGTTTAACCAGCGTACTCCATCTTTCCCTGTCCTCAGCAACCCTGATTGTTTCAACAGTCATTGACAATAATATGTGACTTAGGTACGAGACTATAGAGGTCACCGAGGGTTTTCTCCGGGCACTCCGGTTTCCTCCCTCCCTTCAATAATGGTACTGGACGCAGTCAAGATAAAATTTCAAAAAAAAAATTCTATTTTCTTTCCGTCTTCCAATAGCGATCTCCCTGCCTTTACACCACCTGTTTGAGTGATGGATGTGTATTTGTTGCGTGTATGTGTGTGTGAGGGTGGATGAGACAGGTGAGCGTGTATGTTGGTACAGATCGCCGCGCTTTGAGCCTGACTGATTTGGGGAAAGGCGCGTATATTGCATCCAGTATTGTTATTATTATTATATTCAGTGGAAAAGTGAGCCACCGATTAAAGAGTAATTACATAAATTCGGTTCTTGGAGAGAAAGAGAAAAAAAAAACACCACAAAACGGTTCATTATCGAGATGCGAACCCAGTGTTCTTCTGTACCCAAGGAGAATATTGTTACCACTTGGCCATTCTGGTCTTGGTATTTAGTGGTCATATTCTGTCTTTCATTTCAGCGTCACAGATTCTTTTCAAATTCGTTCGTGGATGTGCCTTTTAATAGCACCAAGGTTGATTCTAAAAATAGCAACGCAAGAAACAACAGTGCATAATTATTCTAGTAGACGCTGTTGTTCAGTTACGTAACTAGAATTCAAGGCTTGGCGGTGATTTTGAACACCGATTACACATTGTGTCATCTGTTAATGTGGCCAGAAGGCAGTTCCCCATGTTAATTCACCGCCACAATAAAATAAACGGACATCCTTAACACCCTGGTCCTTGGACTGAACAGTATGAAAACAGTAGGCTACACCGCAAGGTATATACGTAAGTAATCCACAAGCATATCCTCAATGTACATGGAGATTTTGTTGGCGCGATACAAGTGGACATCATCATCATCATCATCATCATCATCATCATCATCATCATCATCATCATCATCATCATCATCATCATCATCGTCGTCGTCGTCGTCGTCGTCGTCATCAGCAGCAGCATAGTACTTGATACTGATTCTTGATAGCGATGATTTATAGTTCATTACATCATAGTCTCTGACTGTTAAAAAAAATAATAATAATAATCACAATAAGGAGAACATAGAAACTGGAAGAGATGGCTCTGTCGACTAAACGTCGAGATCACGTTTTTGAGGTCACAGGTTCGTACCTAAGGGGTTACTATCTTTTTTAATGGCTGCGAACATTTCGTAGGTCTTTCCGTGGGCCACCTTGGTGATTTCAATCAGTCTAATAGGCATCCTATCCTATCCTATCCCGTAACTCGGAGGTCGTAGGGGCACTGCAGATGATCGTTTAACCAGCGTACTCTATCTTTCCCTGTCCTCAGCAACCCTGATGGTTTCGCTCAGTGTCAAACCAGTCCATTCTCGAATGTTGTCCTCCCACCTCTTTTTCGGTCTCCCTCTTCTTCTACCTCCTTGCACAGTGCCTTGCAGGATGGTCTTTGCAAGACCTGATGATCTGGTGACGTGGCCATACCATCGGAGTTTCCGTTTTTTCACCAATGTGAGCAGGTCATCGTGTTGTCCAATGGCTTGTGTGATGGTCTGTCGGACTTCATCGTTGGTGATGTGCTGGGTATAGGAAATGCCCAGAAGTCTTCTGTAGCACCTCATCTTCATGCTTTGTATTCTTCGTTGTAGATCTGCAGTGAGGGTCAATGTTTTGCAAGCGTATAGGAAGATGGAGATGACAAGGGAGCGCAGCAGTCTTACCTTGGAATGTAGGCTGATGGTTCTGTCTTTCCAGATTGGCTTCAACCTCGTCAGGGTAGCAGTTTTTTGTGCGATCCCGAAGAGGACTTCCTGTCGGGACCCATTGTCTGATACAATGGCTCCTAAATATTTGAAGCTGTGCACTGTGTTGAGGGATTGGCCTTGGACTTTGATGTCCATGTTGATGACATTGGTGTTGTTGGTCATCATTTTGATCTTCTCTGCACTTATTTCCATTCCATAGGCTCAGGAGGTGGTGTCAAGCCTCTGTACCAGCTGCTCAATTTCCGACAGTCAGGATTGAAACAAACTGTAGGCCTACTTAAATAGTAAGTATTTAACAATAATTGGGTTTAAACACAAAGCATATTCTGTCATGAATAATAATACAAATATTATATAGCGGTTAGTTATTGATTTTAAAGGAGGAATTGGCCTTAGCAATACCCCCCCCCCCCCAAAAAAAAAAAAAAAAAAAGAAATATGTACACATATTACGAAATTAAAAGTTAAACACTCCCACTCTCGCATTGTAGAGGCAACGTGATAAATATTGGCAAAACTCACGTTCATTATCATCATGCAGCACAAGCACACTTACCTATTTCCACACAACCTGATCACAAATCGCGCGCGCTCTCTCGCAAGATCGGGTGAAAAAGAAGGCGAGGGCTAGCAACTAGCTAACCCATTATTAAACCTGAAGAGAGGGGAGGTAACTTCAAGAAAGGGGAAGTTACCTAAACTAGGGGGTTGGGCCCACCCCCGTGGCTCCGTGGTAGAGCGTTGGCCTGGCACACCGATGACTTAGGTTCCAATCCTGTGGTGGGCAAGATTTTTTATTTAATCGTTCTTCTATAGCGCTTTTCCAGCTCAAGAGCTGCTCAAGGCGCTGGCCGATACAGGATCTAACTCAAGCCGCCCGAGACACCCACCCCCAGCCTTTGGGCGCATGGTCTGACGCCCGGACAACTGAGCACAATCCTGGGCAGCCAGGGATGGGGGAGAAGGACCTAGGTGCATGCTGGGTGTGTTCTTGTCACCGGCACTCACCCGTCTAGGACATGAGCGTCAGGATCTTTAAAGTCCGTTATGATGGAATGTATGCGACACAGACTAGACCTCGGTTTATACTCTCATCCGAAGGAGTAGGAAAACAGGAGTAAAGTGTCTTTCCCAGGGACACAACACAATGGCCCGGCCAGGGCTCGAACCCGGGACCTTTAGATCCGCAAGCCGAAGCACTACCATTAGACCCCAGTGCCTCGTGGTCAATGTTTCACTGTCCGTCTTAGCAGTAGGATTGCTCTGGTGGTTCAGTGGTAATTTAGGCTCCTGCCCTTGTTCCCTGGGATGGTTATCCCCGTCTGCCATATCGCCAATGGTGGGTGTAGACGTTAAAATTCGGTGTTCAAAATAGGGGGGGGGATGGTGAGGGGAAGAAGACAGGGAGAAAGGGGGAGAGAGTTACCGAGGACCAACCTGATGGGCTAGGTTTCTGAGGATCCTTTTGAAAAAACAGGAGCCAGAGTGAATTGGTTGTAGGAGGGGAGCGGGAGGTGGAGGAGGCAGTTACAGGGGTGGAGACTGGGACGAGTTGGTGGGAGTATGAGTTTGGGGGGGGGGGTTGATGGGTGGGGGTGGGGGGACAATGGGGGTGAGTGGAGAGTCTTTGGGTGCGTGTTTTGCTCTTAACAAAAAAAAAAAACCCCGAAAACTTACACCTAAATGAGCAGGTTCAAATGCAAAGTCTCAGATCAGCCAAAACCGGATTTGTGGAGTTGTAGGGATGGGCTAGATGAGTGGGTGGTGGGGAGGGTGGGGTGGGTGAGGGAGGCGTGCGGGTGGGTGCGTGTGGGTGGGTGTGGTTGTAGGTGTGGCGGTGACACTGACGGCAGCTCCTTTGAAAGTCAGATTGTGGTTCAAACCTGACTCCAGATCGGGTGGAGAACTTCCTGCTGCTCGTTCTTTGAGCTATTAGGCACCCTCCCCTCCTCCACCCGCCTCCTGCCCCCTGCTCAACAATTCAGAGGATCTGAGACTGACTGACTTCAGGCAGGTGCACAGCGTCTTGATAGCCATGTATAGTTATGTCTCTATGTGCTTTAGTTGTTGAACGAATTCGCGAATGAACATTGAGGTTTAACGTCTACACCCACCATTGGCGATATGGCAGACGGGGATAACCATCCCAGGGAAAGAGGGGTAGGGACCTGAATCAACACTGAACCACCAAAGCAATCATACTGCTAAAATGGACAGTGAAAATGGCCACATTTTATATCGCCCACCACGGGATTCGAACCTGGGTGTGCCAGTGGAACGCTCTACCAATTGAGCTACGGTGGTGGGACTTTTTTAGTTGTTGGGTTATTACCATCCTTTTATTCCCATCGAGGTGATAAGAAGTGTCCAGATAGTTAATAATAATAATAATAATAATAATAATAATAATAATAATAATGATGATGATGATGATGATGATGATGATGATGATGATGATGATGATGATGATGATGATGATGATGATGATAATAATAATAATAATAATAATAATAATAATAATAATAATAATAATAATAATAATAATAATAATAAATTTTATAAAGTGCGAATTCCAAACTCGTAGTCTGCTGTAGGCGCTGGCACACAAGTACACATAACGACGCTCGCAAGTTAACAAGTACTTAAATGACATCAACAGTTAAGTGACATGAGACACACAGAAAAAGGCCTAAGCTGTCAATAATTAAAATATATGTTTCTATGCAGTCCCCACTAACGACCTGTCTCATCTTCTGTGCTCCTCACACATCCTTTCCCTTTCTCTCTCTCTCCCTAACTACTACTACTACTACTACTACTACTACTACTACTACTACTACTACTACTACTACTACCACCACCACCACTATTATTATTATTATTATTATTATTATTATTATTATTATTATTATTATTATTGAGGATTTTTATAGCGCACGTATCTCGCCGTACTTGACCAGACTCTAGGCGCTGGCCGATACAAGATCTAACTCAAACCGCCCGAGACGCCCACCCGCAGCCTTTGGGCGCATGGTCTGAAGCCCGGGCAACTGAGCACTATCCTGGCCAGCCAGGGATGGAGGTGAAGGACCAAGTGCATGCTGGGTGTGTTCTTGTTACCGGCACTCACCCGTCTAGGTCATGAGCGTCAGGATCTTTTCTTTTGGAATGTATGCGACACACAGACTATACCTCGGTTTATACTCTCATATACTCTCAAGGAGTAGGAAACGGGAGTAAAGTGTCTTTCCCAGGGACACAACACAATGGCCCGGCCAGGACTCGAACCCGGTACCTTCAGATCCGCAAGCCAAAGCACTACCATTAGACCACCGTACTACTAGTACTACTACCACTACTACTACTATTACTACTACTACTACTATTACTCGTACTACCACCACCACCACCATTACTACTACTACTACTACTACTACTACTGCCACTACTGCTACCACTACTACTAGTACTACTACCACCACCACTACCACTACTGCTACTACTACTACTACTATTACTACTAAAAACAATAATAATATCCACAACAATAACGCCAATAATAATAATGGCAGCAACAAAAATAATAATGTAGCTATAACTTTAAAACTGAAAATGCAATTATAAAAAAGCAATGGCACTTTAAAAACTGACACTAAAGGGAAAAGACAAATCAATAAACAAATACGTAGTATAAAAAGTAAATGTCAGAGAATAAGAAACTAATGTATATAAGTAATAACCATATAAAGGTAAATCTTATAAATGCACAACGTACCAAATGAAATCAAAAAGTCCTGCCCAGGTAGAGACGACTGTGATCAAGCACAAAGGATATCAGTTTATGTTTTGAGAACTGTAACGGCTAAGGAGGGAAATTGTTGCTCTGGTTACAGATCTTTACATAACAAATGGGGTTTCAGAGACTTTTTAAAAGAAGGAAGCGACTGAGAATGGCGGAGATCAGAAGGTAGTGAGTTCCACAAGGCTGGCGCATAGACGGAGAAAGACCTTTTACCAAAAGTGTTTAGAGAATATCTTGGAACTGCAAGGAGGGAAGCACCTTGAGATCGTAAGGAGCGGGTAGGTTGATAAGGCATTTAGGAGTTCAGACAGATGGGATGGAATGGTTTCAGAATAAAGATATTGGTAGGAGAGAAAAGCGATTGTCCAGAAAATGGCCGGTCATTCCATTCCTTTTTACGACAAAGCCGAGTCACACCATCACCAAGAAAATTACCACTTTAAAAAAAAACCACTGATTTACACCAACGTGTGAGAGCGTATCAAAAACAATTTGAATGACTCGCCATCTTGTTTTATTTGGTCCTCACCCATCTAGAACATGAGCGCCATGATCATATAAAGTCCGCGATGGTTGCACAGACTAGACCTTGGTTTATACTCTCATCCGAAGAAGTTAAGCCTTAATGTGACGAAGACAGTAACCAAGGAAATTGAGAAATAAGATGACAAAGTAGATGCATTTATCCACAAGCAATGCAAGCATCTTCAAACAACGTTCACAGTGGATTTGTTAAGAGTTTGTGTGTGGGGTGGGGTGGGGGGGAAGAGAAGACGGGAAGAAAGAGGTAGAGAGAGGGAGGAGAGAGGTATTGGGGGAGGGAAAGAGAGAGAGGAGGGGAAGAAGAAGAAGAAGAAGAAGAAGAAGAAGAAGAAGAAGAAGAAGAAGAAGAAGAAGAAGAAGAAGAAGAAGAAGAAGAAGAAGAAGAAGAAAACACACACTCACACTGACACAGGGGTGGAGAGAGAGAGAGAGAGAGAGAGAGAGAGAGAGAGAGAGAGAGAGAGAGAGAGAGAGAGAGAGAGCGACAGAAAGGGAGAAAGCGAGAGAGTGTATGTGAGTGTGTGTGGGAGGCGAAGGAAGAAAGGAGAGAGAGAGAGAGAGAGAGAGAGAGAGAGAGAGAGAGAGAGAGAGAGAGAGAGAGAGAATAGGAGGAGGGTATTTGCGTGAGTATGTGTGGGGTGGGTGTAGAAAGGGGGGGGGGCAGATAGAGTTATATAACATGTCTGTAATCTGACACCAGCATTGTTCTTAGCACGTGCCACCCGCTTATAAAGAAGGTGAGCAGAGCTGAGGAGGCCTGTCTCGCGCACCTCTTTGCCTAGGCCCTTGCCATCTCCTTCATCAACGTTGACGCCAATTGTCATTTCTGGCTGAAGTTGTAAGCTTTTGAAATATTTTTTTTGTGTGTGCTGCTAAAGAGAGTCTGTCTCTGCAAGTGTTCACGACGATAGGACTGAATTCTTGTGTTGCCCATCTTCGTCATCGACTTGGACAATTATTTTTCGTTTCCACCGACTGTTTGAAATCATTGTGAGTTTTGAAACTACGAAAGGGGTTACAAAACTCGGTGAACATTTCTCGACAAAGTTGACTGGATCACACATTTTCTTATAGTACAAAGTTGACTGGATCACACATTTTCTTATAGTACAAAGTTGACTGGATCACACATTTTCTTACAGTACAAAGTTGACTGGCTCACACATTTTCTTACAGTACAAAGTTGACTGGCTCACACATTTTTTATAGTACAAAGTTGACTGGCTCACACATTTTTTACAGTACAAAGTTGACTGGATCACACATTTTTTATAGTACAAAGTTGACTGGCTCACACATTTTCTTACAGTACAAAGTTGACTGGATCACACATTTTCTTATAGTACAAAGTTGACTGGATCACACATTTTCTTATAGTGCAAAGTTGACTGGATCACACATTTTTTATAATACAAAGTTGACAGTAACACACATTTTCTTATAGTACAAAGTTGACACTAACACATTTTCTTATAGTGTCCAAGTTGACAGTAACACACATTTTCTTATAGTACAAAATTGACACTAACACACATTTTCTTATAGTACAAAGTTGACACTAACACACATTTTCTTATAGTACAAATTTGACAATAACACACATTTTCTTATAGTACAAAGTTGACAGTAACACACATTTTCTTATAGTACAAAGTTTGACACTAACACATTTTCTTATAGTGTCCAAGTTGACAGTAACACACATTTTCTTATAGTACAAAGTTGACACTAGCACACATTTTCTTATAGTACAAATCTGACACTAACACACATTTTCTTATAGTACAAAGTTGACAGTAACACACATTTTCCTATAGTACAAAGTTTGACAGTAACACACATTTTCTTATAGTACAAAGTTTGACACTAACACACATTTTCTTACAGTACAAAGTTGGCAGTAACACACATTTTCTTATAGTAAAAAGTTGACGGAAAATGTTCAATGTTCATCGAGTTGTTACTTCCTTTCTACATGATATGCTCTACATTACTCTCTCTCTCTCTCTCTCTCTCTCTCTCTCTCTCTCTCTCTCTCTGTTCCAAACGGCTAGTTTTCTTCGTCAGTCACTGTTCAATATAACCTTTGGAAAAATCTTTTTACGTACGTAATTGTATTTAATCGTACTTATTTTCATGTCTGGCTGTAATCTTAAATTTCTCTTAAATTTTGGCCCACATTTACAATCAATAAGACTGTTGCTGTTCTCTTTGTCATAAACTTTGATGTTTTGTTGTTGTTGTTGTTGTTGTTGTTTTTTCTCATTTCCAGCCACTGGCTTTGCGTGTGGTTTTGTCCTGCGCTTCAGATGATGCACCTAAAGGCAGTATGTAGGCGCCTCGGCAAGCTTTCATCACATCCTGTATCGGAGATTGCCGAGTACGATTGAAAACGCAACAGGGAAAAAAGGAATTTCCACTCTTACGTCACAAGCCATGAAAATCAATGTTGGTCTTGATAGAAATGAATCCATTGCCTTTTGTAATAGCTATCAGTGCATGGTAATACCAGACCTTGTGACTGGGTGAAATTCCATAATCAGAGTCAGCACCCCTTGGGGTCATGAGCAATCTTGCCACTGTAGATTGTTCAAACCTATAAAGGGAACAGTGAAAGCCACAGTTGAAAACCTGTCTTTCCTTTATAGGCAAGACAGATTCACTGCGGCAACAGTACCCCCGTTGGAGTGCCGGGGGTTTTCAGTATAAATAGTATCCCCACTTTATGGAAATTTAGTGCTTTAAATTCCCACTGTCGCTGTCTTCCTCATTTACTCTTTCCTATTCCTGCTCTGTCCTTCACTCTGCTATACTATCTTCTTCTTCGCTAGATCAATGACCTACCTTTTTTCTTGAAAACTCTTCCTGGACAAGACTCCTTGTTTGTGTATGAGGTCTGTTGGATCAGCCTGGGAGTGTTGGACGCTTTCTGCCGGGTGGTCACTAGGGCTTCCTATGATGTTATTATTTAGCAATATAGGCATTTTATATGTATATGTTTTGTTGATAATTTATAATGATGTTTGTATTCTATTTTGTTTTTGTAACCGGGTGTTCGAGTAGTCGGGGTAAAGCCTCAGCCGTCCCCTGCGTGGGATGTCTTTATTGTAAAGTGACTGGCCGGTGGAGGGCATTCAATTTTCCCACTAGGGTTGTTTCAGCAGATCTTTTATGCGGATCGGGGGTTGTCCGGTCCTGATTTGGCTCGAAAGAGTCCGCTGGACCTAAAGCAACAATCAATCAATCAATCAATCAATTATGTCACACCCGTATGTGTGAAAGCGGATCATGTTGGCTTAATCTTGTTTGTTCCGGTAGGACGACGCTCCCCTGCGAATTTCAAATGGAGCTGTAACGCTAAAATGTGAGATGGCAGCACGGTTGACAGAGTGCTAGTTTCCTCTGCCGAAGGTACCGGGTTCAAACCCTGCATGGGACAAAGTTAGGTGACTTAGGTACTAGGCTATTCAGGACATGAAAGGTTTTCTCTGGATTGTCCAGCTTATTCCATCTCGTCCATAATAGCACTGGATGCTGTCAACCTAAATGTCAAATCTAAAATGTGATTTCTCTTCCTCCTTAGTTAAAAACGATCTCTTCAGATCTCCACGCTTTGAGTCCGATTAAAAAGGCGCCCCATAGCATCCTACGTTAAGCTTATTATTACTATAGCATCCTGCATTATTATTATTATTATTATTATTATTATTATTATTATTATTATTATTATTATTATTATTATTATTATCATTATTATTATTATTATTATTATTATTATTATTATTATTATTATCAATATTATTATTAGTGGTTGGAGCGCACGACTTGTGTACGTGCGTCTCGGGCGACGTGGGTTCGCAACCTGACTTCAGCATACTATTGCGTGCTTATAGGATATTAATGGCCAGCGCTTTGAGAAGCTCTCTGAGCTTGTAAGTGCGCTATATAAGAGCAATCTCTTTCTTTTATTATTATTATTAGTATTATTATTATTATTATTATTTATTATTATTATTATTATTATTATTATTATTATTATTATTATTATTATTATTTTAAATTGTTATTATTATTATTATTATTATTATTATTATTATTATTATTATTATTATTTATTATTATTATTATTATTATTATTATTATTATTATTATTATTATTATTATTATTATTATTATCATCATCATCATCTTGAGGCAATTTAGGGTACCAATCTTTGCAGTAACCCATAATTATGTGTGCGTAAGCTAATACGGTATGATTAAGTTTACAGACCTCAACTGGTGTCCTCACCAGTCATTTAAACCAGGACGCAGCAAGTCAAAACTGACGCTATTGGCAGTCTAGTATTGTCATTTCCTGTCATGGCACAATATTTATTCAAATATTTAGGAGCCATTGTATCAGACAATGGGTCCCGACAGGAAGTCCTCTCCAGGATAGCACAAACAACTGCTGCCCTGGCGAGGTTGAAGCCAATTTGGAAAGACAGGACCATCAGTCTACATTCCAAGGTAAGGCTGCTGCGCTCCCTTGTCATCTCCATCTTCCTATATGCTTGCGAAACATGGACCCAAAAATGAATACAAAGCATGGAGATGAGGTGCTACAGAAGACTTCTAGACATTTCCTATACTCAGCACATCACCAACGACGAAGTCCGACAGATCATCACACAAGCCATTGGACAACACGATGATCTGCTCACAGTGGTGAAAAAACGGAAACTCCGATGGTATGGCCACGTCGCCAGATCATCAGGTCTTGCAAAGACCATCCTGCAAGGCACAGTGCAAGGAGGAAGAAGAAGAGCGAGACCGAAAAAGAGGTGGAGGACAACATTCGAGAATGGACTGGTTTGACACTGAGCGAAACAATCAGGGTTGCTGAGGACAGGGAAAGATGTAGTACGCTGGTTAAACGATCCTCTGTGGTGCTCCTACGACCTCCGAGTTATGGGATAGGATAGGATAGGATAGGATAGGATAGGATAGGATAGGATAGGATAGGATAGGATAGGATAGGATAGGATAGTCATAGCACACCAGAACTAAGTCACACGGCGTGACTGGAAGTTCCTGTTAATTGACAAGACCAAAGTCGACTAAATATTGCGCAAAGTCGTCTTAATTCTGCGTAAATCTCCTTCGTGATCACCCCCCCCCCTTTTTTTTTTCTTTCTGATTACAGTACGTTGATGTGTGTCTTTTTTATTTTATAATTTTTTTTCTTGCTTCAGGTTCTGAAGGTTTGCTGTTACCAAGTAGATTCACTCCTGCCATCTTTTGACAGAATGGACAGAAAAAAGTGATCTTCAACTGTTGAATATTTCTGCATTATTGTGAAAGATTCTAACGTTTGTTTTGTTGAAAGATTGTCACATGATTTTGTTGAACAAACGTTCTATGAACAATACGGAAACAAGCTAGCTTTGTTCATCAAAACTCTTGCATCATTTTATAAAATATTTTACTTCCATTAAGGAAGGTTGGGACCCACTGGAGGAGAAATGTTTTAATCATCGTGTGTATTGCAAATTTGTTCTACAGCTTCTAAAGCATTAATACACATTTTCTGTGTTATATATGAACTTATTATTTACCTTTAAATAGTGTTAATACCCTTTTGTGTTATTTTAAGTGACTTTAGTGCATCTTCAGTTATTACAGTCTGACGGAGTTCACAGTACTGTTCGCGGGCAAAACATTGATGCCTTTTCCTAATTTAACTATAATATAGTGTGCTGTGTTGTTTCTGGTACCCGAGAACATTAAACACTCTTTCCTGTTGTTGTTTTTTTACACCTTATTCCTGCATTTTACCTCCAATAGCCTCAACTATTTATATATCGCGCTTCAGTTTCATATTTTAAACTTCTACAATTATTCCACTCTTCCTACAAACTTTGTATGTGGTAGGCCTCCTTCTTTCCTTCCTTTCCTTCTGCTATCCGAGTGGTCTTTTCCTGGACTAAAAAAAACCAAACAAGTGGAAAAGGTTCAGAAAAAAAAGCCTGAAGAAGAACAAAGCCAATTATCTTTTTTTTAAATGAAAATTTTTGTAACTGACTAGTCTCCAACATTCATGCTGTTTTTGCGACTCGTCCACAAACATTTTGCTCGTTATTATTCTGAAGACTCGTCATAGACACCCCTGTCACAAAGAAAAGCTCAACAAACGAAGAAAAAGAAGTCACCAAAGGATAGTGCTTTGCTTGGTGGTCGTATATTCGAACCTCCCTTAAAATTAGAGCTTCTGTTTCATCGGAATTTCTTCAGTAGCAGGGGAAACTTTTAGAACAAGTTGGCAAAGGCAGCTGCAGCTAGATATCCATTCCAAAAATTACGCCGTTTCTAGACTGTATTCTACAGAATTAGATTCCACTAAAACAAAATCATCCTTTCTGTGACTTTAGAGCTTTCGTTTTAGCGGAATTTCCTCAAAGTACACGAAAAAGGACAGAAAAAGCAAGAAGTGGCAGCTATATTTAAAAGAAATAAACTAATTAAATTGAGTACAAAACAAAATTGAATTGAACACAAAACAAAACGTGTGCATAGCAGACGATTGTTCGGCATTGCTGTTGTTCAAGTCACACCACAGTCAGCTAAAAAGTCAAAGTCAAGACCTGAACGGTTTGCAGTAAAGGATCTTCATTAACTTGCACTTCCGGTTCTCAACAAGATGGCGCCATCTCCTGCAGGTCCTTTTATGGTAAGTAGAAAGAGATTAGTGGTTTGTAGTACAGTTTTTACCCAATACTCACTTTTACAATTCCTCTCTGTTTCTGTCTCTGTCTCTCGCCGTCTCTCTCTCAATATCTATTTGTCTCTCTCTTCACCCCATGTTTATCTGTTTCTCTCTCCTCTAGCGCTGTATGTCATGTCTGTCTCTGTCTGTCTCTCTCTCTGCCTTTCTGTCTGTCCGTCTCTGTCTGTCCGTCTCTCTCTCTCTTTCTGTCTGTCACTCTGTCTCGTTGTCTTTACTTCCTGTCCACCTCTCTTTCTCTAACTCTATCTGTCTCTCCCTTTATGTCTGTCTCTGTTTCTGTCTCTCTCTCTCTCACACACACATACTCACACAAACACACAACCATAGCACACACACACACACACACATGTTCTATCTGCCTGTCGGACAGGAGAATGTGTCAAAAATGCATCCATGTCTCTGTTTTAATTTATTTACTAGTTTTAATTTGTTTTTAATTTGACATTTTCATTTGTATGTGTGAGAGAGAGAGATAGACAGACAAAGACAGACAGACAGGGACAGAGATAAGAAGAAAGCGACAGATGCATTGACAGAGAAAGAGAGACAGACAAACAATGACAGACAGAGACAGCGATAAGAAGAGAGAGCGACAGACGCATTGACAGAGAAACGGACATGACAGACAGAGAGGAACACAGAAACAGACAGACGGATAGACAGACAGACAGACAGACATAGACAGAGAGAAGGAGAGAAAGATAAGCAGAGATAGAGAGGTACACAAGAAGCCAGACGGACAGACGGACAGAGAGACAGACAAATGAATGGGAGTTGCGTGGGATGGGGTAGAATTATTTGAACTTTTGATGGAGAAGTGAAAGAGTAAAGCAGGAGATATTATCCATTAACAATAGACAGTTGAAAGTGTGAGCAAAAGCGAGAGAAAGAAATTAAAATGTTGGATTTATTGCTAAAATTGCGTCCAACACGCATGTGTCAAAGGTTGACAGATTCCTTTGAAGTGAGTGAAAGCCAGCAGAAATGAACGAAAAACACGAAATTAAACCAATAAAATAAATTAAACTGAAGAAAAAAGGGCCAGAAGGATACGATAAACAACAGCATTTAAGCTTACCGTAAATCAATTTACTGCGGCTATTTTTCCATGTCGATGTACTTCCGGGTCAACCGCTAACGCAGAAACCTCACTAGGTCGGCTGCACGTAATTAATTCATTTATTTATTTTACTGCGTTTAATTTATTTTGTACTTTTAACATGTTTGAATTTTCTGTTATCGTTTTCATATTGGCACTTTTCCACCTCAGGAGCTGCTCAGGGCGCTGCCGCCCGAGGCGCCCATTCGTAGCCTTTGGCGCAATTGGAGTTCAGTGCAGTTTGGTTCAACCCATTTAAATTTAAACGACTGTTCTCAACAATGCGATTTTAAACAATGTGGTCGGTTGTATTTGAGGCACGGTGGTCTAATGGTAGTGCTTTGGCTTGCGGATCTGAAGGTCCCGGGTTCGAGCCCTGTCCGGGCCATTGTGTTGTGTCCCTGGGAAAGACACTTTGCTCCCGTTTCCTACTCCTTCGGATGAGGGTATAAACCGAGGTCTAGTCTGTGTGTCGCATACATTCCATCATAACGGACTTTAAAGATCCTGACGCTCATGTCCTGGACGGGTGAGTGCCGGTAACAAGAACATACCCAGCATGCACTTGGTCCTTCTCCCCCATCCCTGGCTGGCCAGGATAGTGCTCAGTTGTCCGGGCGTCAGACCATGCGCACAAAGGCTGCGGGTGGGCGTCTCTGGCGGTTTGAGTTAGATCCTGTATCGGCCAGCGCCTACCATCTGGTCAAGTACGGCGAGTTAAGTGCCCTATAAAAATCCTCAATAATAATAATAATAATAATAATAATAATAATAATAATAATAATAATAATAATAATAATAATAATAATAATAATAATAATTTGAAATGATTTCAATATCAAATAAATGAAACATCACATAAAATGTAATAAAAACACAAATAAAATAAAATAAAATAAAAAATAAAATAAAATAAATAAAATTATAAGAACTTTACATAGCTTAACCCAGTTTTGTAAATGAACAATGGCCATGCTAACCCTAACTTCTTAGAAATATACCACATGATTTGCTGGCACTATACCCTACTTTAAAGTGCCTCTGAAGGCGATATCAAAGTATAAAATGTCCAATGCACACAAAGAGCTAACAATTTGCTTGTATATTCATAAAGTTTTTTGTGTCTAAAGTTTTGCGAACATTTGAATCTAAGCTTCGTGTCCGACTATTCAAAAGGCCGTCTGCTATATATAAGCGCTGAGTGACTCATCTCCCTCAATTAATCAATCAATCAAGACGTTGATTATCCATCGGCCAATGACAGACTGTCGTGTAGGTGTCCCATTGCCAAATTAGCGTGCTCGTCACTACAAGGGAAGTAAATAATAGAAGAGAAAGGGCAAAAAAAATATAATTATTGTCTCCCCGTATTTAAATGAGAGGTGTCGTGCTTTATCCGCCCAGCGGGACAGAAAGGGTTAATTGACCTTCTGACACGCTTCAAAGTTCGCAGAAAAAAAAAAGAGTTATAATGAAGCTGTCGGTCACTGTGTGCGTGGGAGAGAAAGGACCCAGTACCTGCTGGCACTCACCCGTCTAGGACTTGAGCGTCAGGATTTTTTAAGTACGAGCAATAAAATGCGTGCGTGCACAGGCTAGAGGTAGCACTGTACAATGGAGTCACTGATGAATATGAATTTTGAATCAACGTTAAAGTGAGTTTGATGTCATTTTTATTTCAAACCTTTACACCATGACGTATGACCGTAGAGCAGTTTATTGAATCAACATCATCGAGGTGAAAGCTCTCCAGTAAATGTGTACAACTTAAAAAGACCTTCGGTTTCTCGATAACATCACAGCAAAAGGGCTCCTTGTTTAAAAGTAATTTACGCCTCACCCAATACCACAGGTCCAAAACCAATTGTATAGAAACACCCACAACAACCCCTCCAACACACGATGGCAGGGTTGGGTCAATTACCGGTAACTCCATGTGTGAACGCCTGTAAAAATATTCTAAGGGAGATAAGTCACCCAATTCCTATAGCAGAAGACCATTTGAATCATCGGACACAAAGTTTATTTTAAATATTCGCAAATGTTAGACACACACACACGTGTGTGTGAATTAATATCCAACTAGTTATCTCTATTTATGAATATTTTATTAGTTTTGTTGCAATTTTGATTTCGATCTCAGATGAACTTTAAGCTTAGGAATGAAGAAAGATGAGGAAAAAAACAGAAAGAGATTGAAAAAGATAGTTAAATAAAGATTGTTGTAGTAATTGTTGTTGTCTTGAAAATCAAATAAATGCAAAGAGGTGGGAGGATTGTGATTGTAGATAATAGGTTCAGAGATTTTTCATTTGGGTAATGCGTTTAACCTTGATGGGTAATGCGTTTAACCTTGATTGATGCATTGATGAATGGACTGATGATTTGATAGATGAATATGAATTTTGAATTTGGGGTTGTATTTGCCGGGGTTACCTTCTCAGCGCCACCCAGGACTAGAGGAACTAGGACCTATAGTGCGTGCTGGCTGTGTTCTACCTTTCCGGCACTCACCTATTCTATGACATGAGCGTCAGGATCTTTTAAAGTCCGCGCGATGGAACATATGCGTGCACAGACTAGACCTCCGTTTATACTCTCATCCTAAAGGACTTTTGAAAATGTCAGTTAAACCTATCGCGGCTGACTGTTGACTGATTTTGGCTTGCCGACGAACTCACTGAGACTAACTCGTTACATTTTTGTGTCTGAGTTGCTAATTGCTTGACTAAGTAATTGTGACTGACTGTAACAGATAACAGAACAAATCATAAATAACGGATGATAGATAATAGATAACGGTTAACAGAAAAACAGAGAAAATATAACAGATATAACTATAACAAACAAAACTATAACAGATAACATATTGTTTAATTGCCAAAGTTGTTGTTGCTGTTGTTGTTGTTGTTGTTGTTGCTGTTTGTTCGTTTTAACAGCTTTGTTGTCTTATCATTTCGATAAAACAAAAGACATTATAAAAACTCAACTGAACTGAACTGAACAATAGCTATATCATGCACAAGCATAACGTCTGTTTTGTTGCTATTGTTGTGGCAGATACCATCAGGTGCACGTCTGCTTCCAATACTGCTGATGCTGCTAGCCTACCACGGCTCTCTACTGCATCACTCTCCCTCCCCCCGCACTCCCCCTTCACTGCTAGGGCAAGTCCACAGCGACCGCGCAACGCCATCATGGTGCGAGGGACTGATGGCTCCTCAAGAAGGAGTCGATGACACGTGGTGGGGAGCGGTGCGTGCTATCATGCGACAAGCGGCGTTAGCAGCGATTGCAGGAGCAGGACGATCGTCTGTCGGTGTCGGAGCTGACTCCCATCTCAATCAGCCAGCGCCAGTCAGAGAACGCTCAGGCCCTGAGGAAACGGACATGTCCAGAGAACAACCTGTGGATCGCAATGAAATCAACGATGGTAGTGCAGATGGCGAGAATACAGGTGCACATGTCGAGAATGCAGGTGCACATGTCGAGAATACAGGCTCACAAAGTAAAGCTGCAGGTGATGGAAGCAGGCCTACAGATGCAGAGAGCCAGATTGCAGGTGCTCAAAGTCTAAGTCCGGAAAGATCAGGGACTGGCAGATTTGGGTCCCACCATCGCCCTAAGCGTGGAGCCCGCTACGGTCTGGCCATGGGCTACTTCAACTACCGCCTACCCCGCTCATCCGTCCCCTCGCAGACCTATCGCCACAAGCGTGGAGGCGACCGTTGGAGGAATGGGGCGTTAGAAATAGAGGACGCTATGTACTTACTTCCTCCAGCTTCCAAGAGGGACGACGTGTACGACAAAGACGTGATCTTTGACCTGGCGTCGTCATACCTGTACTCGCCCCCTTCGTCACGCACGGCAGACGACAGTGTGGATGTGACGGGCGATGAAGAAGACAGGCAGACCGATGTACTGTACTTTCTACAAAGACCGTCGTTAGGTGAGGCAGGGGTGGAAGAACTGGCCCACATGCCGACAGACAGGGACGGTGCTGCCTATTTTTCTCCGTCAAGCTCAGACGACGCCAGATTGGATCTGGAAGCGGACGTTCTCGGCCTTCGCGACTTGTTGGCAGGGACAGCTGGAAGTGAGGAGGGAGACCTCTCTGACTACCTGCTTCCTTCTCGTCCATCTTCAAGGTCAGTATTTCTGGTTTGGGGTCCCGGGTTAGCTCAGTAAATAGTGGTGGTTTTTTTTAAAGGGGTAGGGGGGTAGGGGGGGGAAGGTTAAGGTGACCAATAACACCAATGGCATAAACACGGATATCAAAATCCAAGGCCAATCCCTTAACACAGTGCATAGCTTCAAATATTTAGGAGCCATTATATCAGACAATGGTTCCCGACAGGAACTCCTCTCCAGGATCGCACAAACAACTGCGGTCTTGACAAGGTTGAAGCCCATTTGGAAAGACAGGATCATCAGTCTACGTTCCAAGGTAAGGCTGCTGCGCTCCCTTGTCATCTCCATTTTCCTATACGCCTATTTGCTATAGACCCTCACAGCAGATCTACAACGAAGAATGCAAAGCATGGAGATGAGATGCTACAGAAGACTTCTGGGCATTTCCTAAACCCAGCACCTCACCAACGACGAAGTCCGACAGACCATCACACAAGCCTTTGGACAACACGATGACATGCTCACAGTGGTGAAGAAACGGAAACTCCGATTGTATGGCCAAGTTACACGGTTGTTGTTGGTTTTTTGTTTTTTTTAATCAGTTGTTGATTCACCACGATGCTTGAATCTTGATAAGTGTAACTCCGATTCGTTTATCCACGCAGTCTGTTCACTCAGCAACAAGTCAAGAGTCGTCATATAAAGTTTTCCAACTTTATCAGCAAACATCAACAACTGCATTCAAGATCGCTTTCCGAAAATCACTTCAAAGATCATCATCAAAAATCATCACAAATCTCTCACTATCGCTTTCTCTATAAGAGTTGAGTTGAGTTGAATATAGATTAACGTCCCCGGACACATAAGCGTATAGGGGACGATACTCTATAAGATTTTTTTTTTTAATTTTTTTAGATTAAAGTCTCTGGACACTGAGTGCGTATAAGAGCCTCTATAAGAAGACAGTGCTTGGCTTATATAGGTTCTCTGCAATCGAGAAAAAGTTCGAACATTCCAGCATTACGCAATAACACCCAATCAAAATAAAATTCGTCACCGGAACTATAGTGTTTTACGTCATATAACCTTATTTAGGACAGAAGAATCGCCCATCTATCACTAGATTTATCGCGAAGCTTCGGTTGATAGTATACAAGTAACTCTAGAAAATTCTCAACAATATCGACCGACGAAAAACTATCAACATTATACAAAAATTCTTCTTGCAACAACGCAAACTCAAATCAAAGTTAAATACAATCTGTTATTGCATGCTTTGCAAAATAAAATGATCGGATCTATCGTGCGCGTCTCAAACGTAACAGGCCACGCCACTAGAGCATCATGCCTTGTAAAGTTTGTAAAGACCATCCTGCAAGGTACGGTGCAAGGAGGCAGAAGAAAAGGGGGACAGAAAAAGAGGTGGGAGGACAACATTCGAGAATGGACTGGCTTGACACTGAGCGAAGCCATGAGCGTTGCTGAGGACAGATAAAGATGGCGTACGCTGGTTAAACGATCATCTTTGGTGCCCCAACGACTTTCGAGTTACGGGATAGGACAGGATAGGATAGGATAGGACAGGATAGGATAAGATAGGTGGTCCCGTAACCTTTCGGTGATTGGGGAGCCAGGCGCTTGAGACCTCTCTTCTCTCTAGGGCAGCTTAATGAGGGCGGTGCCCATCTTCTCTCGCTCTCTCTCTCTCTCTCGCTGCTTGATCTTGGCCAGCTCTAAACAGAGCCAGATATCCATTCAGCAGCTGGGTGGCCTGGGGTGTGTTGTGTGCTTGTTCCATTATATGTTGTCGTTCGATGGTTGCCTTCTATGGCATGGACACCCATCCAAGTACTACCCGGTCCCGATGTTGCTTCACCAAACATTCTCTAGCGTGCGCCCACACCACTCCGCTGCTACAGCACTCAGTAGGAACAGCGCTATATTGTGGGCGCTTCGGGCGGCTTGAGTGAGATCCTGTATCGGCCAGCGCCTTGAGCAGCTCTTGAGCGGGAAAAGCGCTATATAAAAGTTAATAAATAAATAAATACATAAATTGTTGTCCAAATGTGGCGAGTTCGATTTCCTTTGGATCCAAAAACTAATCTGGCCGAAATCACAGGACACGTTACAGGATTGATGGTTTCTGTGAGTAGTGAGTTGGAACTAGGTCAAGCTTAAAGGGCCACGGAGTCAAGGCTGCTGGTGTAGTTTTGTGTGTGACAATGAGCTGACTTGGGACATGGCATTATTGTCACATTAAAAGATGATGTCATGGGTGATCGTGGATTAGTGACATTTAGGCGTCTCTGCCTTGTTGTGTAAATAAACAACTGTGCCTAATATGCACACAGTCACTGCGGTGCTATTTTTTAGAATCAACTTTGGTGCAATTAAGAGGCACACAAATGGAAAGAATTTATGGATTTCTATGCCTTCAATAATGCTATTGGATGCACCCAATCTAAAAAAAAAATTAAAAATAAAGCTAGATTTATATTCCAACTTTTATAATAAGGATTGCCGCGCTTTGAGTTCGAATGGAGAAAAAGCGAGTGATAGCATCCTGTATTATTATTATTATTATTATTATTATTATTATTATTATTATTATTATTATTATTATTATTATTATTATTATTATTATTATTATTATTGTATCAACCCGTGGTTTTCAAAGCGGTTATTTGTTCTTTAATTTTATTTGTTTTCCCCGGTAGGGCAACACTGACTGTGAATATGAAAAAGATATGTGTTGCCGACAGTTATGATCTCGGGGCTTTTTAAGATCAGATGGGGTTGACAAGTTCCATTCTCTTCCCCCCCCCTCACCCCCTCCCCCCCCCCCCCCCCCCCCCCGGCTCCTTCGCCTTCCCAGGTCCATCCCACCCATAACCTTGATTTAGATGACGCTGTGCAGTGGTTGCAGTGATTTAACTCAAAATAAAGCCCCAGTTTCACCACCATCATGATTTAAAGTCCTGTTCTATCAACTTCTTGCAGGCCCGTCGTCGGAGTGTTAGGATAAGAATTATATCCCTGTGATGAGTGTCATCATCATCATCATCAGCAGCAGCAGCAGCAGCAGCAGCAGCAGCAACAGCAGCAGCACAATCGTCATCATCACCATCATCCTCATTGTCATCATCATCATCGTTATCATCATTATCATCATTATCATCATCATCATCATCGTCATCGTCATCATCATCATCGTCGATATCATGGTCGTCATTATTATTGCCGCCTTACTGTTTAAGGGCAGTCCCAGAGTTGGCCAAGCGTACCCCTGACACGCGCTACGTCCCTGTGCGACCAGCGCGGAATGGTCGACGCAGCCACGGTTCCTGCCAGATGACGACACACCAGCAAAGTATCCAAATGACGCTGAACGCCATGGAGACGATAGAGGAAGAATACATGACGAGCACCGCCTACTACCGAGGGCTGTACGCCAGGGACAACCACAACCAGACCGCTATGTGTGCCTCATTCTCACGTATCGAGGGTGAGGAACCCATGAACAACCTCAGCCTGTGCCCCTGGCGCTTGCAGAAGAACTACAGCGAGACGCGCTTCCCCCGTACCCTGTGGTTCGCCCAGTGCATCTGCGGTCAATGCTCCTCCGGCAGCGGTCCCTTTGTCCACACCTGCATGCCCCTGTACCATCGCATCAACGTCATCCACCAGGTGTGCGAGAGGGGCGTGGTCCACTTCCGCTGGGCCCACGAAGACGTTCCAGTCGGCTGCTTCTGCGCTCGACAGTCCAATAGGGCCAATGAACCTTGAATATATCCAGTCTTGTGGTCTTGCATCCAACTGCGGGACAGATTTGGAACTAAGCAGATTTTGGAAAGCTTTTGATTGAGCTCAGCATTACAGGTCTGAACAATCCAACATCAACTGTCAGGGGTGCTTGTTAAAATGTCGAAGCGTAATTGACGATGATTGACATGAATGACATTAAGCGACGTGGCTCTTGATTCTTCTCTGAAGAATGAAATCAAAGCACGATGTTGAGGGTCGACTTATACACTGACATTTTCTTTTAATGTGAACATTTAAGTATCATTAATTAAGAAAGGGGATGAGGGTTTGCTTTTTTCAATGCCAAATAGGCCTTATATCATTAGCCTTGCCAATTTCATTTTTTGCTTAGTAAGTAGACTATATTATATGATACAGTTGTGTATACAAATATACAGTGTTACCGCTACTGTTCTTTCCTTATCTAAATACCAGCGCCTGTGGCAACCAGATTAGTAATAACAATCTAATCTTGCCAACATCGACTGCCGAATGGCAAAACCAGTCTGCTTTCAACGTCTTAAAGCGCCACAGTATCAAGAATTTTTTTCTGGTACTCAATTTGGGGCACTGCCTTTACTGGGCAAATCACATTGGTGTCATATGACAAGATGATATAATGGGCAATCGTTGTTCAAACCGACCGCTAAGCTTGGAAATGTAGGCGTCCCTTCTTTGTTTTGAAGACAAGTAACTGTGTCTACGATACACATTTTCACTGCAGTGCTATTTTTAGAATTAACATTTAAAGGTATTAATAGCCACATAAACATATCTATCCATTTATAATAAAACCGTAGTGTTAAGAGAAAGTAATTTTGGGGCTTTCTCTTCTTTTTGTCTTGTAGACCCACACTCACTGTGAATTTAAAAAAATACCTTAGACACTTAAATGTATAATCTTGTGGGTATTTTAAATCGAGCATTGAACATCAATGGACAATAAAATAAAAAAATTTAAAAAGCTTACCGTTTTGTGAAGAAAAATGTATTTATCAGCTTGGAGTGCATTTGATCTGGAGCATTTCATTGCTGTGTCATGCTGGTTTGTTTGTCGGTAGGTATTTATTAATTTATGTATGTATGTATGTATGTATGTATGTATGTATGTATGTATGTATGTATGTATGTATGTATGTATGCATTTATCTTTATTAACAGTAATTAATTTTATTGTGTTATTTCTCTCTTTATTTAGTATTAATTTATTTTTAAAAAATATATATATTTATTTTTATTGATATATTAATTAATTAATTATCTTTTTATAATTTTTTTGTTTTGTTTTCTTTTTATCTTTGTATTTATTTTTGTATTCACTGTATTTTTTTCTTCTGAATTTCTTCATTTCTTGAATACTTTTGCCTTCTGAACACAACAAACACACATTCATCACTCAAACATGTGGTGTAAAGACAGGTCGCTCTTCTAGGACGGAAAGGAACTCGAATTTTATTTTTGGAAATTTTACATAAACTGCATCCAATACCATTCTTGAAGGGAGAGAGGAAACCGGAGTGCGCGGAGAAAACCCTTGGTGACCTGAAAAGTCTGGTAAGCCTACCTAAGCCACGGAAGTTTGTCCTGTGCGGGGTTCCAACCCGCGACCTTCGGCCTAGGAAACCGTCAGTTAGCCAACGGCGTCACCACTCCTCTTCATCCTAAGTTTCAAACCCCTGGTTAACAAATGTGTCAAATTCGCCTTTCAAACGAAGCTTTCAAGCCGTTGTCACTTCCTCCAAGTTCCGGGTCTCCTAGTTTATCCGGGCGCCTTTGCGCATGCGCCAGTTTATGTCGGGCCGGCTTTTTCACGATGTTCTTAGGCGTCGTAACCCTAACCCTAACCCAAACCCTTAACCCTAACCCTAACTCTAACCCTAACCCAAACCCTAACCCTAATCCTTACTAAGACTACGATAGCACTGTGCGCATGCGCCGAATTTTGTAACGCGTCGACCAATCAGAATGCTCCCAGTCGCTCCCAGCCCAGCTAAGATACTAGGAACTGTGAGGATGTCACACCGTCGTCCTCCCACTGGCCAATCATCAAGAGTGTTGTTTCTTCATTAGCCAATCCAAGACGCGGTTGCTAAAAGCGCGATCACAGCAGCAGAGGTAAGACAAGCGTGGTTTCCCTTTCACGAGCAGACGACACGTTCTAATGGAAGGAAGGTGGGGATGGGTTTGGATAATTCTTTCACCAAGTGGCGTAAAGTAGGCCTACGTACATGTAATTAGAATTTATGTCATCTGACAACGAATATTTATGGAAGGGAAAAAAGGAGTGGGTGGGTGGTGAATAATTACATTACATGATTATTGCTTTAGGTCCAGCGGACTCTTCAGAGCCAAATCAGGACCGGACAACCCCTGATCCGCATAAAAGATCTGCCGAAACAACCCTAGTGGTAAAACTGAAAGCTCTCCCCCAGCCAGTCACTTTACAATAAAGACATCCCACGCAGGGGACGCTGAGGCTGTACTCTAATTTATCGAACCCCCGTTTACAAAAACAAAATAGAATACAAACACCATTATAAATTATCAACAAAATACATACATATAAAATGCCTACATTGCTAAATAATAACATCATAGGAAACCCTAGTGACCACCTGGCAGAAAGCGTCCAATATTTCCAACCTAATCCAACAGACCTCATACACAAATAAGGAGTATCGCCCCGGAAGAGTTTTCAACAAAAAAGGTAGATGACTGGTCTAGCAAAGAAGAAGAAGATAGTATAGCAGATTGATAGAACAGAGCAGGAATGAGAAAGAGCAAATGAGAAAGACAGCGACAGTGGGAATTTAAAGCACTAAATTTCCAGAAAGTGGGGATACTATTTATACTGAAACCCCCGACACCCCAATGGGGGTAGGGTGGTGAATAAAGCCTTGTAGAAAATAAATGTAATGCACAGTAAAAGGAGAGTGGCATTAGTTGGTTATTCATTGCTTACAGGGTCCAGCGGACTGCAAAGAGCCGAATCAGGACCACAAAATGAAGACCACGACTTCGGAAAAAAGAGGACTCGCCCCTGACCCGCATAAAAGATTTGCCGAAACATAGACCATTTATAGGTTAAATGGTCTATGGCCGAAACAACCTTAGTGGTAACACTGAAGGCAATCCATCAGCCGGTCACTTTACAATAAAAACATCCCACGCAGGGGACGCTGAGGCTTTACTCTAATTTATCGAACCCCTGTTTACAAATACAAAATAGCATATGAACATCATTATAAAATATTAACAAAACACACACATATAAAATGCCTACATTGCCAAATAATATCATAGGAAGCCCCAGTGACCATTTGGCAGAAAGCATCCAATATTCCCAAGCTGATCCAACAGACCTCACACACAAATGAGGAGCTTTGTCCCGGAAGAGTTTTCAAGAGAAAAGGTAGGTGACTGGTCGAGCGAAGAAGAAGATAGTATCGCAGATGGATAGAACAGAGTAGGAACGAGAAAGAACAAAGGAGAAAGACAGCGACAGTGGGAACTTAAAGCACTAAAACTTTCCAGAAAGTGGGGAATACTATTTATACTGAAACCCCCGGCACCCCCGCGGGGGGAGAGAGTGGCATTCCCAAAGTTAGGGTTTTTGAATGGTGATGTGCTGCTGCAGAAAATCTTCATCTTTCCACTACAGTTAGTTGATCTGTCCTAAACCTTAGTAAAGGTTAGGGTCTAACGGGTGACAGATAAACACCACTTGTTCCCCTTTCACACTTTAGAAATAAGTTAATAACTCCCATGTCCACAATGAAGATTTACCCTCCACGTTGACAGTATCTTATTGCCCTGTACTTTGAAGGTCGTGTGAACAGTTATCAGTTCCTTTTCTACATCATCATCATCATCATCATCATCATCATCATCATCATCATCATCATCATCATCATCATCATCATCATCCAGTGTTTGGAAAACGATACTCTTTTCTATACAGATAGGCTTATTGTTGGGATGGGCCAATTTCATGAGATTTAGTTTCAAACAGTGATTAAGCTACCAGTCATCGGATTCTGAGATAGGAAGGCATGCCGCCTCCAATTAACAGCATCGTGTTCACTTTTTATTAGTCTCGCTGGATGGCAGTAAGTAACCAGGGTGGTTCCCTCTGATGCTCAGGTCAGACGAGAGGCCAGGTTGTAACCATCGAGCTCCGGGGGGTTCCGGTCAAGCCCAGCCACGTCACACTCCAGGGTGGAGATATCATTACCAGTAATAATAATAATAATAATAATAATAATAATAATAATAATAATAATAATAATAATAATAATAATAATAATCATCATAATCATAATAATAATAATAATAATAATAATAATAATAATACTGGCTGATATATAGATTATTTTTTTTTTAGATTTTAATACTTTATTGTCCCTTTTTATCGGGAAATTCTGGGCCGCCTCCCCTGTGGAAGGCGTAGTCGCAGCCTGTGGCGCGCCCAAACCCAACCTACCTAACATTAGTTGTGATTTTTTGAAATTTAGAAATTCTTTAAATTTTTGAAATGTTTTGAAATTTTGCTGGGGGAGCAAACCGGAGTACCAGGAGAAAACCCCCGAGACGTTGCCCGAGTCGAAAGTAAATAATATTCGGAAAAAAATAACGCCCCGATGCAGGATCGAACCCACACCTGTCAGGCGCCATTGGTTTCTGGCCTGTGGACAAGGCAAGTTAGTCCCGCCTTAGCCCACTTGGCCACAACGCTCCTTTCCATACGCGCATGTCCCCGAATCAATCAGGCTCAAAGCACGGCGATCTGTACCAACATACTTGTTCAACTGTCTCATACACCCTCAAACACACACACAACAAATACACATCCATCACTCAAACAGGTGGTGTAAAGGCAGGGAGATCGCTATTGGAAGATGGACAGAAAACCAAATTTGTATTTTTGAAATTTTATATTGACTGCGTCCAGTACCATTATTGAAGGGAGGGAGAAAACCCACGGTGACCTCAATAGTCTCGAACCTCAGTCACATACGTTCGCCCCTTGCGGGAATCGAAACCGGCGAACTAATCCAATGCGCCACGAGGGCGCCACGAGGGCGCCACGAGGCCACCCCGTACAGTACACTAAGACATACATAAGCCTAGATCTTTTTCTTATTAATGAACCAACATAGGACAAATACCCACATACTCTTCTGGAACCCAGTGCACGTTACTACCCTTCTCCGTTTCATCCATTAACAAGCTCACTCAAATTACTTCCCTTTATCATAATTCAAATGAACGCACTCTCAAATTATTTCCCTTTATTATAATTGGAAACAATTGTAATTTATGAATTGTTTCTCCCCTATATGCATCTGTGTCCGGGGACTTTAAGCACTACTTATGAATTATCTCCCATTTTCCACCATTGAAAACAACTGATCAAATTCTATTTATAAATTATATATCTTTTCTTAATTATTAGAAAAATCGTTTTCATTTATATTTTACTTATCTTTACAATACTAGTAAAGAATCCTACCTTATACATAAATTACCTCTCTTCACAAAATTTCAGATAATCAAATATAAATAATTTCCTTCCATTCACAAGTATACTTTTCTCTAATATTTTCTTTCATTCCAAAATATAATACATACATATATTTACATGTTTATACAAATAGGCTTGCACCCGAGCAAAAATGGCTCCTGTGGGACTTCCTGCAGGTATTTGCGCTACCGGTGTTAATCCTCGGACACGACGACAACACAACACAAAGACGGCACAGGTCCTGAGTGGATCACTGATCTGCACATGCAGCTCTCTTCTTTTCTTACACGACATCAGCCCCAGGACAACTGGAAGCTGCAGTGCGTTGCAGGGCGGTCACACCAGGACGGCACACTGCTTGAGAAGAACGGCAAATGGTACACTATCATGGCCTATACAATCCCCTCTTGTAAAACGCTGCTAGCAACTAGAACAAACTATATGTTCAAAATTTTCTCTGCGACTGCCAATTTTGTTTGTTTGTTAGATAAATTAAAGTCCCGCGTCACAATAGCGAATAGGGGACTATGCCAATTTTAGTAAGGTACAGCAGTTTTATTTGCTCGCACTCTCAAATTTAGTGCGCATATCGCTCACTGCAAAAACGTGCACGGCACGTGAATATACACGCCTGCCCTCACGCCCATGTAGAGGGTGACGAAGCCAAACCTAACAAAACAATGCACGAGTTGAAATTACATTATTTGCAAACTTAGCAATAAACTTTAATTTATTTTCTCTCCCTTACCTTCCGCCCTCTTTAACAGGCTTCGAACCCTTATTATCACAGGTTTAGAAAACGGAGTCGTGGCACCGACTCTTCCTCCATTAATAATTAATTCTATCGAGCCAATCCCAACACCGGCCGTTCTTGAGTACTTCCTTGATTGGAAGTGAAGTTACCGTTTTACTCTGATTGACTTTCACTCCATTTAGTGATCCGTTTGAAGATTCTTTCCAAATGGGAATAAAGGCCGCCAATCACATTCTGAAGACAAAAATCTGTTTTACTAAAAACATTCTTAAAATGAACAACATATTTTTCGGGGAAAATATTTTTTATTCAATGGATTCGGCGGCGAAAATAGGCGGAATTCCGCCTAAAAGAGGAGAAATTTCATGCCTGCTTCTTCTTTTCCTCCTTCTCCTCGTCCTTCTTCTTGTTCTTCTTGTTCTTCTTTTCTTCTTCTTCTTCTTCTTCTTCTTCTCTTCTTCTTCTTCTTCTTCTTCTTCTTCTTCTTCTTCTTCTTCTTCTTCTTCTTCTTCTTCTTCTATTGTTGCATTTGTTATTTTTGATGTTTTCTTGTTGTTGTTTTCCTTCTGTTCCTCTCTTCTTCTTTTTCTTCTTATCATCTACCGTTGCTTTTATTTGCAGGACATTTTGAGCATCTGAGAGATTAAATTGTTTATGTTTATGTTAACAAGTATAACGAATTTCCCGCTGTTGTATTGTCGAATTTTCAAATAAATAGTCTACGTGATAACTATAAACCTACTTTTGGGCCATCCTGTATTGTCGGTTAAAAGAACCGGAAATCACGTGACAACCCTGCCTGGCTCGGAGTACTTCGTGTGATTTCGAGAAAGCCCAATTTTAAGAAGAAAATACCCACAAACTACAAATGTAAGCTAAATTTGGACACACAACATAGCGGAATCGCGTCCCAGGTTCATCCTCCGCCTCTTTGAAAAGCCCAGATCACAGAATTTCGTAACATCGGAGGAGAGACGGATATTACACTTCGGGTCGTTAGCGTATTATAATAACTGTAGAAACTAGAAAGACTTTTGGGTAACAAAACATTCTACATCGCATGCACCAATTATTATGCTGAATTTCTTACTTTTGGTCAACAGCCGAGAATCTGTGATCTATCCAACATAGATTAATTATAGTGGGCGTCAACTTCACTTGCCACGAATACTCAATACTGCTTCTGACATTGACAGTGATGAGCTAATTACCGCTTGTCAGGGGAAACAACTTCCCAATTAGGAAGTTGTAAAGACGAAGTTGTCAAACCTGTCACAGCGTGGATGTACGTCGCACACTGCTTGTCGCGGAGGCCTGATTGTTTTAAACCTCTGTCGTCTCAAATTAGACCGTGTAAGCAGGAAGACAGGAAGACAGAAAAAAAGAAAGAAAGAGATTCCTCTTATATAGCGCACTTACAAGCTCAGAGAGCTTCTCAAAGCGCTGGCCACTACTATCCAGCAATCACAAAATAGTTTGCTGAAGTCAGGATTCGAACCCACGTCGCCCGAGACGCACGTACACAAGTCGTGCGCTCTGACGACTGAGCTATGGAGTTAGAGAGAGAACTACCTATCATCTCTGTCCATCCGTCTCTCTCTCTCTCTCTCTCTCTCTCTCTCTCTCCCTCCCTCTCTCTCTCCCTCTCTCCCCCTCTCTCTTTCTCTCTCTGCCCGGCACCAAACCAATTCATATGAACAAATCTGCATTACCTCTTAAAAGAGTCATGACCGGCATTATTAAACACTGCTGAAATAAATAAAAGACATTCAAAACTTTTGTTTATTTTTTTTTTTTAATGAAGGTATAAAAGGTTAAATGCATTGTGCACACCTAAGCACGCTGTAGCCCACGCGCTCTCAATTACAACGTTCACGCAACAGGTATAACGGAAGTTGTGTGACCTCTCAGCAGGGGAGGGTACGAAGTGTGGGGGTGCAAGTACTGGGGTAGGGAGAATGGGGTGAGCTTGTAGGAGGGAGGGAGAGTGGGGGGGTGATGAGGCGGCGCTTCCTAGTGTGACGTAGTGGGAGGTCCTTCCATTTTCTTCCTGTTTCTTGTCCATAAAAAGTGGTCTGTAGGCTGTGGTCCATTTACATCTACGTCCTCTGTCTGGCACGTCCAACCACTGACATAGGTAAAATGGTTGTGCTTAGTTTGATGATTATTGTGTTCGTGTTTTTTTTTAATTATTAAATAATTTTTATTTATTTATTATCTATTAATGTATTTATTAATTTATGTACTTTATTTTATTATTTTTTAATACTTGTAAAAATAAACTTTTTTCAATGCGTGTGATTGTGTGTGTACGTGTGTAGGGGATGGGTGATGGAGGTGATAGGTTGTGGTTAAGTTGGGTGACTTTTTGTCCCTTTTATTAATTTATTTATCAACATTTATTTTATTTGC
The DNA here is from genome assembly GCA_036898135.1 of Oncomelania hupensis. Classification (NCBI taxonomy): domain Eukaryota; kingdom Metazoa; phylum Mollusca; class Gastropoda; order Littorinimorpha; family Pomatiopsidae; genus Oncomelania; species Oncomelania hupensis. Next base: position 3,401,924 of record CM072521.1, on the reverse strand, counting down.
TAATTGTTTTAACGAGTAAATGAATGATTTTGTGTGTGTGTGTGTGTGTGTGTGTGTGTGTGTGTGTGTGTGAGCGCGCACGCGCGTGTTAACTTACGAATACATTTCCTTATTTCTTATTTCAGTATATTATATATCATTTTGAAAGTAGACATTATTGTAACATTACTTTATTGATTACATCATCAAATGAACGCATTTTGCAATCGGTGCTGAGTATTTTTTGATTGCGTTAGGTTTGGATTTTTTTTTATAGTTTCTTTTAAATAGTGCAAGCTTTGTGTTGTAGTGGTTTGTTTAAATAATCATTATCTAAATTGAAGTAAATGCAGTATGGTTGTTCCAAATGTTTGATTTGTCTCACATAACATTGTAAGTAAAACAAACTTAAAGTAAATGTTTTGTTTTAACCCCTTGACTGCTTATGACGAGATAAGTCGTCATATAATATTAGCCAACGACGTGTTATCTCGTCATCATCATGGTGAGTTGTTTTTTGACCTTGGCATAGTTAAACCATCAACAAAACAAATACGGATATTACACTTCCACCATTGGAAAAGCTCAAAACATCGGCTGTTTAACATTCATAAATTAGGTATGATAACCATTTTCATTGACGGGTGGCAGTTCGACGAGACTGTGTGACTTTGAACCGAAAAATATGCCGAACACATTTTAGTATGAAAGCAGCATGGGTTTTATTCGCCCATTACGAGACACGATAGGACTATAAGAACTATAAGAACAAAGCATTACATTTTGTGTTCGGTGTACTGCTTTCAAAGAGTCAGATGAGATAAGACTGTAGAGTGGTTGAAAAGTAGCTCCCTGTTAAACATTGCTGATAACATTTTTTTTTATTTTATGTTTATTTTATTTTGATTTACCTTATTGTCCCTTTTTCCATAGGGAAATTCTGGGCCGCCTCCCCTGGGGAAAGCGTAGTCGCAGCCTGTGGCGCGCCCAAACCCAACCTGTCTAACATTAGTTGTGATTTTGAAATTTTGCTGGGGGAGCAAAACGGGGGATAACCCGGAGAAAAACCCCGAGACGTTGCCCGAGTCGAAAGTAAATAATATTCGGAGAAACATAACGCCCAGATGCTGGATCGAACCCACACCTGTCAGGCGCCATTGGTTTCTGGCCTGTGGACAAGGCAAGTTGGTCCCGCCTTAGCCCACTTGGCCACAACGCTCGCTTGCCAGTAGGAAGGCATTGTAATGGAACAAAACGTGTTGTAATCCTTGCGGTGAAAGAGTTTAATACCTGTCTCTGCTTTCATCTCACAGTGAAGGGAGCCGCCCATTATGGCCGGTAGTCCGACACTGCGACCTAAGACAAAAACAACATTAAAAAGACGTAAAAGCGAGTGTCAGGCTGTTGGCCATTGTCGGTTGCTTTCGTCACTGTAATATACAAATTTGAGATACATTAAGTTCTACCGCTTTAAAAATTACAATAAATGTGGTTTTATGCCAATGCGTGACTATTTACAACAGTTATCTTAGCAATTTTCAATAGGGAGTTATTTGTCAACCACCACGTCACCTGGGAATCTACAGTGCAAGAAAAGGAAGAAGGAAGACAGCGAAAACGTCTGTGGAAGAAGACCACGAGGGAAGACTGAATAAGAAGGATTAAACATGGCACTACTCGTTCGTTTCATCGCATCCCTCACCTTCCTGTCGCATCTTTCCTGTGGACAGACGGTAAATTCACCACTACCACCACCACAACCACTACAAGAAAACGGTGACGATGATGATGATGATGATGATGATGATGATGATGATGATGATGATGATGATGATGATGATGATGATGATGATGATGACGACGACGACGACGACGATGATGATGATGATGATGATGATGATGATGATGATGATGATGATGGTGGTGGTGGTGGTGGTGGTGGTGTGCCGACATTTAAACACACGACAGATAATCACGCGACCCTTAAACACAGACACTTAATCACGCGTCAGATAAACACAGGGACAGATAATCACTGGACAGATAAACACAGGGGCAGATAATCACTGGACAGATAAACATATGGACAGATAATCACTACGACAGATTAACACTGGAATTAAAACTTCATAAATAGTATTTAATTTTGTATTGGTTGTATTGTATTGCATAGTTGGAAAGTGAGTATAAATCAAAGACGCCTGGTACAGTGATAGAAATCTAGTGGAGTTAGTAGAGATCAAAGTTACAGATTTCAATTGGAAAGATATTGATTTTCTGGTTACTGGCTCATATGGCGACACACGCAGATTCTGCTACTTTTGGTGTTTCCACAAAGGGACGTCCAACAGTAATATAGAGAAATTTTAAGTATGTTAAAGTGCGTAAGAATAAGAATGGAGAAATTTATTGGCGTCGTAAAATGTATCAGAGTTGCAAGTGTAATGCTCATTTGAAGTCATTAGAAGATTGAATCGTCAGCAACAAAGATCAAGAACACACTCATCAAGGCAACCTGTCAACATCACTCGCTCGTCTTGCTGTCGGTCAAATGAAGGAAAAGGTGAAAGAAACATCTGCAACGCCGGCTGCAGTTGCAGGAATTGTTTCTCGTCAACTGGAAAATCATGTTCTGCAGGCGATACCGGAACGAGCAACGCTCGCTCGAAGTCTTCAACGCCACAGAAAAGCTGCACTGGCAGACAACGACGAAGGAGCTGTTTTGCCTCCTCCTCCACCTGATACAAATTTCGACGTTAAACAACGGTTTGCAGATATGATCCTGTCCGACTCTGGAAGAGATGGAAACCGAGTGCTCATCTTTGGAAGCAATGGTTTGCTTGATTGACTTGCACGAGCACAGTTATGACTTGCAGATGGAACGTTCAAGGGTGTTCCTTTAACATTCTTCCAGCTGTACACCATCCATTTCAAACTCGTCCCCGGTAACAATCCAGTTGCAGTCTATTGTCTGGTTCAGAATAAAGATCGACGGACGTACGACATCATCCTGCAACAACTGAAATTACTCATTCCGGTGGCCAATCCAGAACGAATTCTAGTCGACTTCGAGGCGGCTGCGATGTCAGCATTTCAGGCAGCATATCCCTGTGCAGTCATCTCTGGCTGTTATTTTCATCTCTGTCAAAGCGTACTAAGGAAGGTGACTGAAGTTGGGATGAAGCAGGCCTAATGAAACTGACAACGTTGTTCGTGGACCAGTCCGATGTCTACCTGCATTAGCTCTTGTTCCTGAAGATGACGTCACGGATGCTTTTGAGCTACTGGCAGATCACATTGGTGAAGTACACGAGCGAATGCCCGAGCTTCTGTCATATTTCGAACACACTTACATTCGTGGACGAAGACGGGCTGGAAGACGCAACAATTACGGACCAAGTTTATTCTCTATCCAACGTTGGAATCAGCTGCAGCTGACGGTATTGCCCGAACAACAAACTCAGTAGATGGATGGCACTATGGTCTCCAGTCATTGTTCTAGTGTCATCATCCTACTCTCTGGAAATTCTTGGATGGTATCTCGATTGAATACAGAAGCAGAAAGCGAGTTTTCTACAGGGAATATCTGGAGTCAATCAACCGCCAAGGAAAAAGTATCATGACTTGTTGTGATTATATGTCGTATGTTTACAACTCTTGTGTTAATCTGTCGCTGTGATTATTTGTCAATATGTTTATCCGTCGTGTGATTATTTGTGCCTGTGTTTATCTGACGCGTGATTAAGTGTCTGTGTTTAAGGGTCGTGTGGTTATCTGTCGTGTGTTTAAATGTCATGGAACCGATGATGGTTACAGGACGCCATACTCGCGGTAATCAACCTTTTCCCAGCTATGAATATTTGGTCAATTTATGTATTATTTGTTTATGATATTGTTTGTATGTAGAGTTCTCCCAGCTCAAGAGCTGCTCAAGGCGCTGACCCAAATACAATCTAACTCAAGCCGCCCGCTTGATGCTGCCTTTGGCGTCTCGCCTGACGTCCCAGACAACTGGGCACAATCTTGTGTGACCAGGGGTGGGGGGGAGAAAGGTCCTAGTGCCTGCAGGGTGTATTTCTGTAGCTGGTACTCACCCGTCTGGGACATGAGCGTCAGGATCTTTAAAATCCGTGGGGTAGAATGCTTGACTAGACCTCGGTTTAAGCTCTCAACCGAAGGGATGATGATGATGATGATGATGATGATGATGATGATGATGATGATGATGATGATGATGATGATGATAACGACGATGATGAAGATGATGATGATGATGGTGATGATGATGATGTATGCTGGATCACAGTAACCCGCGCCTTGAACAGCCGTTTGAGCTGGGAAGCGCGCTAATTAAGGACAATCCTCTTGATGTGCAGAGTCCCAAAGGACCGTCCTTGTTCCCGAGAAAGCACTTCTCGTGGCAGCGCAACGTCATGGACGAGGTTGTACGAGAACGAGCGTTCGCTGTGGACAACGGGGAGGTGAGTGTCAATGTCTGTAATTAAGTACGTCAAACAGGCGCCCGCACCTCTGTGAATAGCGTCCCTCTCTCTGCTAACTACAATACAAGTGTAAAAGTCGTCTCAGCAAAAATCGCGGGTCCTCGCATTTTTTCAAATGTATATGAACGAACTAGATGATTTCTCCCAAAAGTAGGCGACTCATTCAACAATTATTTATACAAACATCCAAAGTAATTTATTTTCTATTTTTAAACCAATTCAATTTCTGTAAAATTGTAAACAAACTTCACGTTTAAAATTATTACTTTCATATAGATTTAGGAGTGAAGTTTGTCTCGGCAACTGGCCTATTCAAGGGAACTTATTCCTGTTTGTTTTTTTTTCACGAAGCGCATAATGTTGTTCTTCGCAACCGACAGAGGTTGACGGTCTTGCTTAAACCGAAACCGGTTACTACGGACGGAAGTTGACAGCCTTGCTTAAACCGAAACCGGTTACTACGGACGGATGTTGACAGCCTTGCTTAAACCGAACCGATTAAGCTTACTACCGACGGAAGTTGTAATTTGTTAAGTCAAGCATTTCACTTAGCCAGTGTCCAGTGATCATGATAACGTGGATTTTTATTTTTAAAATAAACAATTTTTACATAAATTGAACGGGTTTGAAAATAGACTGCACATAATTATTACTTTGAGTGTTTGCATGAATCACTGTTGAATCATTTGAGTCGCCTTCTTTTTGGGAAAAGCCTTCTATTTCGTGCATATTGATTTTTTAAAAATGCGATTACCCGCGGATTTTGCTGAGACGACTTTCACACCTTGTATTGTAGTTAGCAGAGAGAGGGAGGCTATTCAATACAATACAATAAATCTTTATTAATCCAAAAAAGGAAATTGATTCGACATGTCCACCTATAATTATTAATACACATTAGCAAAAACAGCTTAAAAACACTACACATAAAAACATAAATAATACGCATTGCCAAATCCATTTCAACATACATTCTCACTATCATTCTCATCTTCTCTTATTCTGGTTAGCCATTAAAACAGATCTGGGTAAAAAAGAGTTTGCGTATCTGCATGTCCTAGCCCTCGGCACCCTATATCTACCACTGCGCTCTATTTGCCTACTGTCATATTCCTGCCTAAGCGGATGTGTCGCGTCATCAAGGATGGCCTTCAGTTTATTTGCCGTGCATCGGTTGCAGAGTGTGTCCACATCATCCTGTTCTGCACCCACCACCCCACCAGCCTTCCTAATCGTTTTATCCAACCTGTCCCTGTCTTGTTTCATAATACTTCCTCCCCAACAGCTGATGCCGAAGGTCAAGACACTGCAGATCATAGAGGAATAAAACATCTGTAAGAGTTGCTGGCTGACATTGAAAGATTTCAATTTTCTCAAACAATACAGGCGTGTGTTGATTTTCTTAACAATACTTTCAGTGTTTTGTCTCCAAGAGAGAGAATTATCTAAGACTACGCCTAAAAAAAAAGGTAAAGGTAGTCCCATAGCCTTGTGGCCGTAGGGGAGCGTGATGTTGGAGATCACACTTATCTTGGGCCAGCGTAATGAGGGTGATGCCCAACTCTCTCCCTCGCTGCTTTACCTTCCCCACCCTCAAGAGAGTAGGTACTCAATCACAGTTGAGTCAACTGGGGGCGTTGTTGTTTGTCGCTTCACACCTTAGCGGTCACCCATCCAAGTGCTAACCGCACCGGACGGTGCTTCACTTTCGACACAGTAGCGAGTGCTCCAACCACTGCACTATCCGACACACTATTAGACTACGCCTAAATACTTAAAATATTCCACACGTTCTAATACTTTTCCCTTCAGAGAGATACGGGTGCCTATGGTACGTCAATAATAATATTTGTGCTGTGAAAATATTGCACATTGCCTAAGAACGCAGTTATAATATAACTTGGGTCGTGATTGTTATGCTTATGTTTTTTTTTTATCATCCGCACCCCAAAATGGGCAAGCGATGGCATTAAATCTTAACTTTTGAATCTTGTTTATAACACATGTGGTTTTCACTATAGTTTTCAGGTAAAACTGGGATGTAGTAAAAAGAATAGCGATATGTTAGTATCGTTTATCATATAAATAGAAATCTATCATGTACAATTTTGCCTCATCGTGTATAAATATACTAAGTCAATAACACAATGTTGGTGCGTTTGAGCCAACGTGTACACTATACATGCATGTTTGTTTGTGTTTGTGTATGTGCGTGTATGTGCGTGTGTGTATGTGTGTGTGTGCGTGTATGTGTGTATGGGTGTGTATGTGTGTGTATGCGCGCGTGTGTGTGAGAGAGAGTATGTGGGTGTGTTTGTGTGTGTGTGTGGGTGGGTTTGTTGTGTGTAAGCGCGCGCGTACACATTTATGTGTGTGTGTGTGTGTGTGTGCTCAATTATGAGTGTTTTGGATTGCATGCTGACATCGACTAGTGCTTTGAGCTAACAAGTGCGCTATTTAAAAAACAGTAATACGCTGACTGTGTTGGTCCTGCAGGTGCAGGCTGTGGTCCTGGTCTCCAACGACCCACAGCTGGGGGAGGTTCAGATGTTTGGAGCTGTCAGCGTCTACGATTTCTCTTCCACTAAATCGGTAAGTAGACCTACGTCTACATGATACCGCCCAAACCGGATAATTCTTTTTTTCCCCCCCGGCTTAAGGGCTCGTATCCCTGTTGCGTTGTTTACAAGCCAAATCAGGCGCGCTTTAAGGAGGATCCTTCTTTAAATACATTGTTTGGTCAGGAATTATATTACAAGACAAACAATCCACAGGATTAGCTAAAAAAATAAATAAATAAATAAATCGCCTTCCCATAAACTATGGCCTCGCTTCGGTGTCGATTCGCTTACCTTGCTGCTATATGTAGTGGTAAGATACATACTGAGTATTGATGTGACTAAAGTAGTAAATCGTCCATTGCCTAAACCGGTATAAAGCCATATTCCATCAAAACCAATAAATAGTCTGTCGCCTAAACTGGTGCAAGTCGCTGTGTTGGCCATTGGTTTAGTGTTGGGTGGTCTCTGGTTTCCTATGCTGAAGGCCGCGGGTTCGATTCCCGCAAGAGGCGAACGTATGTGACTTTAGGTAGGAGAGTATTCAGATCACTGAGAGTTTTGTACTGGTACTCCGGCTTCCTTCCTCTCTTCATTTCAAAAATTATATGTGTGCAAGTGTTTCGTTTGCTGAAACATATTTTCGTTTGTAAAGATTGTTAAGGAATACGTCGATCTGTATCTGTTTCTGGAGATTGTGTGAGATAAATTGTTGCTGTTTACTAATTACTATGAATAAAGTTAACTATAAATGTGTTGGTGTCTATTCGTGCAGGTGGCAGCTCTCAAACCTTATTTCCAAGGGCAGCCGTGTTTCATTTTGCCGCCACCAGAGGGAGACTTCAACACCACTCTCAACATGCTGACTGACCGCAACGTATGTCCAGTACTTTTGGCCTTTACCTGTGATTGACATTTTTTTGTATTGCCAGACCTATCTGGATGGATGGAGGGATGGAGGGAGGGATGGATGGATGGGAGGGAGGGATGGATGGAAGGAAGGGATGGATGGATGGATGCATGAAGGGATGGATAGAAAGATGGGATGGATGAAAGGGATGGAGGGGTGGATGGAAACAAGGAATGGAGGGAAAGAATGGATGAATGGATGGATGGATAAATGGATGGATGGATGGAAGGGAATGAGGGATGGATAGATGGATCGAAAGAAGGTGTGGATGGAAGGGATGTAGGGAGAGAGGGATGGAAGGGATGGATGGATGGGAATGAATAACACTGTGTTAAACATTATTAATTTATGTGGATTCCATTTGTCAGGGAGGGACAGCCAACACCACAGGAGCTGCCATTGAGCTGACTGCGGGAGATTTTCCCATATCGGGGCGAGAGAGAGATCAGGTGTTGTCGGCAAACCCTCTCCTCACAAGACTGTGCGGTACCCACCCCATCTTCAAATGCAGCAGGCCTGACCCCCGTAAGTGCAAGTCTGATTCCTTTTACCAGTGTCGCCACAACGGCATCTTTAATGAACCCGGTCATTGTTGAAAAACAACCGGTGACAGCTTAGGCTTAAGTAATGACTCCTACATTTCACAAGGCTATTACACAAGTTGGGAGCCTATATAGGGGTCCTCGATAGCACAGGAGTAGATGATAACGCACAGCCATTTGTAGTATACATTATGCAGTAGAAGAATCTGCGAGAAACAGAATAATCTGCGGGAAATACCTACAGCACCAACAACATCTCTATCATGTGTTTGTAGACTTCAAGAAAGCGTTTGGCCGAGTCTGGCATGCAGGTCTGTGGGCAACCAAGAGAGTGTACAACATCAGCCTTAACCTTATTGAAGTCATCAAAAGCCTGTATGACAAGGCTACCAGTGCAGTCCTCCACAACAGCGCCATCAGGACCTGGTTCAGAACAACAATCGTCGTGCGTCAAGGATGCCTACTCTCTCCTACACTCTTCAACATCTTCATGGATCGCAACATGTCAGATACCTTTGTAGATCACGAAGTCACAGTCAGCATAGGGGGTAGAGCAATCTCCAACCTCCGTTTTGCGGATGACATTGATGGATTGGCTGGAAAGGAACAAGAAATTTGAACAGCTGGTACAGAGGCTTGACACCACTTCCACAGCCTTTGGAATGGAAATAAGTGCAGAGAAGACCAAAATGATGACCAACAACACCAATGGCATCACCACAGACATCAAAGTCCAAGGCCAATCCCTCAACACAGTGCACAGCTTCAAATATTTAGGAGCCATTTATCAGACAATGGGTTCCTTGTCATTTCCATCTTCCTATACGCTTGCAAAACATGGACCCTCACAACTGACTTACAACAAAGAATACAAAGCATGGAGATGAGACGCTACAGAAGACTTCTGGGCATTTCCTATACTCAGCATATCACCAACGACGAAGTCCGACAGACCATCACACAAACCATTGGACAACACGATGACATGCTCACAGGGGAGATTAAACGGAAACTCCAATGGTATGGCCACATCACCAGAGCACCAGGCCTTGCAAACACCATCCTGGAAAGCACGGTGCAATGAGGCAGAAGAAGATGGAGTCAGAAAAAGAGATGGGAGGACCACATTCGAGAATGAACTGGCTTGACACTGAGCAAAGCCATGAGGGTTGCTGAGGACAGAGAAAGATGGAGTACCTGGTTTAAACGATCAGCTGTGTTGCCCCGATGACTTTCGAGTTACGGGATAGGATAGGATAGGATAGGATAGGATAGGTTAGGTGTTAGCTACCATTGCGCTATCGAGTATATTCCCTACATAGGCGCCGCACGTGTGTAATACCCTTGTGCACGCATCGACTAGGATAGGCAGCTCATGGCTCAATGGTGTGGCATCACAATGTGCTAATGGCATGTAGTTATTTAAACATAATGAGATAATAACTATTGAAATATTTCAGTATTTCACGCTGAATATGTCCATGCGGTTTGTTGGCTATTCATCGTACCCCACTGCCATAAATAGCCGTTTAAAGCGCGCTAGCGCCGGATGTCAACTTTGGCCAAGAATCATCATCATAATCATCATCGACGTCGTCATCATCATCGTCACCATTGTCCTCATCATCATCATTGCTATCATCATCATCGTCACCGTCATCATCATGTTATTACGAAGTACCGAACAAAAGCTGGAGGAACTGTTGTTTTTGTTGTTGTTGGTAGTAGTAGTAGTAGTAGTGGTAGTGGTAGTAGTAGTAGTAGTAGTAGTGGTAGTAGTAGTAGTAGTAGTAGTAGTAGTAGTAGTAGTAGTAGTAGTAGTGGTAGTAGTAGTAGTAGTGGTAGTGGTGGTGGTGGTAGTAGTAGTAGTAGTAGTGGTAGTAGTAGTAGTAGTAGTAGTAGTGGTAGTAGTAGTAGTAGTGGTAGTGGTGGTGGTTGTAGTAGTAGTAGTAGTGGTAGTAGTAGTAGCATTAGTAGTAGTAGTAGTAGTAGTAGTGGTAGTAGTAGTAGTGGTAGCAGTAATAGTAATAGTAGAAGAAGTAGCAGTAGTACTGTTACTGTTGTTAGTAGTAGTAGTAGAAGCAGTAGTAGCAGTAGAAGTAGTAGTAGTAGAAGCAGTAGTAGTAATAGTAGAAGCAGTGGTAGTAGTAGAAGTAGTAGTAGTACTGTTACTGTTGTTAGTAGTAGTAGAAGCAGTAGTAGTAGTAGAAGTAGTAGAAGCAGTAGAAGCAGTAGTAGAAGTAGTAGTAGTAGTGTCACAGGGCAGCCTGTGTTGAAACCGAGTAGTAAGTGCGGGTGGGGAGTTAATGAGTTGGGGTAGTAACTGCGCGGTGTCGTATGTATGGTTATGCGTGGAAAGCGTGATTTTTGAACAGCATAGTTTGGCCAGCCAGTTTTGGGGAATGTGTTCACTGTTAGTCAGAACAGGTTTTGGCAGAGCTACGGTGTAGACCGGGTTGTTTTGTTGCTCTGGGTGTTTTGGTTGTTCTGGAAAAAGCGAGCGAAGCGAAGCTTTACGTCCTATGTTATTTAAGTCAAGGACAATAATTTTTGGCCAATAGGCCGTCATTAAAAATAATTACCAGACCAGGTCTGGCATCTAGGACGGGAAGGGAGGAAAAAGCCCGGCGCAGCGCCAGATCAGTGAGGTTTATGGGCCATAAAGGTGCAAGCCGTGTGGTACTGTGGCCAGACCCCGCCCCCCAAGGAGGAGAGATTAAAAGGAAGTTAAAAAGCAAGATCGCAAAATAAACACAGCGAAGCTTGCGCCAACTAAGATTTTAAAATAAAGTTATGTACATTTAAAAATGTTAATCTAAGACATAATATCCTGTGTTTATAAAATTAATTCGTGGGATAATAAACCCCACGAATGGTCCGAGATCAATTCAAAGCGCCAGCGCCCGAAGGACGCGGCATTGCCATGAGAAAACGATCGACCGAATCGGCCCCACAATTAAAATACTTGACCACAAAGTCTAAAATTGCTATATTCCAGTTAAGATGTAGTTTAAGATTAAACTATACAATTTTTACTTCTCCGAGAATCCATTCTCGTCTTCATTTTTTTTCCCTCCTTCCTCCATCAATCGAATTTTCCGGGGATGTCTTCGGGGTAGACCCAGCCGGGGACCCATCTATATCCCTGATATGTTTTATCACCACCCTGATCGCCCGGCTGACACTAGCTGCATCCTTTTCGGACATTTTATCCGACGGATTAGGTAAATAATCCTGAATGTATTTGACCAGCCCATTGGTACTGAGTGGCGGGGGGGCATTAATCTGAGTGGAGCAATCCTGCACCACACAGGGACTAGACGACGACGCCTGAGTCTCCTGGTCTGTAAGCTGAACATCAAGCCGGCGTGAAGGCTCCAGGAGCCCAGCAGCAGCATGTTCCTGTACGGGTACAGTCGAAGGTCTAGTGGCAAGGCCACAGACCATTTCCGAGAGGGCCAAGACCGTTTGAGACAGTTTTTCAACCGTTCTTTCCAATTTCTGAATGACCACCCAAGGGTCTCGCGGTGAATCAATCACCTCATCTGGCTGAGTCATCAACGACGGGAGAGCCGTATTAGGATTCGGTGCAGCCTGCGGTCGAGAGGCCGTCTCCCATCTCCTTGCCAGGCATGCAGACGCGAGCGCAGCCAGCCAAGGAGCAAGACGCTACGGAACCAGTGGTGGTCGGACCGAGTATGAACATCGTCGCCACGCCGAAGGAGATTCGTCAACTACAGTTGGAAGACAACGAACTTGCAAAGGTGCGACAGCTAGCAGACCGGGAAGCAGGGAAGGAGAAACGAGGCAAAGGGCAAGTGGCATTTGTCTGGAAGCGGGGCCTGTTGTACCGCGAGTACACAGGACAGGACAAAGTGGATCACAGCCAGTTGGTGGTACCAGCCAAGCTTCGACCAGAAGTACTGCGCATGGGGCACGACACGCCTATGGCTGAACATCTGGGAGCCAGGCAGACCCTAGATCGAGTGTGGACCAAGTACTACTGGCCAGGGATGTGCCGCGACGTGAGGAGGTTTGTGCTTCGTGCGACATATGCCAGCGAACGACACCCAAGGGGCGCATCAGGAAAGCGCGTGTGCAGAGAGTCGGCAGGAACAGGAAGCCGTACCACACGATCGTGCGGAAGCGCTATGAGGAACGCCGAGCAGAACCAGAACCGACGGTAGCCGTCGTGTTGGACCAAGCCGAGACAGAAGGAACCTCAGACGTCAGCTATCAGGGCACCGTACCACTGATACCGCTACGAGCGAGCGAAGGGCCAGTGGACGTGCTGATAGACACGGAGCTATCTGCGCTACATGAGAGAGCACCGACGCTGGACGAGTGCGAGGTGATGTCGACCGACGACAGCCCTGAACGTAACCGACAGCATCCGCTACCATTTTCGCAGATGGAAGTCGCCAAGAGTGAAGTGGAACCGATGCTGGAGTTGGGGGTTATCGAGTCGTGTACATCGCCGTACAGAGCACCGATCGTGCGAGTAAGGAAGAAGGCAGAGGTCAACAGGAGGGAGGCGAGTGAGCCAGTGGTAAGGCTACCAGTAGTGGAGGAGGAATTCATCTGGAGGACGGACGCACCTCAACAGTGCCAGACTCACCCGATGGGCTATGCAGTTGCAGGCCTATGTCTTCACAGTTCGACCGATTCCAGGAAGAGACAACATAGAGGCGGATTTCCTCAGCAGATCTGACCCTGTGGAAGATTAAGTTTTGAACTCTCCGTAGTTTCGTCTTGGGAGGGGGGTGTGTCACAGGGCAGCCTGTGTTGAAACCGAGTAGTAAGTGCGGGTGGGGAGTTAATGAGTTGGGGTAGTAACTGCGCGGTGTCGTATGTATGGTTATGCGTGGAAAGCGTGATTTTTGAACAGCATAGTTTGGCCAGCCAGTTTTGGGGAATGTGTTCACTGTTAGTCAGAACAGGTTTTGGCAGAGCTACGGTGTAGACCGGGTTGTTTTGTTGCTCTGGGTGTTTTGGTTGTTCTGGAAAAGTAGGGGGGACAGTTATTAACGAATAATAGTAACTGGTTCCAAAAAGAGTATACTAGTTGGAAAAGGTGCTGTGTTTTGTAGTTTAACTCTCAGATTGGAGTGCAGCTATAATATAGCAAAGTTTGTGCAGTGTGGTAGTTTAGTGTGAGGCATTGTCCACTAATGGAAACTATGCACTGGGTTTACCCTACTTGGAGTACTGTGTTAGGCAAGCAGTGAAAGCTAGCTACAGGTACTTTTACAATCGAGCCGTTGGGTAAGTGTGATGGTGATCTTCCTTTACTGTGCTAATGACCAATGGCCGGCTGTTTGGGGTGTTGAACGATAGCTGTGCGTGAGGCTGGGGGAAGTATGGTTGCACTGAGGAGAGGAAGGGTGCGACTGAAGGAGGGAGAATGAGGGAGGAGAATGGGGGTGAAGTGTGATGAAGGTAGGATGGAAGTGGTTGCTGTTGTTGAGGTTGCGGTTGCTCAAGATGGATAATGTGTTGATGATTTCATGTATTCATTTGCAGCATTGTTCATTTCATGCATTCATAATGTCATTTAGTTTTTGAATTATGTGTTCGATTACAAGAGACAGTAAAAGTAGTCAAGGGAAGTGAAATGGACAGCAGTGGCGCTTCCTCAAGATACAGGAATTAGTTAGTGTAGTAAGGGGGGAGAGTGTGAGGAGGGAGGGGGACAGAATCGGGTGGACTTGACATTAACAATACGGCAAGCATGTTGCAGGTTCGAAAGTCTTTGTTCGTCGCTCGGAAGTTCGTCGAACTCTTCAGCGCGACGACGACGGCGACATCCGGTCGTTGGACCCACATCATCATCATCACCCATTCGTCCACGTCCACGTTTGTGACGTCCTCATTGGTCCACCACCCATCTTTCCCGCGTGATCGTGACGTCTGTTGCGGGACCTAGCCTCGGCGTTACAAGGTAGCCGACAGGAGGAGTCAGGCTGAGAGGCGTCGACGGCGGCAGGGCCGCCGCAACTACAGCGTCATCATCATCATCATCGTCATCGTCAGCGGCGGAGGGAGTGGCGACACCACAGCGCCTGGATTTAACAGCGACAGTCCAGCGTCAACCACAACGAGGAGGCAGCTACCTTTCGGAGACATCAACGGGGACACCCTACTATCAGGTCGGCTCGTTCCTTATTTGTCCCCCTCTTGACACTTGCCCCCTCTGTGCCCGGACATTGGCGTTGCACAGTCGTTAGCTAGACGTGGTTGATCAGCAACCCCCGTTCATCTGACATTTCCATTTCATTGCTCATTGATCCATTGATTGTTCCATCACCATTTTTCTCGTTTCATGTGTAATTGTTGTATGTGTATGAGTGTGTGGTATGAATGAATAAATAGCTTGAAAGTTGTATATATAATTGTTGTGTTATCATCGCTTCACGTCTGCGGGAAACTGTCATTCTGTCTGGGTTGTCTGCGTGTGTAAGGTGTTTGTTTGTGGTGTCTACCCAGGGGGAGTCGTGGCAGTGACAAGTAGTTATAGTAGAAGCAGTAGTAGTAGTAGAAGCAGTAGTAGCAGTAGAAGTAGTAGTAGAAGCAGTAGTAGTAATAGTAGAAGCAGTGGTAGTAGTAGAAGAAGTAGTAGTACTGTTACTGTTGTTAGTAGTAGTAGAAGCAGTAGTAGTAGTAGAAGTAGTAGAAGCAGTAGAAGCAGTAGTAGAAGTAGTAGTAGTAGTTATAGTAGAAGCAGTAGTAGTAGTAGAAGCAGCAGTAGTAGTAGTAATAGAAGTAGTAGTAGAAGCAGTAGTAGTAGTACTGTTGTTGTTGTTGTATTTATATACCGCTTTGCCTGCTTAAAGAGCTGCTCAAGGCACAGGCCGAAACAGGATCGAACTCTAGGCGGCCAATGCGCGAGTTTGCTGCTTTACGAGCAGCCCATAACGCCCTTAGACAACAGTGGCAGGAAGTGGGTGTCTTTTGGGCGTCTTGGGGTTGAATCCTGGCAGCGCCGTGAACAGATTTTTTTTTTAGCTTAAAAAGTTCGTGTTTTAAATAAGACAAAGAAATGTACTGTAAAGGTTCTTGTTCCAGTGGCCAACGATCCGTATTTAGCCTTGGAGTCCGAGGTGCTGACCTTCTCTGTGCTAACCCTGGACAGCATGGTCACTATCACCTTTGCCTGGGAAGCCGCCACGCGATAGCCTCCAGCGACGTCATCGCCTCTTCGTCGTCATCCTTGACGTCAACTATCAGTTCACTCTGACAGTCATCCGTGACTTCACCGTCATCTCATCCCGTTACAAGCATTATTTGAGGACCCTGATCGTCTCATCATCAAATAATGAATAATATTTGAAAACAACCACATTTTATTATTATTATTATTTTTTTGTTTTGTTTAAATTTATTTATTTATTTATTTATTTTTTTTTTTTTGGGGGGGGGAGGTTTGTAGGCTCTTTTTCGTCACCTACGACGTCATCATTACATCACCACCACATCATCGCTTTAGAGAACTCTAAACACGGAGGAATTCAATTCATTAACAATTAACCCAGTCCAATTAGCCTTATTGCTGTATTGATTCCATAATGATGTGATGTTATAACTGTCTCGTAGTGGTGTTATCACATGTCAATCACGTGATATGCACATAGGAACTGCCTTTTTACTATTAAAAAAGAGACTTTAATTGAAGCAATTGTTCACATGATCTTCTTATCTGTTCCTAACTGTGGATGCATCACAGTCTTGCAAAATGATTTTACGTTAATTTGCTCCCCCACTTGTGTGCAATGAGTCACGAGTGTGCCGTTTTCGTCAGGTCTTGCAGACCTCAATAACAACAGTACGGATTTAAGCAAAGATACGCCTCTGTGTGTATGCTAAAATCATAATGCCTTCAAGGTCTTGAAGTTTTATATGGTTTTTTTTTATTATTATTATTATTATTATTATTATTATTATTATTATTATTATTATTATTATTATTATTATTATTATTATTATCCTTTCAGTGAAAATAAACTCAGGCAAAAGCAAGAAATGGCAGTGTTTTGTTTTGTTTTTGTCTGATGAGGGCTGCTAAGATTTTTGTTTCAATTATTTTAATATTTTATTTGGGTATCTGTCTTGTTTTGTTTACTAGTTTGTCTGTTGTTGATTTCATGTAAACAAGGTTTGTAATTACAAGTCTAAAAAATGTGTGGATTTTTTGCTACGGACAACAAAGTTGTGTTGTTTTGTACTGTATAATAATTGAAATCATTTTTAGATTGCCTCCATCCAAAACCATTATTAAAAAGAAGGAGGAAACTGGAGTACCCAGAGAAAACCCTCCAGTCTCTAACCTGAAAAGTCTTGTACCTAATTTACGTAAGTTCACGCCTCCTCACCTCGTACTATTTTTCCCTTGTTAAATGTCATGTGACCCGTGCAATTTACGTGAAGCACATAACAACCAGAGGCCTTAAGTACCTATACTCATAAATTTTAAAAGACCACACCGTTGTGATTGATTTTGTTTATGTTTCACTATTTCTGTTCTTTCACATATCACATATAAAATATGCACATCAATGAGATGGAATGGATGATATCATGATGTCACAACTTCGTTGAAAGAGGACTCACCCTGATCCGCATAAAGTGAGTATGGCACTATGCACAAGCTCCTGCAATTAACAAAGCGCATTCCTATACAGACTTTTTAGCCCAAAGTTATGGGGACTGAACCCTTCAGCGCATGAAGATTTCAAGAAATGAACTATTAATTTGAATTGAATTATTAAAATATGTTATTATAATGCCATAAAATTGAGAAAAAAAAATATTGATTACAATTTGTCGACGAACACACTCTAACATATGTGGTGAAAAATAAAATCACATACATAAACACAAGCCTATACACCCACACACCTTCCTATCCTATCCCGTAACTCGGAAGTCGTATGGGCACCACAGATTATCGTTGAACCAGCGTACTCCATCTTTCTTTCCCTGACCCACACCCACACACCTCACCCATACACATTAAAGCGGAAATGTACGGTCTAGCATCAGGCCACCATATAAACACTAGGCTGACTAGAGAAAGAGAAAGCGAAAGAGAGAAAGAGGGAGAGAACGAGGAGGGGGATAAGGTCAGCATCACTTTTATTCAAATGCATGGTTGTTTCCATGGTCTATTCCATGGTATTTGTTAATGTAACAGTGTTCTTGAAATATGCATTGATTTAACTTTCGCTCTCTCTCTCTCTCTCTCTCTCTCTCTCTCTTCTCTCTCTCTCTCTCTCTCACTCTCTCTCTCTCTCTCTGTCTCTCTGTATACAAATGTTACACTCGTTTGGTGTTTTTCTATCAGTAGTTGATTCAGCCCCAATGCTGAAATCCTGATAATTGTAACTCGGATTCGTTTATCCACGCAACCCGTTCAATCAGCAACAAGGCACGGAGTCGTCGTATGAAGTTTCCCAACTTTATTCAGCGTACATCAACAACTGCATACAATCGTTCAATCACTTTTCACTTTTTCAACTTCCCACAGAGCATCCATTATAAAGTTTTTCTCTAAACTCGAGATAACGTCAGAATGTTCCCGATGACGCTTTACAACCAATCAAACTAAATTTCGTCATCACTGTCTTACGTCACACAACATTCTTTTCGGTCCAAGGATGTTCTCTAAATATCTACACCTAACGCGAAGCTTCGATCGACAGTAAACAAGCAAATCTAGAGAATTCTCCAATAATATCGACTAACGAAAATTATCAACGTTATACAAAGCTTCTCCTAACAATAACGCAAAATCAAATAAAAAAGGTAAATACACTCTGTTATTGAATGCTTTGCAAAACAAACCGATATAGATCTATCGTGCGCGTCACACACGAACTATCGTGCGCATTTCAACGTAGTAACAACATGTGTGTGTGTGTGTGGGTGTGGGTGTGGGTGTGGGTGCGTACACATAAGCCTTAAAATGGGTGACTAACCTTGCTTTTTATGCAGGAAATGGGTGAGTGTATTAGTCACCCAGAGTTTTCCAGCCACCCACTTTTTTCTAAGTACGCAGGAGTGCTCTTTTAGTGCATGGGAGTGCAGTTGTAGTGCATGAGAGTGTTTTTAGTACACAGGAGTGCTCTATCCGGGACGGAGAAAATACAGTGAATTTCCGAAGAATTTTTGAAGAAAAGTCGACCTATTTCGTCGCCTATGAGACACGAAATAGGTCAACTTTCTAGAAAAGGGTTAGGGTAAGGGCTAGTTGCAGCGCTACAACTAACCCTTGCCCTAACCCTTTTCTGTCAAAAATCACTTTCCGATTCCTACATTCTTAGTAAAACCCAGTGTAATCGCCGCCATTTAGATAAGGTTATTTCCATTCGCTCGTCAAACGCCTCGCATTAATTTAGGGCCTGGTCAAGTAATGACGCACACGAAACACAGAAGTAGCATAGAGTTCATTTATTGTAGTCAAAGAACATTCACGAAAAATGTCAACGTCTCATATAATCATACGTATGTGTGTGTACATATCAGTATGGGGACAACTAATTTTTGTATACGTGATTATGAACTACTTCTTGTGCTAGACGATGTGTGGTAAAATACTGCGAAAAGAAAGAAACACAAACACAAGAAACATTAGCAAATGTACCAAACAATGTATCAAAAACCCTTATTCACGCAAGATACAATCAAAGCAATGAGACGGAAAGAATACACATACCGGAGAATAATTTAGAGACAAATACTTTAGTTGATTTCATAAACAACAATTTAGCTAAAGTTACGTGGAACCAAGCCAGAACAAACGAAGGAACGAACGCTTTATGTTCCTTTAACTTACACGACGATTAGGCTACGTTTATTCTTTCAAGCCTCAAAACAATTGGCGCAAGACAATTTGACTATGCTCATCTAACATTAGTCAATTCATTAATACAAACAATTCGGCTACGTTCACCCAACGAACCTCGGTACAGTGCCTAAACTAGGAAATACTCGTCGATGACCTAGCTCAGTTAAACATTTATAAATGAATTAACATACGTAAACATTTAACAACATATTATAGGAAATACACCTGAAGTCCCAAAACGTAGCTATCTACCTTGGCATAGACAAAGCAGCAAAGCTTTAAGAAAAACGATATAAATACCCAAGTGGGTTAACATTTCGAATAAGGCCGATAATCCGACAAAAAACGTTATCTTCATTAAAGACCAAAACAGTTATCTTATTCATCAAAACTTTGTCCGACAAATTGTGACGACAATTAGCTTTAATCAAGCCAAGACGTTCAGCATAATCAGCGCATTATGACTGACCACAAGCTAAAAACAAATAAACTTGACTTGTCCTTATTTACAAATCTTGAACAAAGTGTTCACTTCAATAATTCTGACAAAAGCAGACCGGGTTCCATGCAAAACGAATTCTAGAAAATCAAAAGCTTAAAGAATATCGGAATCAAATCGATTTGCAGAAAAAGCATCAAATCAGTCACTAAAACGAGAAAATCATAAAAGATCATAATCATTTGCACAAATCAACAAAAATATATGCAAAACGCAAAATAACTATAAGTACCTTATGACCGCTGTAAGACGTTTGGAAACCACACAGATCCAAAAGGCGACAACAACGTCTGGTACCAAAGGCAGGTAAAATAAAAGCTTCCACAAAACTCTACAAATCGTGAACATCACATTTAAACTCTATCTTTCAAAAATGGTGAGCACAACTTTTATATTATATAGAACTAAAGGCGACGCAACCTTCTCTCAGACCCAGCAATCTAACTCACGAGAAAAGAGTTGACATAAACTTATATATGCGTTACTACCAAAACCAGTCTTGCGTCATAATCCCGATCTCATGAGAAAAAATACGCAAACAATATTTACAAACGAAACACAGTTCACTAATAATATTCAAACTCATATCAAAACTCTGCACGCTTTTGCCACTGACTTGAGAGAGCAATAGATCCGGAGAGAGGGTGAGAGAGAGAGGGGAAGAAAGGGAAACACGACAATCACAAAGAGAAGAATCACGACAAACACAGTTAGAGGGGTAAGAAAGACAGGCACCAAAACAAGTGAAAGGAAATAAATGAACAGTCCAGTCATAAAACCAAAAAGATGCGTCGGGTTGGCCAATGAAGTGATGATACGTCTTGTCAGTCAAAATCAATAAAACCAAACAAAAGAAAACGATAGAAAGAAGAAGCAACATGCAGTGGGGAGGAAAAAGAGGACAGATAAACGAAGGACACTTTACACACCAAGACAGTACATGATATCACAAATAACAAAGACTCTCTCTCTCTCTAGATCGATAGCCCATATTAGTTTCAAAACGTATCTAATTATACATTTGTCACACATGACTCATAGGCATGCACACACCCGGCCTTAATTATGTCCAGATAATTAAAACATTTGAAATCAATAACATTAACATTTCTACAATCACACTAGGAGGCGTTATTAAATACAACAACCAAAAAATACATGCAGCATTCAGCTTTCAATCAATTCAATCGTTCGTAGCGATAGTTGTGGCCACGTTATGGTTACCTCCTCCTCTGTTGTCATTCCATCGATTGTCAGTTCTTCGGCCGACATTTTCCCCACCATCTCGTTTCATGTACACAAAGTCCTTCTCGTGTAGGCATGTGGGATGTTTTTTGTTACAAATCCCGCACACCTCTCTGTTGTCACACTGACGTGATTTGTGCTCCTTACTTATCAGGCAGCCAAAGCAGAGGTTTGATTTCAATATGAAAGTCCTTTTCTCAGCAACGGGCTTCTTGGCGAAAACTTCACACTGACCCAGGTTATGGCTTGTTTGGGTACAGAATTCGCAGAAGGAGGAAGTCTCCGACCGGGTAGACAGGGCATTCTTCTTGGACGGCGCGCTGAGTGTGTTGGGCGATGTGACCCTTGTAGACGTAGGAGGGAAAGCTCCGGAACCGAATACTGGGTCGTTGCTAATGTCGGCTTCCTGTGTCACAAAGTTTACAAGTTCAGCGAAATTGGGGTACCTTTCGTGTTCGATCTTCGTCCGGGACACGTTCCGGCACCAGCGGTGTACCATCCAGTCGGGGAGTTTGCCGATAATACGTTTGAGGTATTGGGCGTCGTCTAAGATCCCTAATCCTCCTACCTCCTTGGCTGCAACAGCACACTGCTGTAGAAAATCCGCAAGCCGTCTAAGTCCCAAGTAATCTCGGCTTTTAACGATGGCCCACTCGTCCAACTTTGTCCTGAAGGCTTGTGAGACCACGTAACTGTTGCCGTACCTCCTTTCCAAAACTGACATTGCCTTGTCGTAGGCCTCGGGTTCGCTCAGCAGGAAGAATCCAGCCACGGCGTCCTTCGCTGTTCCTCCCAGGTAGCGCTGGAGATACAGGAGTTTCTCGCTCGATGCTATCCTCTGTCGTTGAATCAGAAAGGAAAAAGCAATCTTCCAGGTTGGATAGAGGAGCGGGTCGCCGTGGAAGATAGACGGTTCTTGCATGGGAAGTCTATTCAGTAGGAGAGCGTCCGAAAGCGTTTGGGCAAGTGAGTCTGTGGAGGTGTACTGCATCTGGGGCGGAGCTGGAACAGATCTGGGTTCAGCATAAGACGACGGGTAGATACCTCTGGGTGCAGCATTGCGATCAAAGTCAATGTTCGTGGGACCGTTCTCTGGAACACCTACTCTCGGGAGGTGACACGAGGTGGAGGAGTACGTAGAACCATCAGGGCTCGGCACGAAGATCTTTGCCTCAGGGCGTAAATGTCTCTCTGCAAAGTGTACAGAGCGGAGAGGGAGGGGTTGGTAGGTGGAAGGCATGGGGTCCGCTGGTGCGGACAGATAAGCATGCCTCTCCTGCTGCTCTGGAATCTCCGGAGGCCTGTGGCGACGGTCAGCGTGCAGGGTGTCGGAGTTGCGAGCAGCAGCTGTGTCGAGATGCGCAGAGAGGCGTTGATCCCCATACGATGCACTCGGGAAGACACCAGGAGGGTGCTGCCAGGGTATCGATGTCTGGTAATAACAAGACGACACCCTAGGAGAGGACGCGAAAGAGTACACGGTCGTGGTGGTGGTCGTTGTAGAGGTGCGGGCCATGTACCTGACGCAATCCAAGGAAGCGTCAACGGTCGCAGTAGTGCCCACTCCCCTCCCGTGGCTCTCCAGGCGAGCGGTAGCGGGGGGAATGAAGAGGGCGTGGCTTCCGGCGGAGTCATCATTCACGACCCCGACGGTAGCAGAAGTCGTGAAAGCGGGAACGGCGTCTCCGCCCTCCCTGAGAGCGGAAGCTGAAATGATGGCGTCGGCAGCTCTGTCTACGGTAGCCTTCGAAGTCACCGTGGTGATGGCAGCAGGGTGGCCCATGGAGGGCTGGTCCTGTCCGGGCTGATGTTCCACGGCAGCATCTCCTCTTCCTCCTAACATGCTAGTGTTTGTGACTATCGGGGAGGGAGTTGCCTGTGGGGCAGCTAGTGTAGTCGATGTGGGAGACTGAGGGTGAAAGTGAGTGTTTAGCAGATCTACCGGGGGGAGAAAGGGAGGATTCTGAGAGTGAGCATCAGCTTGTTCTAGTACGCTTAGCATGGCTGAATTAGTTTTTATCTCAATGTCTGTTCTCAGTAACTCTAGCTGTCTAACACTTTCTCTCTTCCTTTTCTCGAACTGCATTTTAGCTCTAGCTTCTGCTATCTTTCTGGTAGCCTCTTGATCGGCCTCTTCTCTCTTTCTAGCAGCTTCTAGTCTTTTTCTAGCAGCCTCTTGTTCGACCCTAGTAGCCTCTTGATCGGCCTCTTCTCTCTTTCTAGCAGCTTCTAGTCTTTTTCTAGCAGCTTCTTGTTCGACCCTAATAGCCTCTTCCTCAACCCTAGTAGCCTCTTGATCTGCAATTCTTTTCCACTCTATGGCCTGTTCCTCAGCCACTCTGGCACTCTCCTGTTCGTCTAGCTCATCTATCAGTCTCACGTGTTCGCTTTCTAAAGCTAGGCCTGCGCGTCTAGCACTGAGAGAAGCGGCCTTCATCCTAACCTCGAGTTTGAGGGAAGCTGTGGAGATTATGCTAGAATTAGCTGACGACCTAACAGAAGATCCCTTAGACGAGACGCTGGCGTCCCTTTTCTTGGTCGATCGGTGGCTAAACGCTTTGCTACCATGATGCGAACTAGTCCTTTTAGGAACCTCAACAGTCCCTTCGTTCACGGCACGCACTATGTTAGATATAACCTCTTGGGCTTGCATCTGAGCATTCTCCCAGTCTTCTAACGTCACTTCACCACCGCCTAGCTTAACTAGCTTCTCTTGAATTTCTCCGAGTTCACTGCGCATCTGAGAAATCTGCACTCTTGCCCTTGCTAGTTTTTCTAGATTGGGTTCGTCTTTGCCCAATTCTTTCACTGCCGTAGCAATAGCCTTCACCAGCAGAGACCTTTGTGACTGAAAGAGTTCTGTCTTTATTTCAAGGTTATATGCTTTGCCTTTCTCAGTAGGTTTGGGTTCGCGTTTGGATCTAGTGACATCTTCAGGCTGTTCTACTGGTATCTCAGTCTCTGTTTCACCATCTTCCACCTCATCTTTCGACTCGAGTTTCACAGGGGAGACTATTTCCTCTTCTATCTCTTCCTTATCCATGATAAGATCAATGTTCAGTTCTTAGTACTGCAAGAGGTGGCCAAACGAAGAAAGTTATATTCTTCACAGAAGCTGGTTATTTATCTAATGAAACCTGAGTAAGGCTTAGCGAAACTGGTTAAAGAGTAGTTGCTGGGTCTAGGTTGGTCGCAATTAAAACAGAATAAAAGTCTTGTTGTCTAAATGCTTGTTTGAGCAACAACTAACAGACAAAGATTATTCTTGTTTACGATATTCGTCTACCAAGTCATATTCAAAACACACTGCAGGAACCGAGCGAGAGAAAACTCTATCCCACAAATTGTAATAAGTCCTAAATTCAAAGGGGGGTGACGAGAGGCTCCAAGTATTTTACTGTAATCGCCGCCATTTAGATAAGGTTATTTCCATTCGCTCGTCAAACGCCTCGCATTAATTTAGGGCCTGGTCAAGTAATGACGCACACGAAACACAGAAGTAGCATAGAGTTCATTTATTGTAGTCAAAGAACATTCACGAAAAATGTCAACGTCTCATATAATCATACGTATGTGTGTGTACATATCAGTATGGGGACAACTAATTTTTGTATACGTGATTATGAACTACTTCTTGTGCTAGACGATGTGTGGTAAAATACTGCGAAAAGAAAGAAACACAAACACAAGAAACATTAGCAAATGTACCAAACAATGTATCAAAAACCCTTATTCACGCAAGATACAATCAAAGCAATGAGACGGAAAGAATACACATACCGGAGAATAATTTAGAGACAAATACTTTAGTTGATTTCATAAACAACAATTTAGCTAAAGTTACGTGGAACCAAGCCAGAACAAACGAAGGAACGAACGCTTTATGTTCCTTTAACTTACACGACGATTAGGCTACGTTTATTCTTTCAAGCCTCAAAACAATTGGCGCAAGACAATTTGACTATGCTCATCTAACATTAGTCAATTCATTAATACAAACAATTCGGCTACGTTCACCCAACGAACCTCGGTACAGTGCCTAAACTAGGAAATACTCGTCGATGACCTAGCTCAGTTAAACATTTATAAATGAATTAACATACGTAAACATTTAACAACATATTATAGGAAATACACCTGAAGTCCCAAAACGTAGCTATCTACCTTGGCATAGACAAAGCAGCAAAGCTTTAAGAAAAACGATATAAATACCCAAGTGGGTTAACATTTCGAATAAGGCCGATAATCCGACAAAAAACGTTATCTTCATTAAAGACCAAAACAGTTATCTTATTCATCAAAACTTTGTCCGACAAATTGTGACGACAATTAGCTTTAATCAAGCCAAGACGTTCAGCATAATCAGCGCATTATGACTGACCACAAGCTAAAAACAAATAAACTTGACTTGTCCTTATTTACAAATCTTGAACAAAGTGTTCACTTCAATAATTCTGACAAAAGCAGACCGGGTTCCATGCAAAACGAATTCTAGAAAATCAAAAGCTTAAAGAATATCGGAATCAAATCGATTTGCAGAAAAAGCATCAAATCAGTCACTAAAACGAGAAAATCATAAAAGATCATAATCATTTGCACAAATCAACAAAAATATATGCAAAACGCAAAATAACTATAAGTACCTTATGACCGCTGTAAGACGTTTGGAAACCACACAGATCCAAAAGGCGACAACAACGTCTGGTACCAAAGGCAGGTAAAATAAAAGCTTCCACAAAACTCTACAAATCGTGAACATCACATTTAAACTCTATCTTTCAAAAATGGTGAGCACAACTTTTATATTATATAGAACTAAAGGCGACGCAACCTTCTCTCAGACCCAGCAATCTAACTCACGAGAAAAGAGTTGACATAAACTTATATATGCGTTACTACCAAAACCAGTCTTGCGTCATAATCCCGATCTCATGAGAAAAAATACGCAAACAATATTTACAAACGAAACACAGTTCACTAATAATATTCAAACTCATATCAAAACTCTGCACGCTTTTGCCACTGACTTGAGAGAGCAATAGATCCGGAGAGAGGGTGAGAGAGAGAGGGGAAGAAAGGGAAACACGACAATCACAAAGAGAAGAATCACGACAAACACAGTTAGAGGGGTAAGAAAGACAGGCACCAAAACAAGTGAAAGGAAATAAATGAACAGTCCAGTCATAAAACCAAAAAGATGCGTCGGGTTGGCCAATGAAGTGATGATACGTCTTGTCAGTCAAAATCAATAAAACCAAACAAAAGAAAACGATAGAAAGAAGAAGCAACATGCAGTGGGGAGGAAAAAGAGGACAGATAAACGAAGGACACTTTACACACCAAGACAGTACATGATATCACAAATAACAAAGACTCTCTCTCTCTCTAGATCGATAGCCCATATTAGTTTCAAAACGTATCTAATTATACATTTGTCACACATGACTCATAGGCATGCACACCCAGTCTTGGTGTTTTACATACATGTGTGTGCGTGTGTGTGTGTGTGTGACTGTCTACCAACATCGGAGCAATTTCCATACGCAATGTATGTTGTCGTTTGGCTGAATATATTCTGTGTTCTTTCATCTGTATTGATTGTGCTGCCTTTGACAAATATAAATAATAAATGAATACACAAACAGATATATAAAAGTCTTTAGGCTTATCGGAGTGCTTTCATTGTAATAACATGTATTAAAAGCTCTTTTATCATTATACTACCCATTGTGACAAATTGGAAAAAGAATTTCCTTACACTCTCTAAATTAACGGAGGAGCCACTTTTACCTGATCACCGGTCAGAATGTGGTTTGGGAGTGACTGCCAACAGCAAACTGTTAGAATACTAGAAAGAGATTAAGTCTTGGCCATGGAACTTGAGGAATCCATGGTCTTGACATACATTACATCATCATGTAAAGTTGCGAGGATAAAACCTGACTCTGCCTTGGCTGCTGCATCTGTAAATATATCCGTCTGGAAATGCAAATTATATGCACATCTGAGTGGCGTAAACTGAATGGTTGAAAGTAATAAGATTTGTTCACAATAATTGGTGCTTGTAGTTTATCTCGTTGTTTTGATGTGATGTAGTATCATTGGCCTACAATTTTCTCATTACATTATTATTGCTTTAGGTCCAGCGGACTCTTCCGAGCCAAATCAGGACCGGACAACCCCTGATCCGCATAAAAGATCTGCTGAAACAACCCTAGTGGGGAAACTGAAAGCTCTCCACCAGCCAGTCACTTTACAATAAAGACATCCCACGCAGGGGACGCTGAGGCTGTACTCATCGAACCCCCGTTTACAAAAACAAAATAGAATACAAACATCATTATAAATTATCAACAAAACACATACATATATAATGCCTACATTGCTAAATAATAACATCATAGGAAGCCCTAGTGACCACCTGGCAGAAAGCATCCAATATTCCCAAGCTGATCCAACAGACCTCATACACAAATAAGGAGTCTTGTCCCAGAAGAATTTTCAAGAAAAAAGGTAGGTGACTGGTCTAGCGAAGAAGAAGATAGTATAGCAGATTGATAGAACAGAGCAGGACTGAGAAAGAGCAAATGAGAAAGACAGCAACAGTGGGAATTTAAAGCATTACATTTCCAAAAAGTGGGGATACTATTTATACTGAAACCCCCGGCATCCCAACTGGGGTCAATTTTCTCATAAGATATCCATAAATAGTCTCTTAGCATATTATCATTCATAGCTTATCTTGTGACGCGCCTGCCTATAGTGAACTCAAGGAATTTGCAGGCGAACCCAGACTGCAGGC
Organism: Oncomelania hupensis; assembly: GCA_036898135.1. NCBI lineage: Eukaryota > Metazoa > Mollusca > Gastropoda > Littorinimorpha > Pomatiopsidae > Oncomelania > Oncomelania hupensis. Next base: position 3,374,044 of record CM072521.1, on the reverse strand, counting down.
TAAAGAGTTTGTTTACAAATACAGAAGATAAAGGGTGTCCTTATGCACACACAAATACGCACACACGCACGAACTGGTGCAGAAATTGAAAGGTGCATAATATACTGTTCAACTGTTCAAAATAGATTGTGTATAAATGTATCAATAAATAACATTTCAGACTGTGCAGTCAGTGATTCCAAGCCGGCAGGTTGGATTATAGAAGATAAAAAAACAACACTAAAAACAAACAAACAACTGAGAAACTAGCCCCTACTTCTTTAGATGAGAGTATAAACCAAGGTCTAGTCTCTTGAACGTACACATTCTTTAAAGATCCTGATGCTCATGTCCTAGGCAGGTGAGTGCCGGCTACACAAATACACCCAGCACGCACTAGGTACCTTCTCCCCTATACCGTGTCGCCCATGAGGGGATTATGCTCAGTTGTTTGGGCGTCAGACAATGCTCCAAAGGCTGCAAGTTTACACCCTGGGCGTCGTGAGTTAGATCCTGTATCGGCCAGCGCCTTGAGCAGATTGTGAGCAGGAAAAGCACTATATAAGAATGATTAAATACATAAATAAACATTGAGGTATTGCACTTGTACACACAGTTTTCGGTACATATAACTTCTCGCCCATTCACACCTGCTGCGCTGGTTTCTGTCGGTCATAATGTTTTTAATCTTCTGACCCACATAAATTCATATTTTGACATAAAATTACTAACTTTGTTTTGTCTTCTGATGGCTGATATCCACGATTTTCAATTAATAGGGATAGGCTCAAACCTATATATATTACTGAAATTGTCTCCGTGGCAACTGCTGCGCCATTAATTAATTAATTAATGTATTTATTTATTCATTGCAGAGTATAGTATAGTATAGTATAGTAGAGTATAGTAGGCCTATAGTATAGTATAGAACTAACGAACATTTAGGTTTAACGTCTACACCCACCATTGGCGATATGGCAGACGGGGATAACCATCCCAGGTAAAGAGGGGTAGGGACCTGAATCCACACTGAACCACCAGAGCTATCATAATGCTAAGATGGACAGTGAAAATGGCCACATTTTATATCGCCCACCACGGAATTCGAACCTGGGTCATCGGTGTGCCAGGCGAACGCTCTACCATTTGAGTTACGGCGGTGGGGTATAGTATAGTATAGTATAGTATAGTATAGTATAGTATACTATACTATACTATAGTATAGTATGGTATAGTATAGTATGGTATGGTATAGTATAGTATAGTATAGTATAGTATAGTATAGTATAGTATGGTATGGTATAGTATAGTATAGTATAGTATAGTATAGTATAGTATAGTATAGTATAGTATAGTATAGTATAGTATAGTATAGTATAGTATGGTATAGGATAGGATAGGATAGGATAGTAGTGATGGCATCGTAGGCCATCAGCCTTTAACCCGCTAGATAGACGTGCATTTAATTAAGAGCACACACACACATATATCTATAACTTGTCACGTTGGCAGGTTTTCATTCATTCATTTATTCCACCATTCATTTCTTTATTTATTATTTAATTCATGTACAATACAAGTGTAACCGCTAATAAAATAATATTACAATTTAAAAAAAAAAATACACGTATAACTGCAACTTTGATGGCAGGCGCAAACTTTAGATGAGCACCGTTGTCCTTTGGATCCGAAACCGTGGTGCAGTGACACACGTGGAAACTGCCAGCTTCGTTTGGGAGAGCCACCATAACGATCATCCGGTGCGTGATAAAAGTATTACGTATTTTTAAAATTGTTTTTCTTCGAGTTTTGGAAATGACCTACAACTAAAAAGGATGAACAAAGAGCAAGAACTGTTGAATTGTACCGTTGTGACACTAAGGAACGTTCTTAGAAAACACGGATTGCCAACAGCCGGACGTAAGAACGAGCTGGTAAGTGCTTGGCAGCGTGATACTAATAGGCTAGGCCTGTGCCGCTGTGGCCTAACACAGCAATAATACTTATTAATAGACAATCTTTTTCTTGTAGACCACACGAAATGGCTTGATGCCGAATGATTGTTGATGGTTTAGGCTCTGGCATGTATTTGTGCGGTTTTTTAAATTTATTATTATTATTTTTTTAATAACGTGGCACAAAGGCATGGTTTCTTTAGACTAGTTTTGTGTGTAAGAACTAAGATGCAATACTTTGTAGACAGTTTTCTTGTTGCTTTTTCTTGTGATAAATTTAGATAAAATAATAAAGTTATAGATGTATCATTGTGTGAAAGTTCAGCTGACAACATCTGTTTACAATCTATTAAAGTATTATCTGACAGTAGAGTGTTGCAACATAGAATGATAGATGCACAATAAACATTGAACCCCTTTTAGTTTTGTTTTACTAATTACAGTTATAAATAATTATGTAACCAAGTGGATAGTGAGATTTGAAGTGATCCTTTCAATTCAAGTTTGATGAAAATGTATTTGTCATGACGAAATTGTGAAATTGCCGAATGTTTATGTTAGTAAATCGGCATTGATTTGTCGAGAAATTGGCAATCGCTTGCTCAGTTGCTGAGAACGAGAATTCAGTAGGCTGTTGTCGAAATAGTTAAAAAGCTTTTCAAAGTTGACCAATTTGTGAAATCAACATTTTTGCTGATTTCATGAATGATGAAGTCTGCAACAATGAAAGATGTTGTAAAACTAAAAGCATTCATACAATGTCTGACATCATAATAATTACTTGAAGGATGGTATCCGTTCGTGTCTTTACAAGTATCCATTTGGTGTCTGATCTACTTTTCATTGTGACTGCTTTGAGTTCACAGTTACCGGTGCAACAAATGCAGGAATGTATGGTTACTGACCTCATCATAAGTTGAGCAGCCTTGCATGAAATTGAACTGTTCTCTGTAGGCAATGACTTTCATGTGCACCATTGATCTTCACATAGATGATAGAGTCAAAGTTAACTGAAAGATATTCACTCTTCAATTGGCCTTGAAGTCCAAAAGATATTGCACTTTCACAAAACAGATAATGATCTCAGCGGTTGGTGGTAAAGATGGTAGCAATGTTTTCTGATCATTTCGGAAATTCATGTATTCAGAAAAAGCATGCAGTAACTCAGTCACAATAAAAAATAGATTAGACACCAGGTGGGATACTTGTAAAGATACGAACAGATACCAGCCTTCACGTAATTACTATGATGTCAGACATAGTATCATTATCAATGCTTTTACAAAATTGTTCATTGTTGCAGACTTTGTGAAATTGGCAAAACTGTTGAGTTCATGAAATCGACATCCATTTTTGTGAAATTGGTTTCCTATTTGACGAATTTATCAACTTTGAAAAACCTTTTCACTGTTTTGGCAACAGCCTCAGAGCCTGCCAAATTCACCGTTCTGGTCAAGCGATTGCCGATTTGACAAAATCTGCAATTCAGCTGTCGATTTCACGAATTCTGCAATTTCACGATTTTGTTACAACATATAAACATGTGTAACTAATTCTCATGCTGAGTCATGGTAATTTAATACTAAAGTTGAATACAATTACAAGCAAATATTATTTCACTTGCAAATTTTCTTTTGTAGTGAGGAAAGACCCTCAAAAAATTCCTCTCACCCATGCTGATCATATAGGGATAGGATAGGATAGGATGCTGATCAGTGATCCTTTATTGCAGTAATAAATAATTATTATTTTCTTGAGTACGTGCATGTTTCCCCTAGACAAAAAAGAGCAGGCATAATAAGATAATTTAACTTTGTTAGTGTGATTTATGAAGACGTTATGTAATTTGAACAACAAGACTAAACAACCCATTGCACATTTTTAAAGCTAAGCTCTTCATCATTATGTGGTCAAAAAGTATTGAAGTGTGAGTAATGAAGGTTAGGTTGAACATTTGTGTTGTAATGATTTTTGTTGTTTTTGTCCAAATTGGTGTTCTTTGACTTTATCCATTTGTTTGCCATTATTATAGTTCCTGCTAGCACTGCAAGTGCATGTGACTGGCTTTTGTAATGGGTGTACATAGGCTTTGTTTTGAATGTCATATGATTTAGAGCTAGAGTTATAATGAGCAGTCATCCATGTTGTTGGCTATTGTATAATTAATATAACAATTAACATAATTTGCCTTTTTGTGTTATTGCGGTCCTGATTCGGCTCTTTGCAGTCGGCTGGACCCTATGGATAATTAACTTTTTGTGTTATTTGTTTCTCTGCAGACGCTTGTTGTCTGTTGAACCAGCACTCTGTCTTGCTAGAAAGAGAGAGAAGGTTGGTTGTTTTCTTTCCTGCCTCTGTCCTTCTCCTGTCTGTCAATGTCACTTTTGACTAATCAGTCTGTTGTTACAATAAAATCCACTATCCCAATATCTGGTCAAAAATATAATGAAGAACTGTAAATTTATACATCACCTTTGCACGGACACAATCATCCAATTTCACCGTCTTCTGGTTTTTCAAACCTTTTAATAAATTACAGTTTTAGTACATTGATTTAACTTGTTGATTAATCAATTTGTGAGGTTTTTTTCCCTATTCATTCTGTTATAATTAAGAACATGATTTTTAATGATCAAAGGCTATGTAAATTGTGCCTAGCACCCACGCCCCTCACTATCCTCTGCCAAATAACCAGGAGTAATGCATGGGTGTTGAAAGCCACAAATGTTCACCTGCCTACCACACTCGTCAACCGGTCAGTCAGTAAATGAATAATGTTCAGTGAAGTTTAAAGTGGGTCTCACAGTTCTGTATTTTTTAAGCAAATGTAACTGTAGTCTGTAGTAACATTTGACTTTGGGGTACCTGTCAGTGAAAGTATTTTTATGGTGATGACGGCTGACAACAATCTCTATAATGCCATTAGCGAGACCTGAGTGTAAGCGCCTGTGGTAAAACACTAAATCAGAAGTTATAAACTATAATAAAGGCAAAACAGGTTTTCCCATTTGTGACGTAGAGAAGGAGTACAAGGCAGGTCAAATGTGTGCTGTCTGCGGGTGTGGAATGTCACCCAGTCACAAGGTCTGGTATTAGCATGCACTGTCAGCTATTACAAAAGGCAATGGATCCATTTTTATTAAGACCCCCAGTGACTTTCAGGGTTTGTGACGTAAGGGTGGGAATCCTGTTTTTTTTTAAAGTTGCGTTTTCAGTCGCACTCGGCAATTTCTGGAAACATGAACTTTGCTTGTGATCTACGGTGGCTCGAGAGCAGAACTTGTAAACAAAAGGGGTAGGCCTTTAGACTGTAGTTTGAAAGTTTGGCCCTTTGGGTATACATACACTTCAACCCATTAGAGGTGTTCCATGATGGATTAGAACCCCTTTAACTCTTATAATGTCAGCACCGCCAGGCATTGATAAAATGGCAGCAGGTGTTGACCATCGGAGGAAAGAGGGGTAGGGACGTAAATCACCAGAGCAGGCTGCTAAGATGACCGGTGAGAAATAGCCACATTTATATTGCACACCCTGGGATTTGATACTGGTCCTGGGTCATCAGTGTGCCAGGGCAATGCACAACCTGCGGTAGTTAATCAGTCAGTCACAGTTGGAGTCCACCGCTATATCTCGCTACTTCATGGATGATTCCTCTTTGCTTGCAAAATTAAACTGTATCAGTGTGTGGGTGAAAATTGTATGCCTACTCTGGTGTGAGAAAAGGTGAAACATTTTTATTTTTTATTTTTATTTTATTTTAACAACTTTATTATCACCAAGGTGAAATTTGGGCACTTTCATTTTCGAAAGTACAGCAGCACCAAGTGAAGCGCTTTACCCAAGGTACATGTTGGGTGTGCTCTAGTCACCGGCACTCACCCGTCTAGGACATGAGCGTCAGGATTTTAAAGTCCGTTATGATGGAATGAATGTGACACAGACTAGACCTCGGTTTATACTCTCATCCGAAGGAGTAGGAAACGGGAGTAAAGTGTCTTTCCCAAGGACACAACACAATGCCCTGGCCTGGGCTCGAACTCGGGACCTTCAGATCCGCAAGCCAACGCTCTAACCACTCGGCCAACGCACCTCCCTAAAGCCTTTTATTATTGAAAAATGGGGAGGGAGGGAGAGATGACAATGAAATAAAGGGATGCCCGGCAGATGAGTGGATTGCTAGTTTTGGTAGTGTTAATGAGTTGTCACTTGCCATTATTATAGCTGGCAAACAGACAACTTCTGAACTTGCCTAGTGTGTGCTTTCAGCACCTCATTGCTATCTGTTTCTCTTCCTTCTCATTTAATGATTCTTTGCTGTTGCAGTCTTTATACAATTGTTCAGGTGATTGTTACATATTTCTTCCTTATTGAGTTATTTTACTATTGCATGGCTTCTTGGGCATTTGCTTTTTTTTGTGAGTACTTAAAAATACACGGAGCCAAGCCTTGTATCAAGCAAGAGGTTTTTGCACTGATTAGTAAATTTAGAAGTGGAAAATACTACATCAGTTATTCAGTACAATTATTAATAATATTATTAGTTTTAGTAGAAGTAGTTTTGTAATTGTTACTTACAATTATTGATGCCAATTATTATTATTATTATTATTATTATTATTATTATTATTATTATTATAAAATTTACAGAAGTAATGAAGAAGAAGGAAGTGTCTTGAAATTAAAAATAATTATTAAAAAAATGAAGAAAGTTTCAATTAAAAAAAAATTATAGCAAAAATAGGGGAAAAAATGCGTTGATTAAACAAATACTTATTCCAGAATAATAAATAAGAAAGTGTCAGTTTAAAAAAATTATATAGTGTAGCATAGCATTGCATAGCAATATGTATAGGGCAGGCAGGCTAGTAGCCTTTAAGCCCACTGTATGAGGGTCAGTGGTCACTTCGAACCCGTGACCCCGGCTTAGTAACTTAGTGCCTATCAATTTTGAATACAGTTTGAACATCCACATTAGTGGAGTATCTAACTCTCTAGAACAACTTGTCTAACTTATTTGTAAACACATTGAATGCATCTGCATTATAGGCCTCAGAGGGTAGATTATTCCAAGTGGAGCTATATAGTCATGTTAGTGAAGAACTGTTGAGACTGACAAGTATATGTTTTTTAGTTAGTTTCATGGTATGTCCTCTATATCAAGGGTATTTAACTCAAAGAGGGAAGTCTCATAATCTAAGCCTGGAATAGCAGTTATTCTTCTAGGAATTTACCCTCATATTATAAAACAAGAAGAAAGCGCTAATAATATAATTTGCAAATTTTCAATATTGGTTGGTGGTTGTTCAAAAAGGGGAGTAGTTCTGCTGAGATTTATTGCTGGATTAGGGCTTATAGAATTATACAGCAGTAATGCCTAGTACACAGCTAAATTCAACTAATTAGTCATGTTACAACATCCTGTTATCAATTGTCAGTGGCAGAATTGTCATACATAGAAGAAACAGGTGTAGGTCAGCTGTGTTATTAAATTATAAATCAATAATGTATGTATACAACCATTGAACTGTAAAGCCCCACCTCCAGCCCAAACACATTTGCATGTTACTCTAATTTCCATAATTGTTACACAGTGTTCTTTTTTTTATCCATTTTCGTGCATGCTCCATCACATGATTCATTTTTTCAAGCTGTGCATCTTTGTTCGATTGTCAGTGTTTTGTTTTGTTGTTGGCTTTCTACTATCTAGTGTCTTATCAGTTGTGCATGTGGTTATTTCAATAGGTTTGCCTTGCTTAGTGTAACCTGTCTGCGAACTTCGTGGTTTATTATTTTTTCTTTCAAGTTCAGTGTTGCTTTTTGTCTTTGTGTATCAAGTGAATTCATTAAACGCCTTTTTTTTCTCTTTTCGTGTATTCAGTAAATTCAATAAACAGTCTAGTTTGCCTTTGTCAGCTAATAATCAGTAAGCATAATACTGAAAATTATATCATTTAGATATGTACTGTCCTCATGAAAATGTCAAAAGTAGCACCAGCTGCCCACTTGTCACTAGTATTTTTTTTTTTCCTAAATTGCAGACAGTTTTCTGTAGAGCATTTGTCTAATATCTCTTTGCACATCTTCAAATAGTAGTTTTGCAGCATTGGTTATAGATAATATAAACAAATTTTAAGTGTTGATAATATCACATTCTTTTATTTGATTGTGGCATAAAGTTATAAAATCTTGTGGCAAAGGCTCAGTCTCATTACCCAAATCAGCCCTAATCGCCTGTACTATTTTAAACTTGTTTTTTGGTGCTTTGCAAGCTTGTGTATTAACATTTAAATGCTAATTGAATGTTATCTCTTGTTTCAAATCCATTGAGCCTCCTTTCTCAGAGTTGAGTTTTCTGAAGTTGATCAACTCAGAATTGATTATTATTGGGCCTCTGTTATTGATGATGATCATAGTTTATTTGACAGTTGTTTTTTGAACAATACTAAATGTTGATAAAGCAAGATGTTTACCGTGGAAATGTTGTAGTTATGGTTACAATTCAGTTTTTTGATGTTGTTAATGTTAAGATTTTGTTTGCCCAGAATGCACAGACAAGAATACAAATGATCACTCACTGCTTTCCTTGCTTAAACTGTTAACTATCACAAGTTTATTAAATAGAACGCAAACATTAAAGTAAAGCATGAATCCTATGTGGCTTAGGTTTATGGTCTTCTTCTTAATGGTAACCAGCTTCTCTAAACAGCAGTAGACGTACACACTTTGAGGGTTTGTCACTTCTAGGAGTTTGGTCTATGGGTGGATGGAGGTGGGGGTGGAGGGGGGGGGGGGTGAGAATGGCAAATACATCTGTAGGGGAAACAGCTACCTGACTGTGTACCAGGTACTAGTCAAAAGTGTGCAATGAGGAGGGGACAACTACAAGGAGCTGCCAGCAGCTGTAACAGCTTTTCCTTTTCGCCCCCAGCAACCTGGGAACTAGCACAGCCCCAGCATTTTAAGTGAGGTAACACCCATGCCCCTGACTTAAAAAGAGATGAACAGGTCAAAACAAAATTATAACTGTTGTTACTAATCCGTTGCTGCTTTTTTGTGCACATCAGAGTTCGTTATCAGCTCTTCATGTCAACCCTAGTGTGGCGAGTGCTAGAGCCTGGTGTTTGTGTGTGGGCAGCTGGTTCGTGTGAGGCAGAACAACCTGCAGAATATGGCTACCCGGGTCAAAGGCGGCAGCTCACCTCGGCAACGTTCTGTCACTGACCCCGAAACCTCCGACAAAATAAACGGTCTTCACGCGTCCCAGTCCAACGGCCTGGACATCGCGGAGCGCAAGCGTGTCATGGAGACGGAAAAGAAGGAGCGAGAGCAGCTGGTGCTATGGCGACGACCTTTGACCACCCTGCAGTACTCTCTGTTGGAGTTCTTCTTCCTGGGCAAGAACTTTGGTTGCAAGTGAGTGCTTTGTTCAGCGACTTGTTGTGGGAGACTTGTTTCTGCCTAGTAGTGCTCACAGTCTAAACTTGCTGCGTTATGATGGATGATTGTGTGGAGAACATAACTTACCTCACACTTAGATTAGCTTTTAATGCATAGTTTAGTGTAAAGTGGTGGACCAAGTTCTTAGCTATGCATCAAACATTCTCCCAAAATTGCCAATTAAAAAAGTATTTACCGAACAATATTTTAAGAGCGTGTGTAACACTAAATAAGTCAGACTTAATTGATTGTTGATGAGGTTGATCTGTAGGCTGTTGAGATTGACTTGGTTTTTGTGTGGAGCTGTTTCTCTATGCGACAACCCAGACAAGGGCTTAGCATTTTGCAGACATACGTACTAACAGAAATGTTTTTAAGTTTGGTTAGCATTATTAGCTGGATTTATGGCGTTATGACCTGCGCTTGTTACGTTATATTTGCCCTTTGTGTTGTGTGCAGGTTGTGGAAGAGCAAGCAATATGTGGCCTTGTTTTTGTTGGTCTTATTCCTAGCAGTTATAGCCTACAACATTGAGGGTCCTCATCAGTCTGTGAGTCATCTTCTTCTTCTGCTTCTTCTTCTTCTTCTTCTTCTTCTTCTTCTTCTTCTTCTTCTTCTTCTTCTCTTGGTTTGAGCAACAGTAGCCCGTCAAGTCATCTTTAATGTGACAGCATGCAATTTCCAAAGTAAAGTCATTGTCACGAAAACTAAGTCACATATCCTTGATACCATGGCCGTTTCAGTGCTATCAAATGTTTTGAGGCCCGATTTGGTGTGTGAAATGCCGTTTGGAACGATTTGTTTTCCTGTATTGTTTTATATTTAGTTTTTTATCGGTATTTACTTATGCATGGCAGGCTGTGTTTTTTTGTGCATTACATTGACAAGTGTTATGATTTGTGACTGTGTTTTGCAGGTGATAGCGCCGTTGGAGAAAAAGATATTGTGGTGCTTATACTGGGTGGGTCTGGGCATTCTGTCATCAGTTGGCCTGGGCACTGGCTTACATACTTTTCTTCTGTATCTGGTTAGTACACATTAATCGTTTTCTATGTTATGTCCCAAGGCCTGAAGGGAATCATCTTTGAGTGGCTTTGGTTTTGGTATAGATTTAGATTTTGTTCATGTGTTTCATGGCTGTAGTTTCTTTTCAGCAACTATATTGCTTGCTTCCTTTTTGAGGCCAGTTGTTGTTGATAATTTAGATGATTTAATGAAGACGATGTTTGTGTTTGTACTAGCACGGCAGATGCAGCAAGGAGATTGAACTATTTTGTTGTTGCGTTGTCCTAGGATTTGAAGTGTGTCTGATCATAAGGTGCTGATGTATGTTCACAGGGTCCACATATCGCAATGGTAACCATGGCAGCTTATGAATGCAAATCTGTAGACTTTCCTGAACCACCATACCCTTCAGAGTAAGTTTTGGTGAAGGGTGTGTGTGTGTGTGTGTGTGTGTGTGTGTGTGTGTGTGTGTGTGTGTGTTTATGTGTGTGTGCAGTTTGTGCAGAATACCTAACCTACCAAATCAGACCTGCAGTGTCATGGAGTAAGTGTATGTCATATCGATCAGGCATGGTATCGTTTTTTTTGTTGTTGTTGTTGTTTTTAATTTTGGAACTCAAGAAAAACTATTTAGCTTTGCATGATCAGTAACCCAAATATGGGGTCACTTTAGCAGAGATGCCTAGTATTACGGAACGTTTGTAATTTTACGGAAAAAGCAATATTTACTACGGAAATACGGAATAATTAGCGAAATACGGATTTGCAGTGATTAATTTTACGGATTTTCATAGCGCCGCTGATGCCTATATTTATAGGTTTGTTTGAGGCTTTTTTAAAAACCGCGAAGGTAACGGTTCGTCTGAGTCTTTTTTGTAACCGCGAAGCTTGCGCGAAATGTTACAAGAGGTGATCACGTGACCAAGCGAGAGTTCTAAAATGGCTTCCAAACGAAAGCACGAAACTGAGGAGTCTGACAGTGAAATAGAATTACTCGATGCTCCAAAGGTCAAAAAGGCTTAAAACCCCAGAGGTCTATGAATATGTTTTTTTGCTTAGTTTTTGTGTGTTTATATTAGGTTTAAAAGAATTACTGACGATTACTGAAAAAAGTTCCAAAATTACTGAAAACAAGTTGCCAAACTACCGAGAGGCATCAGGGTGCCTAGGCATCTCTGCTTTAGCAAAAAACTGTAGAGCAAGACCAGTTTGTTTTCAAAACATCTTGGCATTCTGCAGTTTTATTTAGGAGATGTTAACTTTGTATTCTGGATGCAAACAATATTTTTTCCCCCACTTCACTTCATATATTGGATACATGTTTGTCAACATTGTAAATATTTTGCATTGTTTTTGGATTTGGTTTTATAGTTTGATGTCCTTATGGTTGCCCTCAGTACCCATTATGGCATTAGTCCCTTTGAGGACTGTGAGCTAGAATGGAAGAAAAGCGCTAGACAAGTCACAAATTATTATTAATAAATTATTAAATACCTCTTACCAGGCAAATTATGGTTTAGGTGCAGGAATAGTCATTTCCTGATGTTCTAGTTTTGGTCAACTTCTGTTCCTAGAACTTTTCTTCATTTAACCAACTTTTCAAACATACCTGTTTGATAACTGACCAAGGTATTACTGATAAATGACTCGAGTCTTCAACTTTGACACATAGAATTAAGACACAAAACTGCTAGCTTTCACAATGTTACAATAATGAGGAACTTTGACTTTTTCTTCAAATTTGACAAGAATGAAATATTTGACAAGCATGAAATATTAATGTATTTCATGAAAAAAAATCTACGCCTTTTGCTCAACAGAAACTTTAAAATGCGTACTGAGCAATCCTTATGGAAATATGATTGGTTGAAAGATGTTTTGTATGCCATACTGATTGATGACTATATTTGTGTTTATTTTTTGTTGGCCGTCATGTAATTAATGTTATTTTAGTTCTTTTAATTTTAGTTTAAATATGTTTTATTATTTAATGCGTCATCTGATATTTTAAAAAAAGTGAATAGAAATAAATCAAAATTTAAAAAAATAATAATTGAAAGATGTGTGCTTGCAGGGTGATATGTCCAGAGAAAGAGGGTAAAGGGGTCAACGTGTGGACCATTATGAGCAAAGTGCGGCTGGAGGCCATTATGTGGGTAAGTTATCCTCTAGCCAATGACCAACGGTTCACATTCACATCCTTCTCTCTCCAACTGTCAGCGTTCCAGTTTTGCTCATTTTGGCCCACGTCAAAAACCTATTGGAGTTTAGGATAGTTTTGTTAAAGATCTTTTGTGCTAACAGGATTTAATATGGTTTGTTTACAGAGAACAAAGGTGACTGAATCTCCTTTGGCCATGTTTGATTTGAGTTTTAAAATGTGTTGTTTAGGCAGGTGCGGTGGATGTTATGACTATCAATGTATAGAGGTAATTTCTTCTTTACGGAGTAATTAATTTTGCCTTGCATCACAACCTGTTGGAAAGGTTGTGACGTAAGATAAGTCAACTACCGTAAAGCCACTTATTGCTAACTCCAATGCCGTGATAGCTCCTTTCATCACACTGTTCTCACTTCACAATTGTTTAGCGTCTGTGGCCAAACTTTGAAATGGTACCGTTGATGTTCTTGTCTGCAAGGGTGACAAAGTGTTTGTGCAAAACACCGGTAGTATGTGCCTCGCCTAAACATAAGGTACCGCATCTTGGATATAACCTTTATTAGATAATATCCTCAAAGGAATAAGATGAATGATAGGAAAGATCCCTCTCCCTTTCTGTGCTGCCAGAGATGTTTCCATTTCTTGCATGCCGTTCTAGAGACGCAGTGGCTTCTTTATCTTGCAGGGAGCGGGCACAGCCATCGGAGAGCTGCCACCCTATTTCATGGCTCGGACAGCGCGTCTCTCCGGTGCCGAAATGGAGGACGATGAGTTTGAAGAGATCGAAGAGCTCATTCACGAAAAGGAAGAACATCCGCAAGATCTAGTGAGTATATGCACATAATTGTAGCGGGTACTTTCTCTGGCTAAGAGCTGCAATGTAGCTGCTGCACTTTCCTCTCAGAAAGGCAGCCTGGGTTCTGCGGCTGGGAAAGTGGAAACAGCTGATGAAAACGCTTTTGGGTGTTGTGTGTGTGTGTGTGTGTGTGTGTGTGTTGTGTACACTTTCTCTGCTGCGTTTGCCATTTCCCATATCTGTCAAGTCAAATAATTGGTGGGGCATATTGGCAAAGAACTTGGTAATCAAGTTACTTGACTTGTCTTTGACTTGCGTCCTGTTTGAGGAGCTTGTTGGAAGGATTTTTTTCTCTCTTTCTTTTGTTCCTGGTTTCTAATAGACACAAATTTTAAGTTTTGTAAACTGCCACTGCTTTTTGTCAAATGTGCATGAATTATTGGACATTGAACTGGAATGTAAAGGACGACCAACAGAATTCAATGAGTAGTCAAACTAGCATATAAAGACTGACAAAATATCAATATCGGTAATAATGAAATAGAATAATTGTTACGGTCTAGCAGTGTTTTGGAACACCAGTTGTTGGTTGACTGTTGGTAGCTTTTGTTGTGATCTGCATTTGTTTGGGACTTTGTTGCAGGAGGTGAATCTTTGCAATGGTGGTGTACTTTGTAAGTGTACACCATATTGTGATAATAATGTAGGCTGGAGATGGGGTTCCCTATAGTGTGGGTAATTAATTGTGGTCATGAGAAGCCACGATTACTTTAATGTAGACTTAATATAAGATAAGGTCTCCCTTGCCAAGGTTCCAGGAAGCATGATTTGACCAAAACCCTCTCCTTCATAAAATGTGAAAGAATTATGAGCAGAAACCCTCTCAACATTAACCTGTTTGTTTGGTATCCTTTAAAACGATGTTGTGATTAAAAGTCAAAGCACTAAAAGCTTGGTTTTGTTGTCAAATAGTATAGGTGTGAGAAATGTTCAACTGTCAACTGTTTGCTTGACATTTGTGTAACTGCATGTTATCTGTGAAGCAACATGTTGTGTATTGTCTCTGAACTTCTGGACTCTTGTCAATAATTTTTTTTTTACCATTGAGATGTAGCTGCATAAAAGGATCTGATATTTTAACAGGATCTTATGTTCCATTTGTAGAAGTGTGAAACAGTTTGTGAAGTGTTTCTTTCGTCCACAGCTGTTGACAGGACTGTATATTACAGCGTGCCATATAAACGTTGTATTGATTATCATAGTTTTTGTTCCTGTGTATGTCAACCAAGCTGCACTGCAATAATGATTTGTCAAATGAACCTTCATATTCAGATCAGTGCCAATCGGAAACGCTGGTTCAGTTTTAGCTGGGACTAACAAAATGTTAACGTCAGAGCCTATTGACAGCAAGACTGAACCTGTCACGTACTGTACAATGGCTTGATGGACCAGGATATCAAGATTGTTTGCTTTATTATTTTCGTGACAATGACTTGTGAAATTCCATAGCGTTGCCGCCTTAAAAGATGATAATAACAACAGCTGCTAAGCTTTTCAATTGCAGTTGTCTAGTCCTTTGTTCAGTAAACCAGACATCCTACCATTACGGTGCAACTGTATTTAGTACAGAAAATCAATAAAATAAATAGAACATTACAGAAATACAGATTCTATTTGCCTGTTCCGGTCAGCAAACTTTCCTCAAAAAACAAAAATGAAAGTTGCTGATTTTGCATGTCGGTCGGAGTACAGACAACACATTTCCCTCCCGGTTAGACTGGGAATGGTTTCCCCACCTCTGTAGAAGTTAATCCCAGTTAGTGCGCATGAGCGTTCTAATTCAGAATGGATGCGCAGAGCGGCTTCTGGAACTTCCAGAGTAGGCCTACTAGAGGCGAAGATGGCGGTTACCAAAAGGCATGTGTCTATGGAAGAAGGGGACAGCGAAAAAGAACGAACATCTCCAAAAGTGATGTAGAAAAACAAGCGAAGGATTCAAAAGGACAACCCAGTAAAGTGGCCACGTCTTGTGGTGGGCAACAAAGGGGAAATCTTTTTGTTTTTGTACCACATGTAAAACTCTACTCAGTTCCAAGTCCAGATCAGGAGATGTCTTTCGAGGGAGCTGGAAAGAAGATGATAATGTTGATGTCCATTTAAAACGCACATGTCTCCATCCATTATCGAATGCTCAGTGCGTGATTACAGGATTACAGAGATCTGAAGAGTGCCTACTTATAGGTCCCTTTACAAACAACAGTAACCGAAGCAGACATTTCAGCATGTACATAGTGTAAACCGAAGGTACTGTTCTTTTGTATTAGTGTTGTGAATAATCGTGGCCTGTTCCCGGAAAAAAAAACATTTTTGTTCCTGAAGGTGACATTTTGGGGTAGGCAGGTCTGGTAAGCAAACCACCATGTCTGCTGTTCACACTAATGTTGTGCGGTGCAGTTTTCACAATCAATCTTGATGATATTAATAGGCACATCAACAACACGATGACTGTATCTATTGATATAAAATCCTGTACTTTGGAAAGAGGTTTCGTTTTGGCTTGACCTTTTTCTTCTGGTGGGGCAATGCTCACTGTGAATTTGAAAAGGATGTGTGGGGCTGGAATGGGTGATGTTGGAACCCTTTGACACCTAGTGAACATGGACACAGATTCCTAGTGTATTGGCTCAGAACAGGGTCACATGCATGCTTCCTGTGTAGCCTGTAGAAGTGAGCAATAATTATATAATGTGGTGATTGTGCTACCTGTGTGGGACCGGGACAGAAAGGAATCCACAGCTGTGCAGATCCTATCCTTTTCTGTTTTGTGTATCAATTAGGAGGAGGCTGATGAGGTATTAGAGCCCCACCTTACCACCACCACCACCATCATCATCATCCCACCACCACCACAACCATTGCTATCATCACCACCATCACCATTGTTACTATCATCATCATCATCATCATCAAGATAGTCATAGTCATCATCATCATCATCATCATCATCCCCACCATCATTACCATCATCATCATAATCATGATCCTATCCTATCCTATCCTATCCTATCCTATCACTTGAACAAATTTTGTTGTGTTTTAAATAACTGAAGGTGGAGGAAGGATTTGGTTCAGAAGTGGAAAATAATGTACAAACCGATGGAGTGATGGGGGTAACATTGTTCCCAACAAAGCATGGTTTTGATTTCGATATTTTACGAATTGATTAATTTGTTTTTCAAGTATTTGAAACATCTGTTGATTACAAAATGGAGCATCATTGCTTGACATTGAACAAAAATTTTATTTTGAAAGAGTTTGGAATGCCTGTTGGTGAAGGAATGGAGCGTTAAAAGCCTTGATGAGGTCATTTGGTTGTTGTTATCATTGCAGTTGTTGCCATTCAACAACATCCTTGTATCTTATGTACACAACTTGGCATGTTACAAAGCAATGGGCGGGAAAAAAAAGAAGTGATTTAATTACAGCCCAACGAGTGTTCAGAATAAAACCAAGCTTTCCAGTTGAATAAAATCTCTTTCTCAAGGTCAGACAACAAAATCAGTGTATAATAATTATTATTTTGGCCTTGCTAAATGAACCGCTACAAGAAGAATAAGGGGACGTTACTTTTGGAACTTTCATTATCTGCGTTCACTTATAAAGTTATATGCCTGGAGCAATAATTTGGCAGTACGTTTGAATAGCTTACCGAGTCATCGAGTGCACAATCCCTTATGTCATTGCCTTTTAGCTTGTGATACTAGCCTCCCCTGTGTAGCTTCTTTTAGAACAGTATTGGATGCAGAATATCAAATCACTATAGTCTAGGGTAGGTCTGTCCCCGGTAGTACTGGATGCAGAATATCAAATCACTATAGTCTTAGGGTAGGTCGGTCCTTGATGTAACTCCTTAAGATTAGTGTTGGATGCAGAGTATCAAATCTCTATATTCTAGAATAATTATCAAACCTCAATATAACCTAGGGTAGGTGTTACCTTTTGCGGACAGTTTTGTTGACCTCTTTTATTTCAATCTTACAAACTTGATCGTAGCCTGCTAATATGGTATCTAGTCGACCATTAGACAATTTTTTTTACCTGTCTAGATGTGTTTTGGTTAGTGGCAGTTCATTTTCAGTTTTAAAAACCTCACACACCATGTGTTGGCTTTTGCAGACAGACTGTCAATTTTCTTCATTTATGGGATGAAATCTGTCCTCAACAATTACATAAAAGTTTCTTGAACCAGCGAACCATAGTAAAGAAAACTGATAGCTAAAACACTTTGCTTTGTACCTGAAAAATTACACCAGTAAAAGGTAGATCCATCGCATAGACGTTGGTCGAAGTTTCGTCACCAATTTGTCATGGCAACGGAAAAACCTAGGTAGAGCTGTCCGCAACTGGATAAACCAACCCTACTCGTACGTGAAGAGATTTCATTGTCATTGTTTTCTATTTGTTTTTTGTTTCATGCTTTTTATACAGTCATGGAGAAAGGTACTGGTGAAATATTCTTTTCATTTTGTTGGTATCGTCTGGTGTCATGTCATCCTGTCCCACGTGTGGGGCTGGAGAGAAGGGTTTGCACCCTTTCTAAAAAAAAGGCTTATGGTCTAATACAATGCTGGGACGCAGTAGTTGCTGCCACGCATGTAGCATTGTATAAGTGGTGTTGGTGTTTTGTGAATAGTAGTTGATGATGATGATGGATACGAATACTTTTATTGTCTCACTGAGAAATGACTTTGTGGTGCCAAACACAAATTACAAAATATGGCGTACTAATACATATATGATCAAGACATTGTTATTGCAATCGGTAACACAATTTTGATGACATCAATACAAACATAAATTGCAAAGGTAATCACACATCAAAGGCAGATATTGCACACATTACAGTCGTTGATGAGGGTATAGGCTTGTAACACAAAATTCAGTGTAGGCAGTTGTTTTTAAGATTCCTAGATAGATGTTTAATCTGATGTTGTGATGTATTTTTTGTGACCTCCCTCAACCCTTATGCTTGGTGAATATTATTTGGTTGTCTGTGGGTTTGTTTGATTCTTAATCTTAGTTTGTCTGATTCTTAATCTTTGACTGATTCTTAATCTTAGTTTGTGTGATATTTGTCTGATTGATTTATTGCTTTTGTTTTGTTACTTACTGGTCCCCCAGGCAGCTCAAATTCCGATTGCTTTTTCAGCAAATGGGTTGCAGACGCAGGACAAGGGTAAATGGAATATTTTGCCCCAACCCCTCCTACACAGGTGCAAGCCGCAGTCAACTACTGTATCTCAAAATAACTCCTGTGTTTCACAGTCCAACATTTCCTTTCCCTTCCTACACAGGTGCAAGCGGCCAGTCAACCACTGTATCTCTAAATAACTCATGTGTTTCACAATCCAACATTTCCTTTCCAGCAAATGTCTTTCTCCAAACCAGATCAGGGTCGATTTGTCATTCACATTAGCAGCGATGTCAAACCATACTGACCTAATTTCAGAACGTTATTGTTACACTCAGTTCGATGTTGGTGTTTTTCTATCAGTATCTGATTCAGCCCCGATGCTTGAATTCCTGATAGTTGTGTAACTCAGATTCGTTTATCCACGCAGCCCGTCCAAACAGCATACAAGTCACAAAGTCGACGTATGAAGTTTTCCACTTTTATTCAGCACACATCAACAACTGCATACAATCGCTCAACTCAACTCAACAACAACTTTCACAGCAACTCTCTCCACAACACACAAAGCATCGAATATATAATTTTTTCTATCCTTCGAGATGACGACAGTTTGTTCTAGAAATGACGCATTACAACTAACCAATCAGAATTAAAGATCGTCATCACTGACTTACGTCATACGTCTCTCCACACATACCCCGAACCTTCTCTTACTTCGACAATCGTCCCAAAACTTCGATCGATAGTAAACAAGGAGATCCAGAGTATTCTCCGACAATATCGACCAACGAAAATTATCCACGTTATACAAAGCCTCTCCTAACAACAATGCAAACTCAAATCAAAGGTAAATAAACTCCATCATTGAATACTTTGCAAAACGAAACGATTAGATCTATCGTGCGCGCTTCCGACATACTTTCGTACGCGTTTCAACGTAACAGTTATAATGCTGACAATCAGCATGAAATCAGGCATGGGAATGTCTACGCCCTTTGGCGTATTTACGCCCCGCTGATGCCCTGTAATTGCTCAAGTAAAGACCTCATACACACCAACCACTTTTTCAAGATTAAAAAATTTTAAAAAATAAAAATTTCTGACAATAAGACGAAGGATTGTGTGCCACAATACAAGCCTCGGTTTTGATTTCGCTTAATGCCACTTGTTCACGTGCACTGTATTTAAAAAGCAAAATGGCGCATAGTTGAGATATTGTGAACTATGGTGATGATTTTAATGACGTGAATTGCCGCTACAAATGGAAGTGGCCGTGGATGAATGTAAAATGGCAGTCAACCGATTTTACTTTGGAGCTGAAACCTGCTACCGTTGGCTACAGGGAATGACTTAGAAAGCTTGCCGATGCCGGTAAAGAGTAAGGAGTTGTGGTGTTTGGTAAACATGCAAGTGGAATGTTCGTTCTGGAACTTCTAATATCACCTTGCCTGGTAAGAGAATTGTAAATATATAGGTTATGTCATTCAGAAACGAATAATTTAGAAGTACAAGTAGATCTGCTGCTGGAATTTAAAATCTAATGGAAAAAATGGCTGATGAAATGCACTAAAATCGATGTGGATAAAGGTGTAGGGAAACATACATTTTCCTTGTAATACTAGGCTAGTGCAGTGTATATTGAATTGTTTGGATGGGAAATTTCAGCAATTGTTCTACTGTAGGTTACGGTTTATACACTTTGGATTTAGCAAGTAACATAGCAAGTATATTAAAATAAAAATGGTTACATTAATCAAAACAGTGGCATGATTTATACTTGAGCTGACAGCCAGAGTTAGGTCTGAAATCAATGTTGTATTCTTTTTTTTATATTTTATGTGCTTTGGAGGTCCTGGTTTGTCTTTTTATGATTTTAATTCAATAACAATTGAAGTTTGATAGTGCTGGATATTATGGCTAAGTGTACGGTAGATAAATAATCTTTGTTTACTGGGCCCAGTGGTCTAAGATTTGAACCAGGACCAACAATGATGAATAAATAGCTACTAACATTCTAACACACACACACACCTTACACACGCACGCACAAGCATAATACACAATAAAGTAAATAATTGACAATGGAAGTAAATAATGTATGTTCTATAGCAATGGGGACAAACCCAGTTGTGTCAATAATAATACAAAATATCAATAATAAAAGTTCAGTATTAAATGGTTTAAAATATGTTTTGAAATAATTTTAATATGTTTTAAATATATATCCATGTTATTATTTTTTTTTTTAATTTTGTGTTTAGCATATAGTATTACGAAAAGTTGTTCCTCACTACAATTGAGTGCAGGTTTTACTATAGTCTATAGTGTAAAATGTTTTGTGTTCTCTATAGTAAAATAAGCTCAAAATGAGTGGTTGTATTGCAAAATTCGTTCACCTTCCTGACCCCCACAAAGTGCTTTGCCCCTCGGCTCCACCTATTGGCCCCCCCGGGATCCCTCGGCCGAGTTATACTCCCCAACCACTTTCCCCAATTCCTATGCCTGATGAGGTTGTGTCTGCAAGATATGGTTTAAGATCCAGGTTGATTTCTCATGCATTTAGCAGTGACGTAAAACTATTGTGGCGTGACACAGAATGTTATGGGTTGTGAAGAATCTGCTTTTTCTCCGCAAAGCTACAAAGGAGCGGAGCAAAGTTACTGTGAATGAACCTTCATTAGCTTCCGATCTTTTTCCATCACCTTACCTGGCACTGTATGCACCCTCACACGCCTACCTTCCCCCTCCCCTTTTCCTTCCCACTCCCCTTCCCCTTCCCCCCTGTCTTCCCCTCCCCCTTGTTCAGTTCTCCAGGTTTGTTTCCCTTTCTGGGATCTATAGCTTTTGTTAGTAATCATGACAATGTTGACATGTTTTTTCAAACTTCGTGAGGTGGGGGCCCAGGGGCTTGTTTGTATAAAATATTTTGAAAAAGCTAAATAATAATACCCAAGCTTGCTCTAAGCACTCACACGCATACACACACATACACTGGCAACAATAGGGCACAACATTTTGAGATAAAACATGTTAAACATCGTAAGAAATGATAACGACCATCACAACCACCTATAAAAAATGCATGTTTAAAGAGAAGTAGACGAAAAGACACATACACATGCACACACATTGTGTATGTATGACACTCACACACACTCCGAAAACTTTATGAAAGTTGCTTTGTGTGGTTTAGAGCCTTTCACCCTGCGTTCAGATCTTTTGTTACAAAACGTTTTGGTGGTGGCTTCAACGTTTCCAGCATTGGTGTTGTACTGAGTTTGCCGTCATTGTCGCCGTTGCACGTTCACTCGATCGACCATTCCTTCACCATCAAACACGTCGTCATTACCACACACACACCCAGAGTTACTGACAACCATGGCATTTCCTATCAAATGTTTCCCTTGATTTTGCCACAGCGACATGTTGCACAGTCACACTATCCTCTCCCCCAACCCGTTCATCCACCACCACCACCACCACCATGCATAGGTTGACTGTAAGTCTGGGATGATGTCTGATATAGTCTTACATTTATTTTGTGCTAATGTTGCTTTGTGATCTTAAGCAAAGTCAAAGAATACACTTATTATTTTTTTTATATTAATATTATTATTATTATTAAATATGATTATTATTATTATGAAATACATTATTTGTATTCGTATTTTATTATTCTTAAATTTATGTTGTAGTTTTGTGTTGTATCTGCATTGTGTTGTGATGAGCAGACAGTTGTGAATTTGTTCATAAAATATTTATTATTTAACGTTGATTTGTCAAAATGATGGTAATGAATATTGTAGCATTGTTTTGTTAGTCTTTTGTCAGCAGAATTATCTGACATAGTAGTTTAGGGCCAATTTTAGGGCTAGAAATGTCGAATGAGCTTTGAATTGTATATTTTCCAGGAAAAGTCGCCTTAATAAATAACATTATTAATACAGATAATGTTTACTGCACCATCAGCCTCATCAGCCATCCCAGCAAGGTCCTCCTGAAAATAATACTCAACTTGTTGAAACCCCAAGCTGAACAAATCATAGCTGAAGAACAAGCAGGATTCAGGGCAGGGCGAAGTACCGCTGAACAGATTTTCAACCTTAGAATAATTTGTGAGAAATACCTACAGCACTGACAACATCTATATCATGTGTTTGTAGACTTCAAAAAGGCGTTGGACTGAGTCTGGCATGCAGCTCTGTGGGCAACCATGAGAGTGTACAACATCAGCCCTAAAATGAAGTCATCAAAAGCCTATATGACAAGGCTACCAGTGCAGTCCTCCACAACAGCGCCATCGGAAACTGGTTCAGAACAACAACAATCGGTGTGTGTCAGGGATGCCTACTCTCTCCAACACTCTTCAACATCTTCCTAGAGCGCATCATATCAGATGCCCTTGCAGATCACGAAGGCACAGTTAGCATAGGGAAAAGAGCAATCTCCAACCTTCGTTTTGCGGATGACATTGATGGATTGGCTGGAGAGGAACAAGAACTTAACAGTTATTACAGAGGCTTGACACCACCCCCAGAGTCTATGGAATGGAAATAAGTGCAGAGAAGACCAAAATGATGACCAACAACACCAATGGCATCAACACAGACATCAAAGTCCAAGGCCAATCCCTCAACACAGTGCATAGCTTCAAATATTTAGGAGCCTTTGTATCAAACAATGGGTCCTGACAAGAAAAGTCCTCTCCAGGATCGCACAAACAACTGCTGCCCTGGCGAGGTTGAAGCCAGTCTACATTCCAAGGTAAGACTGCTGCACTCTCTTTGCATCTCCATTTTCCTATACGCTTGCGAAACATGGACCCTCACAGCAGATCTCCAACGAAGAATACAAAGCATGAAGATGAGGTGCTACAGAAGACTTCTGGACATTTCCTATACCCAGCACATCACCAACGACAAAGTCCGACAGACCATCACACAAGCCATTAGACAACACGATGACCTGCTCACAGTGGTGAAAAAACGGACACTCCCATGGTAGGGCAGATCATCAGGTCTTGCAAAGACCATCCTGCAAGGCACAGTGCAAGGAGGTAGAAGAAGAGGGAGACCGAAAAAGAGGTGGGAGGACAATATTCGAGAATGGACTGGTTTGACACTGAGCGAAACAGTCAGGATTGCTGAGGACAGTGAAAGATGGATTACGCTGGTTAAACAATCATCTGTGGTGTCCCATACGACCTCCGAGTTACTGGATAGGATAGGATAATGTTTAGGAGAAGAAAAAAAAGAAGCTTGGAATGAAAGTAGTATTTATTTGGTTAAACTTACGCCCACAGGTATGTATACATGGAAAATCTTGTTGCTTTTGAACAAGCCACACTGGCGTTATTCAGTAGTGGCAGATTTAGCAGCTGTGTGGTCAAATATTGTATGCATCCATCGTTTATGACACGCACTTTGTTTGTTACAGGTGAAGTAAATCATGAAATGGTATTCGCTGTGTTTAAGAGCTATCATTATGTTTTAGAATGATACGAGATGATAATTCTAGCTTTCCTTAGGTCTTGGCGTGTGTTTGATTGTTGTTCATGCCCGGTTTCGTATTACATGGTGTTGGTTTTGGGGGTGTGTGTGTGTGCAGGGCTTGATAGAGCGGTGCAAGATCTGGGTCCACGGTGCTGTCAAGAATATGGGTTTCTTAGCCATCCTTGCCTGTGCCTCAGTAAGTAATGATGATGATGATTAGGATGATGAACGATGATGGCGATTGATGATGATGATGATGATGATGATGATGATGATGATGATGATGATGATTTAGTATAAGCAAGCTTTTTGTGAATGTCTGGCAAAACGTCCTAGAGAAGCTTGAGCTGAATCGAATGTGTTTGACTCCATTGTGTTTTGTACAATACAATGCAATTGGATTGATCTCACATTGAAGAGTTCCTGTCTTGTCAATATTTGGGGTGGGGTGTGTGGAGGAGAGATCAGTCAAAGGAGGTTATAATATTAAAAGTTCATCTTGTTGATGGTCCTCAGCTTCTTTAAACAGAAGTTAACTTGCACACTTTTTGAGGGTTGGATCCTTCCAGGCTTTTTATCTATTGGTGTATGTGAGAATGGAAGACACACCTCTAGGGGAACCAGCCTCGAGTTGTCTCAAATAAAAGCGCCACAAAGCGCTAGCCGTTGCTCCGCACAAACTGTTTTTGCTTCTGGGCAACCTTTTGCAACAAGCAAAGCTTTTTAAAATGGCGCACTGCCAATCAAAGTGAAGTCGGCTGAAAGCGAAAGTTACTGTCTATAACACTTACGACACAACAATACTATCAAGTATTAATACTAATTCATACGGATTGCACATAAACATAATTATTTCGTCAAATAACCAGTGTTCCCTCAACAAACAAAAAAAGAGAGTCCTTGGGACTCCCAGGTATAAAATTTTAAGAGTCCTTGTGCAAATTTTGAGAGTCCCCAAATCGGAAAAAGAAATGTAAAAACAAGTCCAAGCCTCACTTTTTTTCTTTTTTTTTTTAACTCTGTTAAAGCTTCACATTAGTTATCATAAACATATAAAACCAAAAAATTAAAACATGTATTAAATGTTTATTTAAGCCTAGATAGAATCAAAGAATGGATTCACGAAGATTTCTTCTGTTCAGTGAATGGATTGCTTGGAGGAAGTTTACAATGCTCGCGCATGAGATTTTTAAGGACGACAACTCCCGACACAATCTTTAATCATCTGCAATGGCAGTCTCAGTTGGGTTCTGATTCTGATTACGCCGTGAATTAGTATGCCACTCGTTGGTCGTAGTTTTTACTTCAGCGATTCGAAAAAAATGTGTGCGTCCACAGGACGCAATCATGCAAATTTTTCTGAGTCATTTTTCATATTTTGTGCGTAATTGACGCACTACTGTGCGTAATCGGGAACACTGATAACAAGTAGAAAAAACTTACCCAAACTGATAAAAATCCTCCCCTGCTATTTTACCGTTGAACACATCGCCATTCGCAATCCAAAACCCCCACTCTGACCACCATCTTTTGCCCTTCGCAAACTACCTTTCGAGATCGCTACAGGGCGCGCTCCCTAGCACTCTCCAAAAATATAGGGTTACCCAGACTTTCTGCCCAAATAGTCAGACATGCCTACCGTTACGATTTAGGCGTATTTTGTTACGATTTTCAGCCCTTACTACGATTTTTACGATTTCCCTAATTTCACTACGATTTTCCGAACACAAAAACTACGATTTTTTGGTTGGCGTCCGTTCCGATTTTTTTATTGCCATTTTCTCCGCGCATTGCCTTTGCACACTAGGGCTCAGTTTTAAAAGGCTAGTAGAGCTAGAAGCCAATCAGTGTGCTTTCAACCGCAGCTTTTTATTGGTTACCTAGCTTAATAACTAATCGTGAGCAAGCTAATTTTTATATCTACAATCGCACCATTGCTGGAACACTAGCTGTTCTACATTTACTAGGGAATTTGCAACATTTCCCCACTCGCCCAGACAGACGCTTGCCGAGTAGAGTAATTAAAATGAAACGTGTTCGTGATACTGATAGCGTCAGCGACGAGGATTCCGATTGTGATGTCGCCACTGCTAAACCAGCAGCTAAGAAAAAGATTCCAGGATGCGAACAGAAATATAAACCAGAGTATGCTGTGACCTGGAAATGTTTAGGACATCACACAAAGGAGCGGGATGGGTCCTTTGCAAGATTTGTGACCGCCATTTTAAGTGCAGTCATGGAGGGGCACACGATTGTGCTAAACACATTGCCACACAACTGCACAAAGATGCGGAGAAAAAACAAAGTAAGACAAAAAGTGTACCGATCACAGGATTTTTTGTCACCAAAGAAAAAGTCGAAGAGACAAAGAACAACCCAGATCTTCAGATTGTAAAGGCTGAAGCATTAATTTGTGAACTAATAGTGGAAGGAAACTTGCCTTTGGCTAGTGCTGATAAATTTTTTAAGCTGTTCAAAGAGATGTTCCCAGACTTCCAAGATTTTTTTTTGATAAATTCATTGTTTGCTTTCTATTTCATTGTCTTGCTGCCTGTTTAATTTACTATTAATTGCAAATGTTGCAAGATTGTTAGTATTTGGTGTAGAAATATAATGAAATTAAAGACTGATAGATCGATCGCGGTGTGAATACGCTTTTTACAATTTTCCCTCAAAATGTTACTCTTTTTGTCTCAAGTTGTTACTCCTAAAAATGTGGGGGGTAGGCAGGTCTGGTTATGTAGCTTTACCTACTGCTCTGACTTGGCAGCTATCTGACGGACTGTGTAAGGGGTACTAGTCAAAACTGTGTAGTGGGTAACCAAGCAAAAGACCTAACAAGGACTGGGGAAGGGGCAACTACCGTATGAGTAAGGTTTAAACCCTATCTAAGACAGCGCTACAATGATAAATCGTAGGAATAAAACTCGTACCTTCAAAAGTTGTGATGTGTTAAAACAGTTGAAGAAAGTAGATAAACCTGGCCTTCTGAGAAAATGCCTTTAGGGGGCTAAGATGTGGACATGTAAAAGGTTTGCAGGCCAATGATGTGGGATTGGGGCGGAGAAATCAGATTGTTTGTAGTTTTCCTCAAGTGGAATTGCATACTTATGGGCATGCAGTATAAGTGTATGCTTTCAGTGAGATCATGTTTGATGTGCAGGTACCCAACCCACTGTTTGACCTGGCCGGGATTACCTGTGGTCACTTTCTTATTCCCTTTTGGACCTTTTTCGGGGCCACAATCATCGGCAAAGCCATCATCAAAATGCATTTACAGGTGTGTATATGATAACAAGAGGCTAAGCTGTTGATGTTGATCTGTGCCTCGTGGCTGTGTACCGTAGCTTCACCTACTAGCCCAATGGTAGATAGAAATCCGTTGTTTAATTGGCCATCATACAAGAATTATTTGTATTACGTTGAGTAGTTTAAGTGCACCTTTGTGGATTGGGCCAAAGACCTGGCAAGGTACACTTGTATAACATGCAAATCAGATCTTAATGTTTGATAAATAGAAAGGTTACTTCAGCACTGCCAAATGTGTTTCAGAAATATTTATTTTACGAAAACAAACAAGAGAAATGAAGTTTTTTTCTGTAACATTTCTGTTGCTTCTCTTCATGGTCCATGAATAGACCGTTTGCTGCTGTTGGGCTGCATTAGTTTATAGAGGCAGTGAACACAGCTGGCCCAAAAGTGACGGTGGCCCCAGTCTGCGTGTCGGAGGTCGTCGAGGTCATAGGCCTAAACACAGCTAATGCTAGATCGATTGCTGACACTCAGCTAGCATTAAGGTTACCTGTTTAGTGGAATTGTGTCTAGTTTAGTTTTTCCTTTCACGCTTTTGATGATATTTTTATTTTTCTTACTTTTGCAGAAACTGTTTGTGATATTCTTGTTCAGCGTGCATCATGTTGAAACGGTGATACAGCTTATGGGGTGAGTGTGCGTTATTGGGTGTCGTAGTTTTCTGCACAATAAAGTTTGTAGCCTTAGAATGCAATGTGTGGAGAACTAATTATGAAAGAAAGTTTTGTAAAATAAATATGTATAACCTTTCCTAAAAATTGTCACGCAAGTGGTTGACAGATCTCACAATCTTTTCACTCGGCGGTGTATTAATTATGACAATAATAACCAGCATTTATATAGCATTATTCCCCCTCAAAATGGGCTCAAAACTCTTATTAAACTTTGTTTTTTTCTGATCAGGAAACTTGCCCTATAGTAGAACATGGTATTTGTTATTGAGTTTTTCTGATCAGGAAACTTGCCCTATAGTAGAACATGGTATTTGTTATTGAAAAGTAAAGGTTCTCCTATAATCTTTCAGTTTTAAAGGAGCAATGTGTTACAGTATTTTCTAAAGAGAGCTGGAATGTGCAAGGGTGATTGTAGTGGGCTGTTTTTGTGTGAGATTTCAATTTTTAAAAAATTAAAGCTTTTTTGGTAGCACTCCAAAGTACTTACTGCTCCCATCCAAGTACTAACTGCTGCCACTCCTATCCAAGAGCTCGCTGCTCCCATCCAGGAACTATCTGCCTCCATCCAAGTACGAACTGCTCTCAATCCTAAGTGGACCCACTCAAGAACTAATTAACCCCAAGTTCCCACTGCTCCCATCCAAGTACTAACTGCTCCCCTCCAAGTTACTAACTGCTCCCCTCCAATCCAAGTTGTCACTGCTCCCGTCCAATTTGTAGTTGCAGGATGTCAAAGCGACAGGTTGTATCGCCAAGGTTGGTGTTATTATCTTCATTGTTGTTACTGTCATTGTTATTATTACTGGCATTATTGTTGTGATTTCAGCAAGGTGCCATTCATAGGCAAATCGGTGCAGCAGCCATTCAGGGACCTTCTGTCGACACAAAAACAAAAATTGCATCACAAACCAGGATCCGCTGGAGTAGCTGCGCCTGTATGTTTTTTTTAGTCAACTCTTGCCGTTTTTGTTTTGTTTTGTATTTCCAAATAATGTTTATACTTTTTTGTATTTATTGACGAGTTGTTTAAAACATATTTTATGTTAATAATAATCGTGTTTGTGCAGCCGAAAGGCAAAATTTTGTTTCATTCATTCATAGAAAATACAGTCCTGTTCAGTCTTTTTCTTTCCTCAGTTGTGCTGAAATGTTTGTGTACCCCTTGGGGTCATGAGCAATCTTGCCACTGTAGATTGTTCAAACCTATAAAGGGAAAAGTGAAAGCCCCAGTTGAAAACCTGTCTTTCCTTTGTAGGCAAGACAGATTCACTGCGGCAACAGTACCCCCGTTGGAGTGCCGGGGGTTTTCAGTATAAATAGTATCCCCACTTTATGGAAATTTAGTGCTTTAAATTCCCTCTGTCGCTGTCTTCCTCATTTACTCTTTCCTATTCCTGCTCTGTCCTATCACTCTGCTATACTATCTTCTTCTTCGCTAGATCAATGACCTACCTTTTTTCTTGAAAACTCTTCCTGGACAAGACTCCTTGTTTGTGTATGAGGTCTGTTGGATCAGCTTGGGAGTGTTGGACGCTTTCTGCCGGGTGGTCACTAGGGCTTCCTATGATTGTATTATTTAGCACTATAGGCATTTTATATGTATGTGTTTTGTTGATGATTTATAATGATGTTTGTATTCTATTTTGTTTTTGTAACCAGGGGTTTGAGTAGTTGGGGTAAAGCCTCAGCCGTCCCCTGCGTGGGATGTCTTTATTGTAAAGTGACTGGCCGGTGGAGGGCATTCAATTTTCCCACTAGGGTTGTTTCGGCAGATTTTTTATGCGGATTGGGGGTTGTCCGGTCCTGATTTGGCTCGGAAGAGTCCGCTGGACCTAACGCAACAATCAATCAATCAAACAATCAAAAAATGTTTGTGTGCCCATGCATGTATGTAAGGAAACTAAAGGGTCTGTGGAATGTTGAGCAAACAAAATGTAGGATTTTCCGACTCATTATCTGCTGTCACCTAGCACATTGTAATCAATTCAGCAGGGCTGTAGCATCAAATAATTCCAGCGTCAGATTATAATTATTGTGTATGAGGGAATGGCCATGATGCAGGCTTTGGAAATCACTTTTACATTGTAACGGTTTAAACAATATAATTTATTTCATTGTTTTTATATAGAGCTTGTTGACTCACATGCAGTTATGTACTCACCCAAACAAAAAATCCACATTTTTGCAAATCTGTGCGAGATGAGTCCTAATTAGTCCAAAAATGACATTTTTTTTAAAAAAGTCAATCTGGCTAGTCACGGCCGTAGTATAGAACTTGCCAGTGGATTAATAGTTCAGAACCTATTTCAGCTATCACAACCAAACTTGGTAAGATGGTGTATACCATGAGACCTCCTAAATGACTTCATTTCAAGGTCAAAGTCACTTGGTCAACAAATGTTAGTCAAAAAATGAAATTTTTTTTTACAAAAATTCAAATTTTTTTTTAAAGTTATTAATATTGAAATGTTGAAGTCCGACAGACCATCACACAAGCCATTGGACAACACGATGACCTGCTCACAGTGGTGAAGAAACGGAAACTCCGATGGTATGGCCACGTCACCAGATCATCAGGCCTTGCAAAGACCATTCTGCAAGGCACAGTGCAAGGAGGTAGAAGAAGGGGGAGACCGAAAAAGAGGTGGGAGGACAACATTCGAGAATGGACTGGTTTGACACTGAGCGAAGCCATGAGGGCTGCTGAGGACAGAGAAAGATGGAGTATGCTGGTTAAGCGATCATCTGTGGTGCCCCTACGACCTTCGGGTTATGGGACAGGATAGGATAGGATAGGATAGGATTCTTTGATGCATGATAGATATCAAATGAGAAACACGTCCTTTGCACATTTTGGTCAACCTCACTCCAAGGTCAAGGTCACGAGCTGTCCAAAGTCAATTATTATAGGTACTTTAAAGTGATCTTGACCCTAAACTATGAGATATATAAAGTCCAAAATTGTTCTATTTAGAGATGATAGATTGATCTTTCATACATGTTCCATTTTTGCATTGATCTTGAAGGTCAAGGTCATTTTAGGCCTTGCTAAAACACACACAAAATTAGTTCATCGTGTAGTGGAATGGTTGTATATTTAACCCATAGTATGGTATACAACACCATTGGGTTATTTAATCATACATGAGCATGAGAGGTCACCTGAAAGTCAAGGTCATCCCAAGGCCAAGGCCATCTCAAGGTCACAGTTGTTTTTGGCATAAAACAACTTTCGCTGTAATTTATTTGATAGTACGTGAGTGTATTTCGAGCCGGAGGTCAGTGTCCTCTCAAGGCCAAGAGCATAGAAAGATCAAGATCGGTACTACCTTGCATTTTAATGACACCATTTCATTTTGTTTTTTCGGGGCACTCATTTACATGTTAAGTATTGCGAGTTCCATAAGGAGCATGTGAATCATATGGGTTTTGCCCTTCTAGTTTAGCTTAACAGCTGCTCAAGGCTTGCAGATTGATACAGGATTTCACTCAAGCCACCCGAGGCGCACACAGTATCAGTTTGTATGGTTCCATCCACATACTGTTTATGATATTTTGCCTTGTTTGTTTTGGGCAGGAGGGCAGCATCTTAGGGTCCATCTTCGAGAAGCTGGTGATGGTGATGGTGGCCTATTTCCTGCTGTCCATCATCAACTCTTGTGCCCAGTCCTACCACAAGCGACTCTGCAAGGCCAAACGCACTCTGGTCAAAGCGGGTGTCCACAACTACACGCGCATCATCAAGAAAAACGCAGACTAAAATCTGTAGATTATTGCCTCAGAACTGTCCGGTTGATGATTTGGAACGAATGAGGCATGTAACGCAGACTACAGTCTGTTATGTGATTAGATTGTCATCTCAAACTGTCCAGTGTAGCAAACGGTGACATAAATGTTTAAACAGATGATCATCTCAAACTGTCAAAGTATGTTTGATTCAAACAGTCAGGTTTATGTGTGAGAATTGGTAACTGATATTTAGTGGTGATCTATTCAGCTTGTCAGATCTGTTGGGTTTTTTCTTTAGTCTGGTATTTCAATAGTCATATGTTTCAAAAAGTCAGTCTGGATTATTAATGTTGATATAAGGACAATAAAATGATGTTTGTAGTGTTGGTGTGAGGAAGTCAGCTGATTTTTGTGAGTTTTACATTGTCAGCGTTATGTTTGGTTTCTTGAGGTTCAAGTGTTATTGCCTGGCTTAGGTCTGCAGCAATGTCAGTCTGTACTTTTCTGTATAAGATTTGCTCGTGTGAGAATATGACTGATATTTTGAGGTGAAATTTTGAAATGGCCAGGTGCCTGTGAGTCCGCTGTAGTGTGTGGCATTGGCACGCGCTACAAAAGTTGGTGTTGAGTCACGCGCACACTGCATATTGTGGATAGTCTCGATATGAAATAGTTGTATTGCTTGTATGAAAATCCTATTCTCTCTGTCCCCTGTGCGCGAGTGCTATTGTGTGTAGCCTCACTGTGAAAACAGTTGTTGCATGTGATGTATCGTCTGGAAATGCTGATTCCGATAGTGTGTGTAAGGGAATAATATGTTGAATCTGTGTATTTGGAGCTTGTAGTGTTTGGAATGTTGGCTCTAAATCCTGAATGTTGTCCAGTTGAGGGCATTAGGTACTTTCAGATAGGAATATCCTTGCGGTACAGTACACTACTCTATGCTGGGTTCATGGGTGTGCCAGACGGTGGCTGTAGCTCAGTGCTAAAGCATTGGCCTGACCCACTGATGAACCCAAGTTCCAATCCCGCGGTGGGCAACAGAAAAAGTGGCCATTTTCACTGTACATCTTAGCAGTGTGATTGCTGTGGTTGTTCAGTGTTGATTTAGGTCCCTACCTCTCGTCCCTGGGATGGTTATCCCTGTCTGCCCTATGGCCAGCGGGGGTGTAGACGTTACACTTTAATGTTCGTTCCTACACTACACCACACCGGCCTTTCTAGGACTATTCCAACCTGGACATAACCCCCTGGGCTTTTTCACCACACTACTTTGGGTCCTTTCTGAGTTCTAAAATACAAATAATGCTGTTTAGGTCACAGAGAGGCAGGAGATGGGGATGGACCCAGGGGGTTATCCTAGGGGGGAATTGTTATAGAGGGAATTGCCCGTGGGGGTGGGGGAGTAACCTAGGAGGGGGGGGGGGATTGTCTGGAGGGGGAAAAACCATGAGAGGTATGTCCAAGTGGGAAGGGATTGGGGTGGGGTGGAGAAGTGTCCTGAAACTAGCCTACTCGATGCTCTGCTACGCAACACAAAACGTCACTGCTATGCAACACAACACTTGCATACAACGTTATTGTGTGATAAACAAGATGGCTGAAACAAACAAATGTTGAAATAAATAACATCAAATAAGCCCACCACAGATCTGCTTTTGATTAGGTGTCATTATTTTTGTGAGGTAGTCTGGAAAGGTTGTGCTACTGATCTGTTTTAGGAAACTTGTCGTGGCATTTGTTTTTTTCTCCTTATTTGTGCAGACCTGTGCTCAAATCAAAAGCAGGAGAAGGTTTGAGTAGATTTATTTTGTGGATTACGCCAATTCGTAATGAATGACTGGTATGATGCTACGAAATGTGTTATGTTGACGGGCAGGTTACTCTTATTATTATTACACGTTGGTCGTATGTCGTTCATTATTTTTGTTATATCATTGGGTGATGTTGATGGGGCAGAGTTAACAATTTTTCATTAAAATGCTTTCTTGTTCTTGATTTTAGGTACAGGGAAATTTTTTTTTTATATATTGTATTTGTTATCCTCGCGAGTGGTTTGAAATGGATATTTAAATGTAACAAACACAATGTGTGTGCGTGTGTGTAAAAGATTTCTAGCAATGTTTAAATGATATTTTGGGATGATAACCAAGTGTATTTCCTTTGTGGCAATGATCAATGATTTTGAAGTTGAATTGATAGTTCATAGTGTCCATGTATGAGATGATCGAATGAATACTAGCAGTGTTTAAATATCTGAAGTGTAATATGCAGACTTTGTTGTTATAATAATAATACTGGATGCTATATACGCGCCTGTCCCCAAATCAGTCAGGCTCAAAGCGTGGCGATCTGTACCAACATACACGCTCACCTGTCTCATCCACCCTCACACACACACACACACACACACAACAAATACACATCCATCACTCAAACAGGTGGTGTAAAGGAAGGGAGATCGCTATTGGAAGCCGGAAAGAAAACCGAAGTTTTATTTTTGAAATTTTATATTGACTGCCACTGCGTCCAGTACCATTATTGAAGGGAGCGAGGAAATCGGAGTGCCCGGAAAAAACCCTCGGTGACCTCAATAGTCTCGTACCTAAGTCACATACGTTCGCCCCTTGCGGGAATCGAACCCGCGACCTTCAGCATAGGAAACCTGCGACTAATCCACTGCGCCACGTTGTGTGTGTGTGTGTCCCTGTGATTGTGAATGTGTTGTTGCAATGGTAGTTTAATACATTTAAGCAGGAAGATTTGTTTTTGTGTGTGGATGATGTTGTGGACATTATATTTGTAGTCCTTTTAAAGCGACTTGTTTTGTGGATTTCATTTTTGTTGTTACGTGACGTTGTATAGAGAATAAACCTGTTGTAACAACGTATGGACATTTATTGTCAATAATGATGCAGTGTTTAACTATTAACAGTCCCATGGTTTTGAAAAATTGTTTAAACAGTTTTTTGCTTTCGTTCCCAATGCAAACTTTCTGCCTAGTGATGTACCTCTACTTAAATGCATAGTGGACTAGCAGCTAGCACTCTGAGTAGCTTCTTTGAGTGGAAGGGTGCTATTAAAAACAAATACTTAATACTGATCTTTTCTTTTTCTGTTATTCTTTCAGCTTCAAGTAAGTTCACACACGTTTTAAAGCGAAAAAGGGATAGACTTTGGTGCAATAGTTGATCATATTAACTAATTTTTTGCTCTCAAAGGCTGTTATATTTTAAAAAAATGCATATTTAGACTTTTGAGATTGTATTTTGTTTTACAATGGTTGATAAGAATGAAGCTAACTTACAATGGTTAATATGTAAATAAACTAATTTCATGCTGTCAAAGGCAATAATTTAAAAACATGATTATATGTAGACTTGTGTTTTGTTACTACTATAGTTGATTACAATAAATAAAGTTAAAGCTAATTTCCTGCTCTCAAAGGCAGTAATATTTTTTTTTAAAAAGATTATATTTAGACTTGAGATTGTATTTAGTTGGTATGATGGTTGAAAAGATTAGATAAGACTTAGTTCCTGCTGTCAGAGATGGGCTGAAATCGTAACTGTACACATGATGTTGAGTTTAATAGTACTGGCTTTCACTTCCTATTAATTTTCTCCGTGGTGACGCTGCAGTTTTCTGTATAAATAGTATCCCCACTTTGTGGAAATTTAGTGCTTTAATTTACCACTGTTTCTGTCATTCTCATGTATTTTTTCCCGTTCTTAATCTGTTCTATCAATCTACTGTCTTCTTCGCTAGACCAGTCACCTACTTTTTTTCTTTTTCTGGAAAACTCCCAAAAACTCTGTATTTGTGTATGAGGTCTGTTGTGTCAGCTTGGGGATATTGGACACTTTCTGCCTAGTGGTCACTAGGGCTTTCTGTGGTATTATTATTTAACAATGTAGACATTTTCTAGGTAGGTGTTTTGTTAATATTTTATAATGATGTTTATATTCTTTTCTTCTTTTTTTTGTAGATGGTGGTTTAATAAATTAGAGTACAGCCTCATGGGTCTTTATTGTAAAGTGACCAGCTGGTGGAGTGCCTTTAGTGTTACTATTGGAGTTGTTTCAGCAGATCATTTATACGGAGCAGGGGTAAGTTCTTTTTCAATCAAATTGTGGTCCTGATTCAGCTCTTTGCAGTCCTCTGGACCCTATAAACAATGATTACTCTAACTTCCTGGAACTCCCAGAACTCACTTTAGTACAAATGCATTCAAAGACTGGGTTCTGTGATTCGTTTCGGTACTAACGTACATATAATATTACTCCTCTGGTATTTTGGACCTATAATACTCCTGTTCTTGTGTTTCTTCAGCATGCATTGTGAATTTAGTGAGGAAGATAGACCAACCACTGCCTTGTAGTGATGGAGATATACATTCCCTTATTTTTGTATATTATAAATCCTTGGTGTTTTTTTTTTTTTTATGTATTTATTTTTTATTTTAAATAATTTTTAACACCAAGCACCAGGAGTTGCAGCTACCTAAACTGATTGGTTGAGCATAGCACAGCTAAGTCTAGTCAAGGTTTAGGCTTATTGCAAGAGGTACAGTAAGCCTTGGGAAGACTGGGCTGTGGTGTGCGAGTTGTTTATTGTATCAGTATATGGATCAGACGTGAGGTGCATTGTCATTGTGCTGTGGAGTACATGCTGTGGCGGTGTGTCTCACATTGTATGGTGGGGAAGAAAGCTAAGTTGGCAGCAAGGATAACTCAGAAATTCCAATCCTGACTTCAGCAAACTATTGTGTGCGTGATGGATATTAGTGGCCAGCGCCTTGAGGAACTCTCTGAGCTTGTAAGCACGCTATATAAGACCAATGCCTTTTTAAGTTTGCTGGCTAATGTTGCTAGCCTGACATTGAAGAGAGGGAGAGAGAGAGGGAGAGCACATTGACTTTCACCATCTACACCTCCTAGTTTTTATATGTCACAGTAATAGCAATATTCTCTACAGTCAAACATTTGTTTGAAGCGAATAAGAACTAATAATAAGAAGAACTAATGATAATAATAATATTAATAATACACTCCTATCTCTTACAGTTATAATAATAGACAAGATATGAGGACACACCTCTTGCAGTTGTAGCGATTAAAGGCACAAAGAACAAGCAAATTTAAAACACAAAAAATCTCCCTTAACACCCTAAAAAAAAAATTCTATGGATTTTAACTGAAGAGCAATAGTGTTGAATAAGAAAGAAGCTTGTAGTGTTACTATGACGCGCAGCGCTGTACAAGGGAGAGATTTTTAAAAATAACACTGGGATAATCATTACTTGGATGGTGGGAAGATTGTTTGACAATGTAATCTGGCTGTTTGGAAAGCAAATGCACAATAATTGTCTGTAGATAAAAGAAGAGACCTAACCTTGATAGCGTGATGTACTAAAAGAAGAAAGATGCAACGTTAGCGATAAAGTATGTGGATAATGTGTGCTGTAATGTTACAAAACCACAGATTGTTTATGTTTAAAAAATGGATGTAAAATTGTAAATTGACTTGGAGTGTTGTACAAATAAAAATGCAATTTTGAAAAGCACATGGATGATGTATTGTATTGTATCATATTGTATTGTATTGTGTAGTCGTGTACAAACATATGCTGTGAATCCCCCCGTGGGGGTGCCGGGGGTTTCTGTATAAATAGTATCCCCACTACTGGAAATTTAATGCTTTAAATTCCCACTGTCGCTGTCTCTTGCCTTTGTTCTTTCTCATTCCTACTCTGTTCTATCAATCTACTGTTCTATCTTCTTCGCTAGACCAGTCACCTACCTTTTTTCTTCAAAACTCTTCCGGGACAAAACTCCTCATTTGTGTGTGAGGTTTGTTGCATCAGCTTGGGAATATTGGACGCTTTCTGCCAAATGGTCACTGGGGCTTCCTATGAAGTTATTATTTGGCAATGTAGGCATTTTATATGTATGTGTTTTGTTGATAGTTTATAATGATGTTTGTATTCTATTTTGTTTTTGTAAACGGGGTTCGATAAATTAGAGTATAGCCTCAGCGTCCCCTGCGTGGAATGTCTTTATTGTTAGTGATCGGCAAGTGGAGTGCCTTCAGTGTTACCACTAGGGTTGTTTTGGCAGATCTTTTATGCGGATCAGGGGTGAGTCCTCTTTCAGCGAAGTTGTGGTCTTGATTTTGTGGTCCTGATTCGGCTCTTTGCAGTCCGCTGGACCCTGTAAGCAATGAATAACTAACATTTTTAAACGCCTACTCTTGACAGCTCTAGACGTTTACAATAAATATACAATAACGCACAGAAAGTTTAAAAAAAAATTGGAACAATGATAAAGATTCAAGGTGATAAAAAGTAGAGCGCAATGACAGTAGACAAATCATGAAACTCGCGCTTATTATTATTATTATTATTATTATTATTATTATTATTATTATTATTATTATTATTACAGTGGAACCTCCGGTATACGACCGTCCAAAATCTGAGAAAAAACGGTCTTATAATAGAGGTGGTCTTATACCGGAAACAAGGGGTGGGGTGGGTGGGAAGGGGGTCAGGCTCGGAGGGGTATGTAGTCATAATTTTCACACTCACCAGCATGTATTCTCTGACAAAGGAAACTGTAAAACATGTTTCATTTTTAGCTTTGTCTTTTATTCACAACTTCAAAAATAGAAAACAGTCGAACCACTGCCAGACGCGTTCATCCAAGTCTGTCAGTGCAGAAGCTCTCAGTTTCGATGTTTTTCTTTTCGCCACTTTCTCCACTCTCCCATCGTAGTTTCACAGATTCCTTATCCTTTATGATGAGCTGAATTTGGGTCTTCCCAACGTCTAAACGTCTTGCAATAGACAAACAACTCTCCCCATTTTCACTTCTTTCAATCACTTTCATTCTCTCTGCCAAACTCAAAACGTTGCTCTTGCGCGACGCAATTTTGACAGCCAGTGTAGGCGAGTATTTGCGAACCGGAAATAGCAGACAACAGCAGGCGTACACTAACATGAGAGAAAAAACGAAAGGTACAGACAGCAAATTAACTGATATCTCTTTTAAATTGCCCTAAGACTGTCGTATAAAGGGCTTAAGACACGGTCGCTGGTCGCATAAACGAGGTTGTCGCATACCAGAGGTCATTTATTATTGGAAGTGAATCCGTCAGAAGTTTTCAGGTCACATAACGGAGGGAGTCGTATACCAGAGAGCCGGATACCGGAGGTTCCACTGTATTATGATTTTCCGAGCTTTAAGCTCAGCTCGGCAGCTATATTGCTTTTGGCTTGTCCATCCGTCCAGTGTCCGGTATCCGTCCGTCTGTCCATCCATCTAGAGGTGACATAGATAGCGCACTTTTCTCTGAAACTAAAAGACGGATTTCCTTGAAACTTGATATTTATTTATAAAATCGTGAACCCTACCAAATGACAAAAAAGTATGCATATCCTGTGATGTCATCAGGGTGACGTCATAATTTGTTGCATTTTTTTTTCTAACCATATTTTCTCCCAGACTACTGGAGGGATTTGGTTCAACTTTGGTATGTACTTGGACTTCACCCTCTGGTAAAACCTAACTTGCAACAAATCAAGTGACATAATCATTGTGACATTTTAAGAAGACAATTTAACACTTTTTTTTTAAAAAATAACCTCTATGTAATTAGAGTGTACACATGCCTTGAGACTTAAAGGAAACTATAGTAGATTGAGTGGCGTCATCGTGTGATGTCATCATGTTGACCTCATAATTTCTTTTTTTTTCTAATCTTATTTTCTCCCAAACTACTTAGAGGGATTTTGTTCATGTTTGGTATATAATATACTTAGACCAATTTGCTTAGACTTTACCTATCATCATCACCACGCACATCATCATTCGCTGAACAGCGACAGGCAAGGACGGGTCTGTCAGTCTCGGCTGGCAGGCTCGGAGTCTGTCTTTTTCGAGCTCCAGCATTGACCACTCGCTGAGGTGTTGGGCACCCCTTTTCTTCACCATCTGCCAACCTGCATCTTCCACTGCGGCGGTTTGCTGTTCAGCCAGCCTAGCCAACCTGCATGCATTTTCCACTGCGGCGGTTGCCGACCAACATTTTCCATTGCGGCGGTTGCCGACCAGCATTTTCCACTGCGGCGGTCCATAGGCTTCCTTGAGCCCACACCTGCTCACCTAGATGATGAGGACGCACTGTCGGTATGGTTGGGGGCCTGTCCGGCGGTGTTAGTCCGGAAGTCGAAGCTGTTGTCACCGACTGTGGGAGATCCCGATACGTCACTCTACTTCAACCTTCATCTTCTCATCGATAGGGCTACGTCGGTTTCGGCGACGGTCGTGCTGCGTTGTGGGCCCGCTTCGCTTGACCTCCGCCTGCCTTGCCTACGGCAGCCCTCCATCTTTCTCAACGTTTGGGCGACGTAGGGCTCCCTGTGGAGAGTGGCGACCTCCGGACAACAGGTTTTTACCGCCAGTGGCTCCCTGCGTTCACCTACCCTCCCTCCTTCGGCCTTGCTTGGGCATCTTCTTGCGGCCTCGTCGGCGCCTCTACACTAGCCACTTCGGCACTTCTACATGAGCCACATCGGCACTTCAGGACCGGCCCCGTGTCCTGCTCGGCACTCTTATCACACCCGACTGCGCATCCATGCGCTCCTCCTCCCTCCAGACATTCTTACTTCAGCGGCTTCCTTATTCAACATCACTTCTTCATCTGACTGTAGTAGCTGCTTCGCGCGCTCCACTTCATGCGACCTTCTTACAGCAACATGACCTCTTCTTCATCTTAACCATCTTACTTCAAAAAAAAACTTCTTATTTCATCGGTTGTCACCAACCAAGTCTCCTATACGCACCAAGTGTCCGGAGACGTTAATCTACCCAACAAACAACAAACAACTTTACCTATCAGTCGGGGCCGGGTAGCTCAGTTGGTAAGAGCGTACGTCTTGCTAGTAACCGAAAGGTCGCTGGTTCGAATCCCGGATTGGTCAACGTGTGATCATATTATTTTCCCCTTTACCAACAACTGGCCCGCTGGTGTCAGTATAAATCGGTCCAGTAGTCACCTATATGCGAAAGTGTCCGTCGTGTGACTATAATC
Organism: Oncomelania hupensis; assembly: GCA_036898135.1. Taxonomy (NCBI): domain Eukaryota; kingdom Metazoa; phylum Mollusca; class Gastropoda; order Littorinimorpha; family Pomatiopsidae; genus Oncomelania; species Oncomelania hupensis. The sequence goes on along the minus strand of CM072521.1, from coordinate 3,333,214 downwards.
TACAAACAACTTTACCTATGCTTAGACTTTACCTATGCTTAGACTTGACTTTACCTTTGCTTAGACTTTACCTACCTTACCTTACGCAGTCGTCCCCTATACGCTTATGTGTCCGGGGACGTTAATCTATATTCAACTCAACTTTACCTATGCCGCCAACGTAAAAACCAAACATAGGCAAATCGAGTGACCTCATCCTGACACAATTAAAAAAAAAATTCCTTTAAAAGAATTAAAATACATTTTTTAGAAATGTAATTAGAGTATATAGATGCCTTGAGCCTTAAACAAAACTGGAATATTGAGTGACGTCATGGTGTTACGTCATTATTGCGACTTCAAAATTAATTATTTTTTCTAATCCTTTTTTCTTCCAAACTACCCCATGGATTTGGTTCAAGTTTGGTATATATCGTCACGCTCATAACATAAATGCCTAACTCAGACTTAGGCAGTTGTGCAGTAGGGGTGAAAACAAAGCCCTGGGAAGACAAGCCATCTGTGCTAGAGAGTACAAGTCTCTATCTAAATCGTAACGGTCGCCACAGCTTCGTATGCCAAATTGCCTATCTCATTCCTGACATAGGCATTTTGCAACCAATATGGCGGCGCCCAGACGCATTGAACAATTTTGGGCTGAAAAAGCAACAGAGATGTTGCAAAACATACTTCAATCAGAAGACGAAGGTAAGTAATCAATTTTAGAACTTGTTATTCTTAGGTGTTGTAGGAAAATGGCTATAAATGCTGTTCCAAGCATCATCTTCAATGTGAAGCCATTGATATCGGCAATTTGCAAATTAAGACAGAGCTGAGATAGGCATTTTGTCAAACGGCAGACTGACTGTAAAAAAACGTTAAATAAAGTTAAAATACTTGGCTATTTACCATTTAGCATTGCTAACCATTGTTCTCGTTTTATGTTACATAAAATATCGAGCATATTTATTTATAGATGCGTCTGTATATGCGTGTGTCCATAGATCCCCACGACTGTGACGATGAAGCGCGGGAAGCGCGGGAAGCGCGTCAAGTGAGGAAGACGACATTACATTACATGGTTATTGCTTTAGGTCCAGCAGACTCTTCCGTTCCAAATCAGGACCAGAGAAGTGAAAGAGGACTCACCCTTGATCCGCCTAAAAGATCTGCTGAAACAACCCTAGTGGTAACACTGAAGGCAATCTACCAGCCGGTTACTTTACAATAAAGACATCCCACACAGGGGACGCTGAGGCTATACTCTAATTTATCGAACCTCCGTTTACAAAACAAAATAGAATACAAGCATCATTATACAATATCAACAAAACCCATACATATAAAATGCCTACATTGCCAAATAATATCATAGGAAGCCCCAGTGACCATTTGGCAGAAAGCATATAATATTCCCAAGTTGATCCAACAGACCTCACACACAAATGAGTAGTTTTGTCCTGGAAGAGTTGTCCAAGAGATAAGTGCATGGGCAGGAAGTAGGAATCAAAGTGTTTAGGGCCAGTGGGAATTCGAGCTTTTCCCCTCTCAGACTTGAGCTGCTTAGCTCAACTACCGCTTACCCATCTGCAACTTCACACTTTGTCACAACTGGAAGATCACCCCGAGGAAGTTATTGCCACTTTATGTGAAATAAAAATGTTGCAGGAGCTTCACGTTGAGCGTCTAACATGGTTTAGCCCCGGTCAAGTGGAACAGATATTAGTGTCTTGTAAGAACTTGAAACGTTCCATTTCACACTAAGATGGAAATGGCAGCCCTGAATAGACCTCTACAAAGCACACAGAGACGTCCTGTCCGGAAAAGACTTTCTATGCCTGGGTGCAGGTAGAAGGGGAGGGGTGAGGGAGTGCTCTATGATGCATTGAGTCAAGTACAAAGTAATTCTTCACTGCTTCAAGTGAATTACCTTTTGTATGGATCACATACAAATAATTGTTTGTTTTGCAAGCTCACAGAAGTTAATTAAGCAAGTTTAATAATTACCTTTAAGAGGAGAGCGAGTGTTCCACGATGCTTTTAGTTAATTAAATAAATGAATAACATTTTACAAGGGTAAAAGTAAGGGAAGGGGGAGTGTGATAAGATGCCAACAGTCAAGTACACACTTTACTGCACCTTTAGTTTGGATCACATTAACAATAATTATTTGTGTTTATTTATTTTTATTTTGCAAGCACACAGAAGATGTGTTTGTGTATTATGTCTTTTTATGAGGAGAGGATGTGTTCTATGATGCCTTTAGTCAAGTACAAAGTAATAGACAATGGCCCCCGACAGGAAGTCCTCTCAAGGATCGCAAAAACAACTGCTGCCCTGGCGAGGTTGAAGCCAATTTGGAAAGACAGGACCATCAGTTTACATTCCAAGGTAAGACTGCTGCGCTCTCTTGTCATCTCCATCTTCCTATACGCTTGCAAGACATGGACCCTCACAGCAGATCTACAACGAAGAATACAAAGCATGAAGATGAGGTGCTACAGAAGATTTCTGGGCATTTCCTACACCAGCACATCACCAACGACGAAGTCCGACAAACCATCACACAAGCCATTGGACAACACGATGACCTGCTCACAGTGGTAAAAAAACGGAAACTCCGATGGCATGGCCACGTCACCAGATCATCAGGTCTTGCAAAGACTATCCTGCAAGGCACAGTGCAAGGAGGTAGAAGAAGAGGGAGACCGAAAAAGAGGTGGGAGGACAACATTCGAGAATGGACTGGTTTGACACTGAGCGAAACCATGAGGGTTGCTGAAGACAGGGAAAGATGAAGTACGCTGGTTAAACGACCATCTGTGGTGCTCCTACGACCTCCGAGTTACGGGATAGGACAGGAATAGGCTAGGAAAGTAATACATCACTGCTGCAAGTAGATCACAGTTTGTTAGATCACATTAAATTAAAAAGGATTCTTTCTATTGACATTTTGTTTGCAAGCGCATAGAAGATGTGTAGGTTTATGAAAAAAACTATGCGTTGTTTCTTTAGGCTTGTCATGTTTTACCGTTGACATTGCAAGTAAATGAAGTTTTTTGTTTATCTTTATGTTATTGATTAAATGAAGAAAAAAATTCAATATTGCCTATCTTTTGTTTTTGTCTTTTAAAAACTTTCTTATGCCTATCTGAAGTTTCACTTCTTGCCTATCTCAGCTTTTGTTAGTGCTCATTCTGCCTAAATCAGTTTGCAGGCAAACGAACACACATTTCTCAAAACTGGCTTCAACATACATTGGCAACTTCATTCTGTGAAGATATATGCAAAAAAAATCTTTAAAGAATTTTCAGTTTAAAAAATAACATGTTTTTATCGTTTATCTCGAAACTATGAAAATTGAGTTAGGCAATTATCTTATGAGCGTGACGATATGCTTATGACTTTACCTCTGCCTCCAACATAAAACCAACCTTATGCAAATCGAATGATGTAATCATGATGACGTTACATTTTAAGTTATTTTAATTTATTGTCTTACAGTTATGATATAGCGCTCTTCCAGCTAAAGATCTGCTGAAGGCAAAGCCAGGTTGCATTGCGAGGCACATCGCCTAAGGCTTCAATAGTCTTATTTATGTAACTGGCACTCACCCGCCAGTAGGACATGGCCGTCAGTATCTTTAAAATCCTGGAACAGTATCTTCATAATCCTCCTCTTCCTCCTACTTCTCTCCTTTTGCCCATCTTCTTCTTTATTGTCTGAAATATCGGCTATGTGAGTGTGTATGTGTGTGTGAGAGAAAGCACGCGAAGGAACTCTGCACCCGTTATATGGTTCAGCACTTATTATTATTTTGTGTGTGTGTGGTAAATTAAAAACAAAATTTGTATAAATTCTCTAAGTCTTCCAAACACTTTCTTGATTGGGTCACTGTGCTACCAGAAGGGGTTTCAGCGGATCTTTTATGCGGATCAGGATTGAGTCCCCTTTCAACAAAGTTGTGGTCTTGATTTTGTGGTCCTAATTCGGCTTTTTGCAGTCCGCTGGATCCTGTAAGCAATGAATAACTAACTAAAACTAACTAACACTGTGTGGTTCTTCACTGGGGTTTTCTGTTTTCTGCTGAACAAACGGTCTTCAAACTAGAAAAATGTCCGTATTCATAAAAGTATTTAATTTTGTTCAAATCGCTATTACAAGAAATCATACATTCTTCGTTGTTAAGACTAAAGAATACTTATTGAAATATTATTACTAATTTTAGTACGCCTAATTCCAAAGTTAACATTCCGCGAAGTTTGTTTGGTAACATTAGGCCTACTCTCTGCCCTCATAAATGCTAGTAGTATATGACTGAATCACCAGTTTATTATTATTATTATTATTATTATTATTATTATTATTATTATTATTATTATTATTATTATTATTATTATTATTATTTTAATCTCGTTTTTTTTTTAAACCTTTATATTATATTTTAGTTATGTGGTTCTCGCGCTGTCCCCACTTTCCATTGGCGGTGTTGTAAGATTATATAATAATTACGATTTCTTACAGTAGATGGTAATAATGATATAATATAGTTCAATAATTACTAATCATTTTTTTTGTTGTTGTTTAAATAGTCTCCCATATGCTTGAGGTAGGAGACTCAAATCTACTGACAGACAGTCAGACAAAATCATCAGTGGGGCCGCCCGGTAGCTCAGTTGGTAGAGCGGCCGCTTTACTAGTAACCGAAAGTCCCTGGTTTGAATCCCTCTGATTGGCCAATGTGTGACCATATTATGTTTTCCTTACCGTCAACTGCTACGCTCAGGTGTCCTTTGATTATAATCTACAATTAATTCCTTAACCGAATCGGTTGTCCCGCGCACTACAGGTACAGAAAGGTCAACCTCTCATGGACTGCGCAGGTCCGATCGTCATGGAGCCATTAAAAACGGAGAATTCAGTTGTAATCGGTCTGATTTTAGACGATCTTTCTCGATCATATGTTAAAAGACTTATACCTGTGCATGGAACATCTGTAACTTCAGTTCAGTTAAATTAGGGATTTGCAATTAAAAAGGGACAATCGGCCTACTTGTTTTGCTTCTGCTATAAAACTTACCTTTTCCAGAAGAGTTTTTGAATGTGTTAGGATTGTTGGCTTTTTTTTTTTTTTTTAATTTGTTAAACATGTGTAGGTAATTTGTTCCTTAGTGGTGCAATTCTGTAACTAAAACAGGCGACTTTCTTTTGTTAATTAGACATTGTTTAATTATGCTCATTGACATTTTATTTTAAACGGCTTTTGACTCTATGTTACGTTGAAACGCGAACGAAAGTACGTCTGAAGCGCGCACGATAGATCTAATCGTTTCGTTTTGCAAAGTATTCAATAATAGAATGTATTTACCTTTGATTTGAGTTTGCATTGTTGTTAGAAGAAGCTTTGTATAACGTTGATAATTTTCGTTAGTCGATATTATTGGAGAATTTTCTAGATGTGAGTATTTACTATCGATGGAAACTTCCCGATAAATATCGAAGTACGAGGACGTTCCCGGAAGAAGAAAAAATATGTATGACGTAAGATAGTACTGACGAAGTTAGAAGCGATTGGTTAAATTGCGTCATACGAGATTGATCCAGGTTGTTCGGGAGTATCAAGAGACTATTTAAGTGCCGCGCTGTTTCAAAAGGGTGTTGGTCAACGTGTGATCATATTATTTTCCCCTTTACCAACAACTGGCCCGCTGGTGTCAGTAGGCCTATAAATCGGTCCAGTAGTCACCTATATTCGAAAGTGTCGTGTGACTATAATCTACAAGCAAACAAACAAACAAAAGGGTGTTGTGATAGTAGTTGTTGATAGTGAATTGGAAAGTAAATTTGAGAGTGGAAAGGCGATTGAGCGATTGTATGCAGTTGTTGATGTGTGCTGAATAAAAGTGGAAAACTTCATACGTCGACTCCGTGTCTTGTATGCTGAGTGAGCAGGCTGCGTGGATAAACGAATCTGAGTTACACCTTAACAGGAATTCAGCATTGGGGCTGAATCAAATACTGATAAAGAAAACACCATCATCAAACCGAGTGTAACACTCTACCTGTACGAATAATATCTCTTTTTTAAAAAAAGAAAGAAAAAGAAGAAAGAAACTGGAAAGAATTTAACAAAAAATGTTAAAGAAGTTATTTGAGTTTCTCTGTCTTATCTAGATCAATCTCTGGCGTTCTGTCTCAGTCTGTCCCTCCCTTTCCAAAAATGGTTCCCTGTCATTCGTGGATTCTTCAATAAATAGTTTATACTTCCATGATGTCAGTTTATCTCTGTCCCTAACGATTCATATCTCTCAGTGTTTCCCTCGCCTCATCCACTCTTAATCTTTGTTATCGTCTCTCTCTCTTGTGTGGTGTTGTTCCTGCACAATCTATACAACTTTCGTTCTGTCTTGTCCAATTTATTGTACTCAATTGTCTGAATGTCATTGATTCATTTGAAAACCTTTACATCCCCTCGAATTTTAACGCTATTTGAAAAGATAAGACTGCAATAAACATTTATTTGTACTTGTGTTAATAACCGCTTATAACCTCACAAGCAATTTTTTTTTATTTCCCAAATAAAATAACCCTACACCTTCCCTTCACACGCGCATAAAAAGAAAGAAAAATGAAATTATAATATTTGTCTCACAACAAAAGGAGAAAATAATGTTATTTTGGTCTAGTACTAATAAGTTATAGTTACAACTTTTGAAGAGTGCGCGAGAAAGCAGCCAATCCAATGTGAGGTTTCATGCAAACTTCCGGCCTTGTTGTCCAGTGGAAAGGCGTGTCTCTTCGTCGTACGTATAAACGCAAACATGGAGGCCGCAGCGGAGATGTTGGAGGCGAAAGTAGGATTAAAAGCTTTTTTTTTTCCCCCAAAATTTGATTACAGAACTAACTGTCAAACATTTGTGGTTTGCGGGCAGGTTTGATACTCTACTCAGTTTGGTCCATTTCTCAGAAGAGAAAGCTTAAGTAATATCCGTGTATATGATTTCATTATTCGTTGTTGTGAAAAATATAATACATGTAGCCTACAAATCTTAATCTGTGTAGGCTAATGTAAAGATACGTGCAATTGGAGCATCAGTTTTGTACTTTAAGTGCCACAGATACATAATCATTTCTTATTTAAATTATATTATTATTTGTCGCACTTTGATGCTTGTATTAGCTGAAACAGAATGTTCTAGTTAACAATTATTTCTGTTCAGTTCTTGTTTATAAAAAGTTTCGTTTACAGTTCCAGAAAGCTGAGTCAGATCTGAACCATTTAACGAGGAAACTGGAACTGCGTTGCCAGGATCAGGCGCAGGGAGACAGCAGGGTATATTTTTTACTTTAACAAAAGCATTTTTTCACTTTTGTGAAACACTTTCATTTTCTTTCTTATTCTTAGTCTTAGTGTTCCTATCTAAATATGCTGGGGTGGGTGGGTGCGGAGGGTTGAAAGGATGCAGATAAAATTAGAGTAATAATTTTAGCAATCCATGAAATTTTACAAAAGTGAAGATTCACATTTGATTTGTACCTTTCCCTAGGGTATGTACAATGGTTTGAAATGTTACAAATCATTGTTATCATCACCTTCATTATCTTTATTGTCATCATCATCATCATCCAGTTGTATGTTGTAGAGAAATCCATTGGAGCTGATATGGAAGGTGAACGCTGTGAAGGATGAGTACAAAGCTCTGGTTAGAGAAGCTGCCGAGATCCAAAAAGCCCAGACAGTAAGTTTGTGTCTGTTACGATTGCTGTACTCGTGTTCCTGTCATAGATTTGTAGGAGATTTTTTGATACTTTGTAAGTTGGATTAAAAACTGTAACTTTAGTATAAGTTAATTCAGTAACTATTTTCAAAGTTTTTTTATTTTTATTTTTTATTTTTTAAAGCAAAATATGGGCATAGTCTGTTGTTGGGTGTAGTGTCCAATTTAAAGTACGCAGAATGGAAAAAAACAACACATTGTCAGCCCCTTGGTTACAAAATGCAAAATGAATGACCTATAGGATCATGTCCAGTACCGACCAATGTAGTCATTTAACAAAACACCTGTTGTGGCTTTTTATTTCTTGCTTTTATTACCTGTTTATGTTTTGTACTTTCATGTTTCGTTATTAAAATGTATCTGTTTATGTTTTGTACTTTCATGTTTCATTATTAAAATGTATCTGTTTATGTTTTGTACTTTCATGTTTCATTATTAACTCTTTGCCTGCCAGGCATGTTTCCACGTTTGTGCCAGACATTTCTCTGGCACCGGAAAGAAAGTTCAGTACCTTAGGTATTTAAGCTACTGTTCTTTCAATAATAGTTGTTAAATAGACATATTTCATATCAAATTAAAGGTAAAAGAGTGAAGAATAAAAAAAAACCACACAAAAATGTTAATTTGATTATGTTATTGAAATATGTGTTTTGAAAGCATGTTGATCTTTTTGAAATGACAAAAATAAAATAAAAATATTTCTACATACCACAGTGATAAAAAAAATCTGGAGGAATAATTCCAATCACTGAATCAGCTTCACACACCAGAAAGAAAATTTATTTAGGATCAAAATACACTTTACAGTTTGAAATTATATGGATTATTAGCAGAGTTTGACACACTGTCGATTGTGCCCATCACAATGCTTAGTAAAATGCACAAAAAAACACTCTAAAAACGAATCAATTTGAAGAAACCACGCGCGTGTCGATCGAGAACGAAAGTAGAAAGAGTTATCTCTCTTTGGTTAAAATAAAACTTGGATTGGACTGCGCAAAAAACCGGAACGAAACGGAATACTGAAATCGACGATATATCGCCGATTGGCACAAACATAACGGCTCAGATCGACGATATATCGTCGATTGGCAGGCAAAGAGTTCAAATGTATCTGTTTATGTTTTGTACTTTCATGTTTCATTATTAAAATGTATCTGCATTTTGGGACTCTTGCCTTGTCTTGTTTCAGTGTTTTAAAATGTTGTTTCTCGTTATTGTTGTTAACATTTCTCCCATTTTCAGGAAGCGATGGATTATTTTCGATCCCAGCTGCCATTGGCGTTTCAAGCTTTACAACAGTTGCAGTTGAGGGTGGGTGCGGAGGTAGGCATATTGTGCATGTGGCTAGTTGGGTATTTCATTTATTGCCCTGTCATAGGCTTATTTCTACTGAACGGGCGGCCTTGACACTGACAGAGTGTCAGAGATCTATCAAGCATAGGTTGTGTATAGGCCTCAACAGCCTCTGATACTTGCATTGGGATCAGCGTCGCTTTCGGGCTGACTGCCTCTAGAAGATTAGTACTAGACTGCCTCTATGAGATTAGTACTAGACTGCCTCTAGAAGATTAGTACTAGACTGCCTCTAGAAGATTAGTACTAGACTGCCTCTAGAAGATTAGTACTAGACTGCCTCTATGAGATTAGTACTAGACTGCCTCTATGAGATTAGTACTAGACTGCCTCTATGAGATTAGTACTAGACTGCCTCTATAAGATTAGTACTAGACTGCCTCTATAAGATTAGTACTAGACTGCCTCTAGAAGATTAGTACTAGACTGCCTCTATGAGATTAGTACTAGACTGCCTCTAGAAGATTAGTACTAGACTGCCCCTAGAAGATTAGTACTAGACTGCCTCTAGAAGATTAGTGCTAGATTGACACTATAAGATTAGTACTAGACTGCCTCTATAAGATTAGTACTAGACTGCCTCTATATGATTAGTGCTAGATTGACACTATAAGATTAGTATTAGACTGCCTCTAAGATTAGTACTAGACTGCCTCTATATGATTAGTACTAGACTGCCTCTATAAGATTAGTACTAGACTGCCTCTATAAGATTAGTACTAGACTGCCTCTATAAGATTAGTACTAGACTGCCTAGCGCCTCTATATGATTAGTACTAGATTGACACTATAAGATTAGTACTAGACTGCCTCTATATGATTAGTACTAGACTGCCTGTATAAGATTGGTACTAGACTGCCTCTATAAGATTAGTACTAGACTGCCTCTATATGATTAGTACTAGATTGACACTATAAGTCATTAAGATTAGTACTAGACTGCCTCTATAAGATTAGTACTAGACTGCCTCTATATGATTAGTACTAGATTGACACTATAAGATTAGTACTAGACTGCCTCTATAAGATTAGTACTAGATTGACACTATAAGATTAGTACTAGACTGCCTCTATAAGATTAGTACTAGACTGCCAGTGGCACCAGATATGTTTAAAAGTGAGAATAATGTGAAATTGGCTTACATTAAAATCAATGAATAGCACTTTTGACATAGCTTTGATATTCAACACTCTGTTGCTTCCCCCTATTATTTCTAACGTACTTATTATTATATGATTATTTTGTGAGTGTGATGAAAAATGCTGAACTCCTCATCAAAACGACTTCTTCTCAGAGCTGTGGACAGTGTTTGTGAAATGGATGTTATACGTCAGTTGACTTGTAAATCCTGATGAAGCGTTCTAGAAAAATCCGTGCCTAGGGAATTTTTGTTGTGGTGTGTCTTATCTTACTCCGTCTTTTGACTGGTCTTCTTCAGACAGTTCACACCAGCTCAATGCCTATGTGAGCAGCACTGTTTAGTGCCTCCACATTTTGCTTGCTGCGGGCTATTTATAGCTTGCCTGCATCCTCCCTTCCAGGGAAAGGAAAGGAAGCATCGGCGAAGCTATTTATAGCTAGCCTGGCTGACCTAACCTCAAAACTAAAAAGTTTTGGTTGAGTCGGTGTGAGTTGTTGGGTGTATTGCTTGATGAAGGTGAAATTATAAATTAACCCTTACCCTAGATTGATTACCTGGTTCTCTGTTCAAGTGTTGCAAAACAATGCACGGCGATCTTTAAAAAGTTGAAATCCATGTTCAGGCTTGTCTTTGTCAAATGTGGTGATGTGATGAAGGGAAGCCATTCGTTACAGATATGGTAAAAGGGAAATAACCGCGATCAATGGAACCAAACGAGTCGTGTAGCAATAGCCAGCTTAAATGTTAATAATGATGAAGAGTCCAGTTTTAAGGTTCAGCATTGTCCATGCGAGCAGCGTTCAATGATGCACTATAGAACATTTGAGGCAGTTATTAATTTTGCGGTACATATGCCAGGTAATAGTGAATTGCAGTGCAGTCAGTTTAGTGTGTAAAATTTGCGCTGACTTGCCCATTAGGGTACAGAGGAGGACCTGGCCAAAGTGGCAGAGCTGGAGAGCTTACTGGGAATGGAACTGTCCAGTCAGCCATCGCGGAGCCAGAGCACAACATCTGCAGCCACCAGTTGCCATAGCAACCAGAGCGAGAGCAGCGCCGCGCAGCAAGAGTCTGGAGACCGCAGCAGCACGTCACTTGGTGCGTCCTATGCGGAGTCTCAAGATCAAGCGTCTGCTCAGCCATTTGGTAAGGATTCAATAGCTGATGGTGTTCATGTAATTTGAGTCTCGGGCCATATGTTTTACATCTTTTCATGTGAGGGGAACAAAACAAACAGCAACACCCAAGTCGAGGTCTGAGGCAATATTTTGATTTTTATTCAAATCTTTATCAAGCCATGTATTATTGTTGCATCAATTTTTTATTCATCAGATTAACATAAGTTGTACTGATAATGTATTAGCCATGTATTAAGAACATCTCATCAAGTCTTTATATACCTATTCAGTTAAGCTACAGTTCACTGATGAGAGCAGTTCAAATAACAGGACCTAGCACAATAATCAATGTGTGTCTAAAAGGTTGAAATCCAAAAGATTAAAGCTGAAGAACACTGCTCATGAATAATAATTCAAAACTGAACAATTGTATTAAAAATATTATTAATTATTTATTTATTATTATTATTACTATCATTATATATATATATATGCATACACATACACACATATACATACATATTTATTTATTTATTTATTTTAAATAAAAATTATAAAAATAATTAACCGAATGTAATTAAAAAAGGAATGATGGAGCAAGCCCTCCCACACATCTCTACACATGCCCGTACTGGGTTACATCAGTCCACAGATTCTAGTTCCAGACAAGTAGGCTTACCGACTGGTTCAGTCCCAGACATTCAAGCCATCGGGGTGATTCATCCACAGTTTGTCACCAAAACTGTTCTCTTGTCTTATGGATCACAGTATTGTATGCATGGATCTGTTCTATCACCTTGATCCGCATGTCCTTCACACTGTAGTCTTTCCCTTGAAAATGCTTGGCGACCAGGGTTTCTTCTTTCTAGCTAGTGTTTTGGTTAGTGGGGCGTTCACGCACACGCTTAGTTCCACTCACCCCATATTTTCATGTGCTTATTTTGTTGAGGCGCATTAACTTTATGTCAGTTTGTCAAAGTTTAGTTCATCTTTATTCAAAGACACTTGCTGTAGTATTGATGATCTGGAATTGCAGGCTGGAGAACTCTCAGCAGATTCGTTTTTTTTGGCAAGGTTCATTGTGGGGGAAAAAATCAGTAATTTGCCCCTGACCGTGTATTTTTGTGTGGTCGTGTACTTTCCTGTCACTGAGTGACTATGTCCACATCGTGTAGGAGTGACTTCCCCTGCACAGTGCACATGTGCATTTGAATACAACTTCCTGTTCCTTCTTAGTCTGATTTCTGCGTCAATGTATTTGTGAGAGGAAAAAAGAGACCTGCTAGAAACTGTTGAGTGGGACAATGTTGACAAGAGAGCAAGGCGTGCTGAGAGTGTTAATGGCAGTGACAGTTTATCACTGCAGAGCTGCCAACCCCTACGGAACGTCCGTAGTTTCTCCGGAAAATGTTCTTTAATTCCGCAACTACGCCATTTCAAGAAATACTACGGAAGAAAAATTTCAAAGCATACCTATTTTTTTACAAGTATCGAAACAAAGCCGCGAGAGACGTAGGCCTACTAGGCTTTCGTCAATATCATAGACTTTCGTATAGCGCTTTGCGTGTGCGCTATTTTTAGCTCAGCAGCCACTGCGCGGTAGACTGAGGGAGAGAGAGAGAGAGAGAGAGAGAGAGAGAGAGAGAGAGAGACCACAGTCATGTCCTGTGATCCCCGTGTTTCCTTCAGGCGATTACACGCGAGGACTCGCGATTAATCGCAATTCCTCGCCGCGTATGGTGTTTCCTCGCGCACTTATTACATTTTCCTACTACACTACAAAACTTTTTTTTTTTTTCAGGAACATTTCTATCATTTTAAAAATAAATATTTGAAAGTTAATGCTTTTTGTGCTGGTGTTTGGTTTTTATTTAAGCTAATATCAACATTTTAAATAATGCTCATTTTATCATGTGAAAATTCTTGTTCGTACATTTGCTACTGAAATTGAGCTGAAACTACTGATATTTTTCTTTGTTTGCTACTGAAATTTTTTTTAGGGGTTGGCAGCTCTGTCACTGTCAAACAGCCCTTGTGAAAAGAACATCCAACCTTAAGGCAGCATAGAAACTGTCATCCAAACACCGCCCTCAAAAACCAAGTTTTCAAGTTAAACAGAATATCTTCATGAATTTTTTAACGTTTGTGTGCCATGAGAGGGTACAAATTTGCCTTTAAAACAGGATTTTCTTTTGAATAGCGTCTCCAGATCCTCTGAGCAGGGTGTTGATCGTGCTCCCCACCGGGACATTGGCAGCCCCTGGACGCCGCCCATATTTTAGTGTTTTTCTCTTAGACTTATTCTCCAGCCTGAATTGACCAATTTCGATATTCACCACCAAGTTGCTAAGAATGCATTACCTCACCCTTGCTCTTGTTTTATCACACTCGCAGCTTGCCTCATTCCTCTATTTCATCACCAGGCAGTGTACAACAAATAACAATTGCTGTTTTATGTGTGTGTGTGTTTGCCCAATTGCAGAAGACCCAATAGCAGAGAGGGCGGTGCTCCGTGCGAACAGTAAGGAGTGGGTAGAAGTCAGTGAAGAGGAATTCCTCTCCGTGTCTGAGCTCATCCGTGGCCGAACAAAACTGACTGAAGTCAACACCGTCTACAAACATCTTTTTGCTCATTTCAAGGAGAACAAAAACAGGTAAGCATTGAGGACTGTTTGTACGTTGCCACCAGTGCATGCCTACTGTTTGAACAGTTTGTGTGTTGTATTTATAGGTTAATAACTTCAAAATATCTTAACTCTTATTTTATTGTATTTTTATTCTCTTTTTTTTGACATTGCTTGAGGTGGTTTCTTTTAAGTTATGAAGCATGTTTTTAAATTAATTAAATTAATTAAATTATTATTATTATTATTAGTTGCTTTGCCTGTCTCAGCAGCTTTATTTATCTGTGGCTTTCGTTCGCACTCGTATTTTGGTTCACTAAGAATACAGAGGTGCCTAGCGTACGAGCTAGCGCATATTTTTTTACGAATTTTCAACATAAAATACGACAATACGAGCAATTCCTTCAAAATACGCATTTTCGTGGAGTACCAAAAAAACCTTTTTTTCCCCCGCTGATTTTATATTATGTTCCGATCTGCTATTTCCTTAACTTGCTGACCATAGAGCGCATGCGCAAAAGTGAAATCTCGTGCGTGAGAGGTAATGCGAGACTTTGTATCCGCCATTGTGGAAGCTGCTAAACATGCCGTGCGTTATATTTGGCTAGCAAAGCGAGTATCTACGTAGAAAAATAAAATGAGGCGTTTCGCTGCCGATCTGTTTACGAAGCAAAGCTAGCATGCTAGCTTTACTTCGTGAGCCTGCGCGGGAGGTGCTATTTCTGTCTAACAAGATGGCGTCCACATCTAACTATCTAACAAGAAAGCGTTTACACTAGAGTTACGATGAGAGCGAGTCTGAAGAAAAGCGGAGTTAGGTTGCAAGTAAGCAAAAAGCGCGACAACATTTCTTACGCGAGTACCGTGAACGTTTTCCAGGAATAATCGAATCTTCGAAAGGAGTTCATTATGCTCACTGCAACACGTGCAACAAAGAGTTCAGCATTGCTCACAGCGGTGCATACGACATTCAGCGACACTTAGATTAGGTATTACGGACGAAAATTTTGTTTTGGTTCAGCATGTTTTATTTTGTTTTTATTATATAGTACAAACCTTTAGAAGATTAAAAAAATTTAAATTGTTAACATCGGTCAATATTAAGGCACTCATTTAACTGTTCAAAGTGGGTAACCCTCACATAAAAATATAATGCGTTTTTCCCAAAAGTGGCTCAGGTGTCTAAAAATAATACAAAGTGCATAAAAAGGCACTGTATTTACACAACAAAATGCAGAACAATCTATTTTTCTCAAAAAACAAAAGGTTTTGCCAGTTTCAGCAGAATATACAAAAATTATGATGCATTTAGATATATATATATAATTCATATTAATTAACTGTTCTACAATATGAAGATCTTTTTGGGGGTTATGGAGTAAAATACAACACAAAAAATGATATATATTAGTGTGCATTTGTGACCATAACTTGTTGCGTTCTATATTATTTTGTTTCATGAGGATTAAAATGGTGAGCTGGAATTAGTATAAATTAATGTTATGTGAATGTGGTAGTTTTCATGACAATAATTCTTTGATCAAATGTTGCGAGTTGCGTGAAATCTGACATTACACAAAATACACATTTTTCATGCAGCCAGTACACAAATGGTCAGACTGGGGGTAGGCACCTATGAGAATAGGTTTGCTCCATTTAAAAGACAATATTAGGATTTGGGGAGATTTGGTTTATCTGTGTCTTTCTTTTTTTGTCTCGGCCACTTTCGTTGTCTGTCTGTCTGTCTGTCTCTCTCTCTGCTGATGTCTCCGTCTCTCTGCTGATGTCTCCTTGTCCTATAAAGTCTTTGTGGTGATATTGAATGTCATTTGAGATGAAGTGTTTTGCAGTAATTGTTGGTACTGTTAAAATATTAGTTTTCAATGCCTGAATCTTATTTTTTAATTGCAACATCTCCGCCTTCGTTATAATTCTTGGAGTTGTGAGTTTGGTTTATGGAATCGTTTTGAGTGAGGAATTTGCTGGTCGTCTATGCCAGGTTACAAGTGGTGTTGTCTATTGTTTATTGTTATGTTGTAATGTTAAGTGCTTGTAGCAAAAAAAACCCCATCAATTTGAGTCTTGAAATGAAGCAAAACGATTACAGAACCAAACCAAATAACAGTTACCAATCTTCATTGGAAACGCTGAGTTATCGTTCTGTTTTCTTCAACGCTAGGTTTGATTTGTGTCAATATGCTTGTGGTTTCAGTCAAGCCCTGTCATCATCAGACATGCACAAGATGGGGATGAGAGTGTCTGGCGCCACAGGACAAGCCAAGCTCAAGGTATTTGGCATTCTTTAGTGTTCCCAGTTGAGCATTGTGCTTACACATGTAGGTATAATTGTAGAACATGATGCATGAATTTTCTAGCTGCACATCATGAAGAGTCGAATTAACTTGTTTTACTTTCCATCCAAAGAGTGTGTTGTAGTTGCAGTCAGACGACATAGATAAGAATAAAGCAAAAGATTATGGATGATGCAGACTTTGTCAAATGATATGTGTTGGCCTGTGTCTGTTTTTGATGATGACAATGTAGTGTTGTACAGCGCAAGACTCCACAAAAACAGTTCATACTCATTGTGCTAAAAAAAAGAAAGAAGTTTAGAGAGCATTGGATTGATTGGGTGCTTGATCATATATCATCATTTTTTCACTGTCATCGTCGACGGCATCACCATCTTTACTGAAGTTCAGTCCTATCCTACCCTGTCCCGTAACCCGGAGGTGTAGGGGCACCACAGATGATCGTTTAACCAGCATACTCCATCTTTCTCTGTCCTCAGCAGCCCTGATGGCTTCGCTCAGTGTCAAACCAGTCCATTTTCGAATGTTGTCCTCCCACCTCTTTTTCGGTCTCCCTCTTCTTCTACCTCCTTGCACTGTTATCAACATTGAATTGTTGTCTCATCATTGTCTTCAGTCGTCAACATTGTATTGTCATCATTGTCTTTGTCACGGTCGGCATCGTTTCTCATGCAGGCATGTTTATTTTCTGTTTCAGGTGCTGAGAGCTTTGAAGCTGCTGACAATATCGTCCAAAGGAGAAGTGAAAATGTAGAACGTCAGTATTTCTATCGTCATGCATCAGACCACATTTTATTTCATTGTTCTTATATAGCGCTTTTCCAGCTCAACACTTGCTGAAGGCGCTGGCAGATACAGGAGCTAACTGTAGCTGTCTGAGCTGCTCAAGGCGCTGGTTGATACAGGAGCTAACTGTAGCTGTCTGAGCTGCTGATGGTGCTGGCAGATACAGGAGCTAACTGTAGCTGTCTGAGCTGCTGATGGTGCTGGCAGATACAGGAGCTAACTGTAGCTGTCTGAGCTGCTGATGGTGCTGGCAGATACAGGAGCTAACTGTAGCTGTCTGAGCTGCTGATGGTGCTGGCAGATACAGGAGCTAACTCTTGCTGTCTGAGCTGCTGATGGTGCTGGCAGATACAGGAGCTAACTGTAGCTGTCTGAGCTGCTGATGGTGCTGGCAGATACAGGAGCTAACTGTAGCTGTCTGAGCTGCTGATGGTGCTGGCAGATACAGGAGCTAACTGTAGCTGTCTGAGCTGCTGATGGTGCTGGCAGATACAGGAGCTACCTGTAGCTGTCTGAGCTGCTGAAGGCACTGGCCGATATCTGCTTCTGTCCTCCACCGCTCTCTGGGATTTTGCAAAGCTCATCCCTGCCCACTCCTGGATAGTTAGTTATTCATTGCTTACAGGCTCCAGCGGACTGCAATGAGCCGAATCAGGACCACAAAATCGGGACAACAACTTGGCTGAAAGAGAATTCACTCCTGATAAGTATAAAAGATCTGCTGAAGCAACCCTAGTGGCAGCACTAAAGGCACTCCACCAGCCGGTCACTATACAATAAAGTCATGGACCATGAGGCTATACTCTAATATATCGAACCCCTATAAAAACAAAATAGAATATAAACATTATAAAATATCAACAAAACACATAGCATATAAAATGCCTACATTGCGAAATACTAATATGATAGGAAGCCCTAGTGACCATTTGTCAGAAAGCATCCAATATTCCCAAGCTGACCCAACAGACCTCATACAAATAAGGAGTTTTGGAAAAGTTTTCAAGAAAAAATGTAGGTGACTGGTCAAGTGAAGTAGAAGACAGTATAGTAGATGATAGAACAGAGCATGAATGAGAAAGAACAAAGGAGAAAGACGGTGACAGTGGAAATTTAAAGCACTAAATTTCAAGAAAGTGGGGATACTATTTATACAGAAACCCCCGACACTCTCACTGGGGGGAGCCACTCCTGAATGTTGTCCTCCCATCTCTTAGGCTTTCTTGGTCTCTTGCAACATTGTTTTGGCAAGACGTGTTGAGCGGGAAAGGTGACCGTAACACTTCATCTTCCTTTTCTTGACCACTGTGAGATCGTCACGAGGTCCTATCGCCTGCTGGATTTTTATTTTTTATTTTTTTTAAATTGTATTTACCTTATTGTCCCTTTTCCATAGGGAACCTGATCGTCATGAGGTCCTATCGCCTGCTGGATTTTTATTTTATTTTTTAATTTTTTTTAATTTTATTTACCTTTTTGTCCCTTTTCCATAGGGAAATTCTGGGTTCTTGTTGACCTGTTCGTTTGTCACGTGGTCTGTGTCGTGGACGCCTAGTAGTCTCCTGATTGTGTTCACATTTTAAAGACAAAAGGATACCGATGACGATTTTGATGCAAAGTTATATTTGTGGCATCTTTCAGTTACTTTTACAAGAATTAGGTTAATGTTTTGTTTGTATGTAGATTATAGTCACACGACACTTTCCCATATAGGTGACTACTGGACCGATTTATACCGACACCAGCGGGCCAGTTGTTGGTAAAGGGGAAAATAATATGATCACACGTTGACCAATCCGGGATTCGAACCAGCGACCTTTCGGTTACTAGCAAGACGCTCTTACCAACTGAGCTACCCGGTCCCTGTAATGTTTTGTCAAACAGGCAACTGTGTAAAGGGTATGTAAGTATTGCGTTTGTGTGGTAGGGGCAACTGTTGTGATAGGATGTTGAAATGTTTGTGTGTAAAGATGTACATATCTATGAACGAACATCAAAGTTTTAACGTCTACATCAACACTGAACCACCAGAGCAATCGAACTGCTAAGGACAGCGAAAATGGCCACGTCTATGTTGCCCAACGCAGGATTCGAACCTGGTCATCAGTGGGCCAGGCTAATATTTTACCACTTAAATACGGCGGTGGTACTAAATGTCTATCGTGAGAGTTTATAAGAACTGTGTTACTCTAGTGTTTGCAGATGAGAGAATCCATTGTGCACTTTCACTGAAACTGGAGATTTCATTTTTTTACGTATTCTCCTGTAACTTTTCTTTAATAGCGGACAGCTGTAAGGTTTATCTATCAAAATACTATAATCATCACCTAATCATCGCGTATATATACCAATGTAATGATTTAACGAGCACATGTTCATTACAGTAAATTAACAAAATGACGTCAGTTTATTGATGTTGTAGTGAAGTGGGTTATTTACCATAAGACTGTTGTACATGTGTGTGGGTGAGTGAGAAAGAGAGATTGCTAGATATGAAAGAGAGACCTAGATATGAAAGGGAGGCTTATTGTAAAAATGTAAATGATGTGGAGCACGTTTTTTGTAGTATGTATGGGTGTGCTTATGCATATTTTCAACAGAACTGTTGATGGTGCCATTTTTAATATAAGCTTTTCTGTTTGTTAGTGTCATAATTGTGTATGGTAGGCAACTATAAAGTGGCACTTGTGGATGGAATAAGTTTATGTTTCCTTTTCCCAGTGTTTTGTGAAAGCTTCAAACATTTTTTGTGAGAAACAAAATGTACGTTTGATTATAATCGTTGTTCCTTTAATTGTTTGATTACACCAATAAATCTGTCAAGCATCTGTACACTCTTTTGTTCTTGTATTTTAGTGTTGTTCTTTGTAGTGAAACCTCACTATGCCTTCACTAAACATCATTTGTCATCTGCAATGAGAAAACACAATACTGTATAGTTAATAATAATGATGGATGATATATGCTGGCTATTCCTGTATCGGTCTCAAAACCAACTTGCACGCTAAAATGTTACACGCATTCCTATATAACAATAATGGATGCTGTAAGCGCCTTATTCCTAAATCAGATTCAAAGCGCGGCGATCTGTAACCAACATACACGCTGACGTTATAAACACTCCTACATACACAGCAAATACACATTCATCACTCAAACATGTGGTGTAAAGGAACGTCGCTATTAGAAGATGGAAAGAAAATCGATTTTTTTTAATTCGTGAACTTTTAGATTGCATCCAATACCATTACTGAAGAGATGGAGGAAACCAGAGTACCTGGAGAAAACCCTCAGTGATCTCAATAGCCTCCTACCAAAGTCATATAAGTTCGCCCCTTGCGGCAATCGAACCCACAACCTTTGGCATAGGAAACCGGCGACTAATCCACTGCACCACCACGAGGCCACAACACCTCCCTTCACTCAAGCATAAGCTGTAAATACAAGTGTATTAGAAGATGGAAAAGAATCATATTTCTAGTTTTGTATATTTGTTTTAATAGATTGATGGCACCAACCAATACAAACGCCCAATGAACAAAAGATGTAAATACAAGTGTATTAGAAGATGGAAAATAATCACATTTTTAGTTTTATATATTTGTTTTAATAGATTGATGGCACCAACCAATACAAACACCCAATGAACAAAAGATGTAAATACAAGTGTATTAGAAGATGCAAAATAATCACATTTCTAGTTTTGTATATTTGTTTTAATAGATTGATGGCACCAACCAATACAAACACCCAATGAACAAAAGACGTAAAGACAATTGTATCAGAAGATGCAAAATACATCACATGTGTAGTTTGGTATATTTGTTTTAATAGATTGACTGCACCAAACAATACAAACACCCAATGAACAACGATGCCAGAAAACACGCCTGTACAAATTCCTTTTCCGCTTATCCTGATGACCTTCCCTCATGATCATTTACACAAATGGCTACTTATGACCTTCCCTCATGATCACTTACACAAATGGCTACTTATGACCTTCCCTCATGATCATTTACACAAATGGCTACTTATAACCTTCCCTCATGATCACTTACACAAATGGCTACTTATGACCTTCCCTCATGATCATTTACACAAATGGCTACTTATGACCTTCCCTCATGATCACTTACACAAATGGCTACTTATGACCTTCCCTCATGGTCACTTACACAAATGGCTACTGATGACCTTCCCTCATGGTCATTTACACAAATGGCTACTCATGACCTTCCCTCATGATCACTTACACAAATGGCTACTCATGACCTTCCCTCATGATCATTTACACAAATAGCTACTCATGACCTTCCCTCATGGTCATTTACACAAATGGCTACTGATGACCTTCCCTCATGGACATTTACACAAATGGCTACTCATGACCTTCCCTCATGATCATTTACACAAATAGCTACTCATGACCTTCCCTCATGGTCATTTACACAAATGGCTACTCATGACCTTTCCCCATGATCATTTACACAAATGGCTACTCGTGAGCTTCCCTCATGATCATTTACACAAATGGCTACTCGTGAGCTTCCCTCATGGTCATTTACACAAATGGCTACAAAAAGTGTATCGCATTACAGATTTCATGCAACACAATCCTGTTCACAACGCTTGTGGGGCAAACAAAACTACCTGCCACAATGCTATCACCATTAACATCGTATACATTAACACACTAAATGTCTGGCTCAGTGCAGCTCTGAGTTACAAATCTGTCAAGAATTCTTGAAAAGATGCAATTCTGACCACACATTTGGTAATATTTTCGTTTAAAAAAAAAATGGCTTGGCTTGAACTACACACAAACCAAACTTCAAAGCTTGAACACTGGATGGTGTAACAGGATACAGGTTTAAGTTCTAAAGCTTAGTCGTGCACCTGTCCGAATTATACTTACCTCTTGCGCAAGTCTCAGTTAAGCTGTGCAACCAAACTTTTTAAAGTCAAACTTTTTTTTAACCCAAAACAAAATAAAATCGTTTCATGCTTTGTTTTTGTTTTTTTAAACCAACAGATAAAATCATGAAATTTAGAACAGGTAACACTCAACAGCAAACTGGATGCACAGCCAACAGGAAAGTAAACCGCTGTATTGTATCTCACAAATAGTGACAGATAAATAGACAGACATCTCTCCATGGGACTAGTATAGTCTGAAAGTTGCTCAGCCTAGTAGTGCAGCAAAGACTGGATACAAGGCTAAAAACAGCCTATGGACATCCATATCATATCACATCATCACACACTATGTATGTACAGATGAGCAATACATTCTATAATAACTGTCCCAGCTGAGTCTCACCAGCTTGAAGACTGCACAGTGGGTCGATCAGATGGGCCTCCCAACATCAACATGCTGGTGAGTACCCTCCTCAACCCCCCTCCCCCCCCCCTCCATTACATCTCTGCCAGACCACTAGCCACTCTGCCAGACCATTCATTTTTTTCTATTACTTTTTCTATTACTCGTGCACAAAATAAGTACACATGCATAGAGAATGAACAGGCGTCAAACAGTTTCACATTTTTGTGGAGTTGGTTTCAAAATAACGTGAATACAGATCAACCGGGACTTCACACACAATATACACACACACACATACATATATAAAGTTGGGAATTTAAAAAAAAAACAAAAAAAAACAGGAGGCAGAAAGACAGCAAATACTGCCAACAGCCTGCTACCACCAGCTGAAACCTCCAATAAATGGTGTACACAAATGGGGCAAAAAACATACCAAACACAATGAACATTGCTTTTATAGCAATTATATGATGGACATATCACACAATTATATGATGGACATATCACACAATTATATGATGGACATATCACACAATTATATGATGGATATATCGCCCAATTCCTGGGATGGCCATCTCATCAAGGTCCTCCTAAAAATAATACTCAACAGGTTGAAACCCCAAGCTGAACAAATCATAGCTGAAGAACAAGCAGGATTCAGGGCAGGGCGAAGTACCAGATTTTCAACCTCAGAATAATCTGTGTGAAATACCTACAGCACCAACAACTTCTATATCATGTGTTCGTAGACTTCAAGAAGGCGTTTGACCTAGTCTGGCATGCAGCTCTGTGGGCAACCATGAGAGTGTACAACATCAGTCCTAAAATTTTTAAAGTCATCAAAAACCTTTATGACAAGGCTACCAATGCAGTCCTCCATAACAGCGTCATCGGAAACTGGTTCAGAATAACAATCTGTGTGCGTCAAGGATGCCTACTTTCTCCAACACTCTTCAACATCTTCTTAGAACGCATCATGTAAGATGCCCTAGCAGATCACGAAGGCACAGTTAGCATATGGGGTAGAGCTATCTTCAATCTTCGTTTTGCGGATGACATTGATGGATTGGCTGGAGAGGAACAAGAACTTGAACAGCTGGTACAAAGGCTTGACACCACCTCCAGAGCCTATGGAATGGAAATAAGTGCAGAGAAGACCAAAATGATGACCAACAACACCAATGGCATCAACACGGACATCAAAGTCCAAGGCCAATCCCTCAACAGTGCATAGCTTCAAATATTTAGGAGTCATTGTATCAGACAATGGGTTCCGACAGGAAGTCCTCTCCAGGATCGCACAAACAACTGCTGCCCTGACAAGGTTGAAGCCCATTTGGAAATACAGGACCCTCAGTCTACATTCCAAAGTAAGGCTGCTGCGCTCCCTTGGCATCTCCATCTTCCTATATGCTTGCGAAGCATGGACCCTCACAGCAGATCTACAACGAAGAATACAAAGCGTGGAGATGAGGTGCTACAGAAGACTTCTGGCCATTTCTTATACCCAACACATCATCAACGACGAAGTCCAACAGACCCTCAAACAAGCCATTGGACAACATGATGACCTGCTCTCAGTGGTGAAGAAACGGAAACCCCAATGGTATGGCGAGGTCACCAGATCATCAGGTATTGCAAAGACCATCCTGCAAGGCTCGGTGCAAGGAGGTAGAAGAAGAGGGAGACTGAAGAAGAGGTGGAAGGACAACATTCGAGAATGGACTGGCTTGACACTGAGCGAAACCATCAGGGTTGCTGAGGACAGAGAAAGGTGGAGTACGCTGGTTAAAAGATCATCTGTGGTGCCCCAATGACCTCAGAGTTACGAGATAGGATAGAATAGCATATCACGCAATTATATGATGGATATATCACCCAGTTATATCATGGATATATCACCCAATTATATGATGGATATATTACCCAATTATATGATGGATATATCGCCCAATTATATCATGGGTATATCACGCTGAACATTGCCCAATATCAGGCTTCAGTAGGTGCCTACAATCTAAATACACACTGGATCCAATAGCTTGTTCATCAATCAATCAATTAATCAATCAAAAAAGCTACCAATCACTCACTCTAATGCCAAGACATCAGTCAACCATTATACAACTGATAACTCCATGCTCACAATCATTGTCATCTAGCCTTGTATTTCCATCGTTAGGTCGTTGTCTTTCGGCTTTACATTCTTCTACTTAATAATTCACTCAATATTTTAAGTATCCACAGGAAACCTGTACAAGGCTTGTGTGTAATGTACTGAGACAGCGGTCTAAAGGCTTACAGTTCAGTCATCCATGTCTTGATATACTCTGTCACCGATATATCCCCACCCCCATGCCCATCTCCCTCACACCCACCAGCCCCTCTCCTCCACTCCCAACAGAAACATCAAATAAAATGACTAGCTTAGCAATTCAATGAACTTGTTCTTTGTCCCATATATCACCTCACACAAACGTCTGATCATTCAAATAGTGTCACGTGCGTAAACAATTGCCCGTGCTGATAATTTCACATTATTGTTAATTCAATACTCACTTGAAACAAATTGATACATCTGCATACTTACAATGTCTATCTCCCATAAGCTCTCTATTAAATAACCACCTTCACTTGATTGAAAACAACAAAAAGCCTAGACAACTCTAAAATAAAAGAAAGAAAAGAAAACAAAAAAATAATACATACAAGTAAAATAAAATAAGAATTAACAGTGACAAGGGAATAACATGTATGCAAATGATCAAAACCATGGACATAAAAATAACAAAGAATAGTATTACATTGTCCTATGCTCACACACTCTCACATGTGAACACAAACTTGTATACACAACCACTTTCTTCTGCACAAACACTCTTTCATTAAGAAACATTCTCTTCCGTGCACACACACACACACTATCATTATGTGCAAAGGCCCAGTTCACACAATGGAACACTCCAAGAAGGAAATCAAACAAGTTTAGATACGAGCCCAATTTAAAATGCCATTATCAAGACCACTGTGCATGAAAGTAAACTATGAAGCTGAACATGAGTTAAAGTGAAAGACGTTAGTCAAAAAATGTACAAAGGAGCATCACATTATAATAATAGTATGGTTTGGTGACAATAATTATACAAGCACCTTGAACACATATAAAACAATAAATGGTAATGCAAGATTTAAAAAAAAAAACATCTCTCTCTCTCTCTTCATCTTTTTTTTATCTCCCCCACCTCCATACACACATATACGCATGCTTAAACATAAACACATACATAAATGTCAAACTTACTTGTAGACAATAATTTCATAACACATACCCATATGCACACACACACACATTATAATTATTTGTTGAAAAATAGTACAGATTCATACATTTATAAACAATAAACTGCCTTGTGGAAAACAATAATATCAAACTCAAACCACATATTGAACATGCACACTGATAAATTACGGGTGCAATTATTTGTTGAAAAAATAACACATACTAACACAATAATGTATAAATAATACATGACGAGTTGAAAATAGTATCGTCAGAGGCATGCATGCGCACGACACACACAAATGCACACACACATGCACACACATTTGAAATTCAACATTTCTAAAATTTCCAAATTTCACACACACATTTATAAACAGACTGATTTGTTAAGAATAAACGCAACTGAGATATCATGGCAGATCTGGCAACAAGTAATATTATGTTGGTAAGATGTCAACACTTCATCTTTCACAATACACACGTTTTATAATTACATTATTACTCTGCTCCTTCATTTACAAAACAAGAAGAGGTCGCATATTCACCATTAGGTTAGACAATATACTTCCTAACTCTAAACACTGTGGATAGCCCTCACGTAATTGACCAATACAAAATTAGTCTAATAATCTGATTGTCTATTGTGCTATCTTTCCTGAGATAACTGTCCCAAACTAAGAGATGATTTTATCTATCCTCCCACAGCTTGCCCAAAATAACTGTGGATTTCTCTTTCCTCAAAAAAAGCTGTTGCACACACACTTCGACTTTGAAAACGAAAAGTTTTTAGACAACACGATAAAAATAGAGTTAGCTTCCACCATACAAAAATGCAGAATAACATCTTTTTCTATTTCTTTACAATGCTGTCCCAAACGGAAGTGTGGACTTTGCTGATGAAAAGCTTGCAAAATGAGTAATAGTTGACCACAAATTTATAGCTTTACTCCTGCTCCTCCGCCTGGCTGCTTTCTTCAAGTTGATCTGAAACAAACATTTCATAAAAAATATGATCCCATAGCGCTAAAAAACATGATGAAAAAAAAAAAACTAGCAAGAACTCTTTTTTTTTTCTCTTAAAGTAATGTAGTGGATTAATCATTGAGGTCCAGTGGACTACACACAAATATAATGCAACACACAAAAACACTGGAGGCTGTGGCTGGATGGCTGGAACAGTAAGCGGGTCTGCATTATTCCAGAGATGGAGCCCACAAATGTAATTGTAGTCTACAAAGAGGGAGATTAGACGGCAGGAGAGAAAGGTTAGGTGGTGATGAGGAACACACCCACAATTAAACAATACAAAACAAGCTGAACTCTCCTCTACAGCGATTAACTTTGCTGCTGTCAGTCTTCACCTGTAGAAGCGTTTCAAGATAAATGAGGAAAATAAAAGCGAAGGCTAAACAGATACTTTATTTATTTATCGTTGTTATAATAGTGCTATTCCACCAAGGTGCTGGCTGATACAGGATCTATCTCAAGTTATAATAGTGCTATTCCACCAAGTTGCTGGCTGATACAGGATCTATCTCAAGTTATAACAGTGCTTTTCCACCAAGGTGGTGGCTGATACAGGATCTATCTCAAGTTATAACAGTGCTATTCCACCAAGGTGCTGGCTGATACAGGATCTATCTCAAGTTATAATAGTGCTATTCCACCAAGGTGCTGGCTGATACAGGATCTATCTCAAGTTATAACAGTGCTATTCCACCAAGGTGGTGGCTGATACAGGATCTATCTCAAGTTATAACAGTGCTATTCCACCAAGGTGCTGGCTGATACAGGATCTATCTCAAGTTATAATAGTGCTATTCCACCAAGGTGCTGGCTGATACAGGATCTATCTCAAGTTATAAAAGTGCTTTTCCACCAAGGTGCTGGCTGATACAGGATCTATCTCAAGTTACAATAGTGCTATTCCACCAAGGTGCTGGCTGATACAGGATCTATCTCAAGTTACAATAGTGCTATTCCACCAAGGTGCTGGCTGATACAGGATCTATCTCAAGTTACAATAGTGCTATTCCACCAAGGTGCTGGCTGATACAGGATCTATCTCAAGTTACAATAGTGCTATTCCACCAAGGTGCTGGCTGATACAGAATCTATCTCAAGGCGCCCACTTGCTGCTAACACCACAGACAACTAAGCACAATCTTCAGCGACTGGGGATGGGGGAGAAGGGAGCTAGTGCATGCTGAGTGTATTGATGTAGCCGCCACTCACCCATCTAGGACATGAGCGTCAGGATCTTTTCCAGTCAGTGTGATGGAATGCCTATATGAGCAGACTAGACCTCAGTTTATACTCATATGTGAAAGAGTTTTGTAAGGTCTCACCGATGATATTGAGTTTGCAAAGAGGGCAGGTTCTGTTGTTGACGAGCCAGGGGTCAACACACTTCATGTGGAATTGATGTCTGCATGGAAGCACTCGCAGTTTCTGCACAAAACAGTCATATGAGCGCATATGCTATGTGATATGCGCACTTTACAAAATAAACTATTATTATTATTACTTCTTCTTCTTCTTCTTATTATTATTATTATTGTTATTATTGTTATTATTATTATTATTATTATTATTATTATTATTATCAATCCACATGCAACACAGATCGATGGTTCATGAAGCCTCGCAAAAAGGTCCTATCCTATCCTATCCTGTCCCATAACCCGAAGGTCGTAGGGGCACCACAGATGATCGCTTAACCAGCATACTCCATCTTTCTCTGTCCTCAGCAGCCCTCATGGCTTCGCTCAGTGTCAAACCAGTCCATTCTCGAATGTTGTCCTCCCACCTCTTTTTCGGTCTCCCCCTTCTTCTACCTCCTTGCACTGTGCCTTGCAGAATGGTCTTTGCAAGGCCTGATGATCTGGTGACGTGGCCATACCATCGGAGTTTCCGTTTCTTCACCACTGTGAGCAGGTCATCGTGTTGTCCAATGGCTTGTGTGATGGTCTGTCGGACTTCAACGTTGGTGATGTGTTGGGTATAGGAAATGCACAGAAGTCTTCTGTAGCACCTCATCTCCATGCTTTGTATTCTTCGTTGGAGATCTGCTGTGAGGGTCCATGCTTCGCAAGCATATAGGAAGATGGAGATGACCAGAGATCGCAGCAGTCTTACTTTGGAATGTAGACTGATGGTTCTGTCTTTCCAAATGGGCTTCAACCTTGTCAGGGCAGCAGTTGTTTGTGCGATCCTGGAGAGGACTTCCTGTCGAGACCCATTGTCTGACACAATGGCTCCTAAATATTTGAAGCTGTGCACTGTGTTGAGGGATTGGCCTTGTACTTTGATGTCCGTGTTGATGCCATTGGTGTTGTTGGTCATCATTTTGGTCTTCTCTGCACTTATTTCCATTCCATAAGCTCTGGAGGTGGTGTCAAGCCTCTGTACAAGCTGTTCAAGTTCTTGTTCCTCTCCAGCCAATCCATCAATATCATCCGCAAAACGAAGATTGGAGATTGCTCTGCCCCCTATGCTGACTGTGCCTTCGTGATCTGCAAGAGCATCTGACATGATGCGCTCTAGGAAGATGTTGAAGAGTGTTGGAGAGAGTAGGCATCCTTGACGCACACCGATTGTTGTTCTGAACCAGTTCCCGATGACGCTGTTATGGAGGACTGCACTGGTAGCCTTGTCATACAGGCTTTTGATGACTTCTATAATTTTAGGGCTGATGTTGTACACTTTCATGGTTGCCCATAGAGCTGCATGCCAGACTCGGTCAAATGCCTTCTTGAAGTCTATGAACACATGATATAGATGTTGTTGGTGCTGTAGGTATTTCTCACAGATTATTCTGAGGTTGAAAATCTGTTCAGTGGTACTTCGCCCTGCCATGAATCCTGCTTGTTCTTCAGCTATGATTTGTTCAGCTTGTGGTTTCAACCTGTTGAGTATTATTTTCAGGAGGACCTTGCTGGGATGGCTGATGAGGCTGATGGTGCGGTAATTTTCACACTCCTGAAGGTTACCTTTTTTGGGAAGAGTGATGACAAGCGACTGGGTCCATGGTGTAGGCCATTCCCCACTCTGCCAGATCTTGTTACAGATAATGGTGAGAGCATCAGTCATCGCTTCTCCTCCTGCTTGTAGCAGTTCCGCTGGTATGTTGTCCACTCCCGCTGACTTCCCTTTCTTCAGCGATTGCACTGCTGCCTCAACTTCTTCCCGGAGAATTGGGAGGATTTCTTCTTCTTCTCTGCTCTCGGGACATGCTAGAACTGATGGGTCTCCATTTGGTGTATGGTTGTAAAGGTCAGAGCAGTACTCTGTCCATCTGTCCAAGACTTCTTGTTCTTCTGTAAGGCAAATGCCAGACTTGCTTTGGATAGTGGAGACTTTGGGCTGTTTAACACTTGTCAGCCGCTTCACAGTCTGGTAGGCCTTCTTGCTGTTGTTCTTGTTCAGATTGTTCTCTATTTCCTGGCATTGATCTTCTATCCAGTTCTCCTTTGCTGTGCGCATGCCTTTTCGGATGTCATTGTTGATTTTTCGGTAGACATCAGCTCCCTGTGAGGTGTTCTTTTTCTTTTTTAACTCTCTTCGTTTATCACACAGATCCAAGAGTTCAGGTGTGATCCACGGCTTCTTCTTTGGTCGGTGCTTGCCAAGGATCTCAGTGGCGGCATCTGTTACAGCTGAGTTGAAGGTATTGGTCATGGTGTTGACATCTACTTCGCCTGCCCCCAAAATAAGCAGTGGTGCAAATTTCCCTCCAATTGTGGCCTGAAATATTTTTGCCACCTCCGGGTCTTGCAGTTTGTCCAGGTCGAACTTCAGCCTAGTGCACTTTGCTGTATTTACTCTCTTCAAATGGAGCCGGAAAGACATCATCACGAGATCGTGGTCACTTCCAATGTCTGCTCCTGGAAAAGTGCGTGTCCTGCCAATGTTGATGCTTGATCTGAAGCGTTTCTTGACCATGATGTAGTCGATCTGGTTGTGATGTTCCCCGCCGGGACTGTGCCATGTCCATCGTCTGGATTTTTTGTGGAGACCAAGCGTGTTTGCCAGTACCAGATTGTTGTATCTGGCAAACTCCAATAGCCTCAGACCCCTGTCATTTGTCTCGTTGTTGCAGTGGGGTCCGCATGTGTCTCCCCAGTTGCGGTGCGCATCTTGGCCAACCTTGGCATTCCAGTCGCCTTGCACTATGACTATGTCCTTCTTCGGCACTTGGTCAAGGACCGCCTGTATATTTTCATAAAAATCCTCCACTTCGCTGTCTTCATAGTCTGATGTTGGGGCATAGGCCTGGATGATGGTAATGTTGAAAGGGGTTGCTCTCAGACGGATGGTAATGAGTCTACTGGAGACTGGGCGGCAACCCATGACAGTGGCTAGAATGTTCTTGTGGACCAAGAATCCAACGCCGTGTTCGTGCCTGTCATCTCTACCGCTGAAATAGAGCTTGTGGCCTTTGTCAGTCGTTGTTTCACCTAGGCCTTTCCAGCGCAGTTCGCTGATACCTAGAACGTTCCATCGATAGTGGTCCAGCTCGTGGGCCAGTTCTTCTAATTTTCCTTCCGCAGTTAGGGTCCTGACGTTCCAGGTTCCTATGACGATGTTGTTTCTCGTGCGGATCTTGCTATATTGTCCATCAGTAGCATACTTAACACCTCCGTCCTGGTGGCCAACGGAAGGCGCGGTCCTTGTGCCGGGTGACGGCCCGGGCGACGACCGATCCGGTATGGAATTAGTGGATTGTGTCATCATGTAGTGTGTCTTGGGCAAAAAAGACCTGGCAGGGCCCAATCCTCTCCAGGCTGTTGGCCACAGCCGAAATCCACGAATAAAGTGTGGCTCGCCTTGGCCCTGAGCACGTGGTCGTTGAACCTGTAGTAACGTGAGGTTCCTCCGCCCTGGCCGGTGACTTCTGTGTAGAAGACTTTCGCCCAGTGATGCCGTGCTAACATCACCCCTGTTAGTCGCCTCTTACGACACGCCGGGAAACGTTGGGTCTATTCTATTTGCCCGAACCCACAGAGCAAAAAGGTCATTAACACTAATTCTAATTCTAGCAGATTAAAAGGAAACAATACAAACGAAAACCAGTGGTATAAAATGTCACAATGTTGACCTTTCTTTAAAAGACTTCTTCAGAGAAGAACTATCCTATCCTATCCTATCCTATCCTATCCTATCCTATCCCGTAACTAGGAGGTCGTTAAGGCACAACAGATGATCGTTTATCCAGCGTACTCCATCTTTCTCTGTCCTCAGCAACCATCATGGCTTCGCTCAGTGTCATGCCAGTCCATTCTTGAATGTTGTCCTTCCCCCTCTTTTTCGGTCTCCCTCTTCTTCTACCTTCTTGCACTGTGCCCTGCAGGATGGTCTTTGCAAGGCCTGATGATCTGGTGACCTGGTCATACCATCTGAGTTTCCGTTTCTTCACCACTGTGAGCAGGTCATCATGTTGTCCAATGGCTTGTGTGATGGTCTGTCAGACTTCGTCGTTGGTGAGGTGCTGGGTATAGGAAATGCCCAGTGGTCTTCTGAAGCACCTCATCTCCATGCTTTGTATTTTTTGTTGTAGATCTGCTGTGGGGGTACATGCTGCGCAAGCGTATAGGAAGATGGAGATGACAAGGGAGCACAGCGGCCTTGCCTTGGAATGTAGACTGATGGTCCTGTCTTTCCAAATGGGCTCCAACCTTGCCAGGGCAGTAGTTGTTTGTGAGATCCTGGAGAGAACTTCCTGTTGGAACCCATTGTCCTAAATATTTGAAGCTATGCACTGTGTTGAGGGATTGGCCTTGGACTTTGATGTCCATGTTGATGCCATTGGTGTTGTTGGTCATCATTTTTGTTTTCTCTGCACTTATTTCCATTCCATAGGCTCTGGGGGTCGTGTCAAGCCTCTGTACCAGTTGTTCAAGTTCTTGTTCCTCTCCAGCCAATCCATCAATGTCATCCGCAAAACGAAGATTGGAGATTGCTCTACCCCCTATTCTGACTGTGCCTTCATGATCAGCAAGGGCATCTGACATGATGCGCTCTAGGAAGATGTTGAAGAGTGTTGGAGAAAGTAGGCATCCTTGACGCACACCGATTGTTATTCTGAACCAGTTTCCGATGGCACTGTTATGGAGGACTGCACTGGTAGCCTTGTCATACAGGCTTTTGATGAACATTACATTTGAAGAACATTACAGCATAAATCTCACACAGTTCACATTAATTTGCAGCTGGTAAAAACTAATCATCGTTCATCTTGTTTTTCCTCTAACCATAGGCCAAACTCCAATCTTAATTTCGTCTTTGCCGATGACTCATTTAACTGAAGACTTTCCTACAGAGTTCTAGTAACTTTTTTTTTCTTTTTTTTTGTTTTGTTTTTTGGGGGGTGGGGGGGGGGGGTTGACTGCACAAATAAGTTGTTGTTATTTAAACAAGCACTATAAGAATATCACAAGTGATAAAGTTGCACGATCTTGACAAACACAATGAGTGGACAAAGGTTACAACCTTTCAAAACGACTACCGTCTTACAAAGAAACTGCCTTACTTGTTTTGGCAGGAAGTGGTCGAGACAGATGGCACACATGTCCTGCCCACTGTCCATCAGACTGTGATATTTGTGAGTCTGCATCACCGACAACGCCTTGTAGGCCAGCTGCTGCAGCGACGCCTGACACACAGAACATGGTGGTTGAAAAGTTACTCCCTATTGAAAACTGCTGATCACTTTTATAAACAGCACTGTATTTGTATGAAACAACATGTCTTATAAACAGCACTGTATTTGTATGAAACAATATGTTTTATAAACAGCACTGTATTTGTATGAAACAACATGTCTTATAAACAGCACTGTATTTGTATGAAACAACATGTCTTATAAACAGCACTGTATTTGTATGAAACAATATGTTTTACAAACAGCACTGTATTTGTATGAAACAACATGTCTTATATATAAACAGCACTGTATTTGTATAAAACAACATGTCTTATAAACAGCACTGTATTTGTATAAAACAACATGTCTTATAAACAGCACTGTATTTGTATAAAACAACATGTCTTATAAACAGCACTGTATTTGTATAAAACAACATGTCTTAAAAACAGCACTGTATTTGTATGAAACAACATGTCTTATAAACAGCACTGCACTTGTATGAAACAACATGTCTTATAAACAGCACTGTATTTGCATCAAACAATGTGTATTGTCACCCTTACAGTGGTACAATGTTAGGAAACTTTGGGAACTAGCAATATCATTACCTGTTTTGTATTTATATGTATGTTATGATATATTCAATGTTTGTTGTTTAATTATTTCTTATACACATCCCTTCCGAAGGGACGATGCCCTGATTTTGTGGAATTAACGATTGGCATTGATATCCATCACTCTCTTTGTCTTCCTGTCTCGTACGCACTCTCTCTCTCTCTCTGTACATACCTCTAACTCCTGATCACCACCCCACTCTCTCTCTGTACATACCTCCAACTCCTGATCACCACCCCACTCTCTCTCTCTGTACATACCTCCAACTCCTGATCACCACCCCACTCTCTCTCTCTGTACATACCTCCAACTCCTGATCACCACCCCACTCTCTCTCTGTACATACCTCCAACTCCTGATCACCACCTCACTCTCTCTCTCTCTGTACATACCTCCAACTCCTGATCACCACCCCACTCTCTCTCTGTACATACCTCCAACTCCTGATCACCACCCCACTCTCTCTCTCTGTACATACCTCCAACTCCTGATCACCAACCCACTCTCTCGCTCTGTACATACCTCCAACTCCTGATCACCACCCCACTCTCTCTCTCTCTCTGTACATACCTCTAACTCCTGATCACCACCCCACTCTCTCTCTGTACATACCTCCAACTCCTGATCACCACCCCACTCTCTCTGTACATACCTCCAACTCCTGATCACCTCCCCACTCTCTCTCTGTACATACCTCCAACTCCTGATCACCACCCCACTCTCTCTCTGTACATACCTCCAACTCCTGATCACCACCCCAATCTCTCTCTCTCTCTGTACATACCTCCAACTCCTGATCACCACCCCACTCTCTCTCTCTCTGTACATACCTACAACTCCTGATCACCACCCCACTCTCTCTCTCTCTGTACATACCTCCAACTCCTGATCACCACCCCACTCTCTCTCTGTACATACCTCCAACTCCTGATCACCACCCCACTCTCTCTCTGTACATACCTCCAACTCCTGATCACCTCCCCACTCTCTCTCTCTGTACATACCTCCAACTCCTGATCACCACCCCACTCTCTCTCTGTACATACCTCCAACTCCTGATCACCACCCCACTCTCTGTACATACCTCCAACTCCTGATCACCACCCCACTCTCTCTCTGTACATACCTCCAACTCCTGATCACCACCCCACTCTCTGTACATACCTCCAACTCCTGATCACCACCCCACTCTCTCTCTGTACATACCTCCAACTCCTGATCACCACCCCACTCTCTGTACATACCTCCAACTCCTGATCACCACCCCACTCTCTCTCTGTACATACCTCCAACTCCTGATCACCACCCCACTCTCTGTACATACCTCCAACTCCTGATCACCACCCCACTCTCTGTACATACCTCCAACTCCTGATCACCTCCCCATTCTCCGATCCTCATCCTGGCTTTAACCACGAAGGACATCATCAACAGGAAAATGACCAGGTAGTATGTGTTCCAGAATACACCGGGGTCCACCTGGAACATCATCACTGCTCATATCACCATTAAGCAACTGGTTCATTGATTGATTCATTTCATTCACTGAGTGTCAGCTGTACAACTGAGTGCTTTATTCAGTGTCATCTGTACAAATGATTGCTTCTTTAAGTGTCGGCTGTACAACTGAGTGCTTTATTCAGTGTCATCTGTACAACGGTTTTATTCAGTGTCATCTGTACAAAAGATTGTTTCTTTGGTGTATTTATTCATAAAGTCAGGACACTTTTCAATTTTATCTTCCATCAACACTCAAAGTCAAGACAAGACATTTTATAAATCCTGTGAATGGTGCACTGAGCTGCTCACAACACAGTAGGATGGAACTGACAGGACTATCTCCCCTGTCCAAATGTCACTCATTCAAACAATAATAATAATAATAATAATAATAATAATAATAATAATAATAATAATAATTTGCCCATTTCTAAAGCACAGTAGCACTTGTAGTGAAAGACTATATGAGTTTGTTTAGACGATATACATGATAACACACTCAGTCACTCTCTGCAGTACACAATTAATCCTTTCTGTCTCATCGCGTTTCAGACAATATATACTGTACAGTCACCTTCCCATCTTTTTTATCGGAGCCTTGACCAAGACAGACGACCCCATCGTAATAACCGTAGCTCCTACCAGAACTGCGTCCACACGTCGACCACATCGCCAGTTTGGGAATGTGCTGCAAACATCATAACAACAACACCATCGATTGACCAGCAACGTAACAACAACAACATCAACTGACCAGCAACGTAACAACAACACCATCAACTGACCAGCAACGTAACAACAACACCATCAACTGACCAGCAACACAGGACGAAACAATTTTTGTTACTTTAAAAAATAAAAAAAAAGTAATTTGTGTCGGATAGTGCAGTGGTTGGAGCACTCGCTACTGTGTCGAAAGTGAAGCACCGTCCGGTGCGGTTAGCACTTGGATGGGTGACCGCTAAGGTGTGAAGCGACAAACAACAACGCCCCCAGTTGACTCAACTGTGATTGAGTACCTACTCTCTTGAGGGTGGGGAAGGTAAAGCAGCGAGGGAGAGAGTTGGGCATCACCCTCATTACGCTGGCCCAAGATAAGTGTGATCTCCAACATCACGCTCCCCTACGGCCACAAGGCTATGGGACTACCTTTACCTTTTTTTTTAATTTGTTTTATAGCGCTATTATTAGCTCAAAGAACTGCTGATTGAAGTAAGGACAGAACAGACGCAGTGCAAGATATGGCATGAAGTGCACTGTATGCACAAGCACACGCCTTTATTTAACACCTGCACTTGGGCAAAATGGCTAACTGCTTTAACCTTCAGCTAAGGCCTTACTTGTGAGTGGGGGGAGTTGGAACACTGTCTAAAGAATAATTGTCTCTGGTGTAAATAACAATCTCATCCTATTAGTATTACCATTTTTCATTCAACATACTTTTTTCTTGTTTTAATTTCAAACTTGTGGGAATTGAACTGGTATAATCTTTACCCTAGAGCCAGTGCTTAACGTTCTTCTTCTTCTTGCTTTAACTCTTTCCCTGCCAGGCATGTTTCCACGTTTGTGCCAGACATTTCTCTGGCACCGGAAAGAAAGTTCAGTACCTTAGGCATTTAAGCTACTGTTCTTTCAATAATAGTTGTTAAATAGACATATTTCATATCAAATTAAAGGTAAAAGAGTGAAGAATAAGAAAAAAAACCCACAAAAATGTTAATTTGATTATGTTATTGAAATATGTGTTTTGAAAGCATGTTGATCTTTTTGAAATGATAAAATAAAATAAAAATATTTCTACATACCACAGTGATAAAACAAATCTGGAGGAATAATTCCAATCACTGAATCAGCTTCACACACCAGAAAGAAAATTTATTTAGGATCAAAATACACTTTACAGTTTGAAATTATATTGATTATTAGCACAGAGTTTGACACACTGTCGATTGTGCCCATCACTATGCTTAGTAAAATGCACAATAAACACTCTAAAAACGAATCAATTTGAAGAAAAAACGCGCCTGTCAATCGGGAACGAAAGTAGAAAGAGTTATCTCTCTTTGGTTAAAATAAAACTTGGATTGGACTGCGCAAAAAAACGGAACGAAACGGAATACTGAAATCGACGATATATCGTCGATTGGCACAAACATGGCGGCTCAGATCGACGATATATCGTCGATTGGCAGGGAAAGAGTTAATGTCCATCTGCCACACTCAAAACATGTCAGTGAGTATTTTGTAGTATAGCGCTGTGGGTCCTTAGTATAGTGCTGTGGGTCCTTAGTATAGTGCTGTGGGTCCTTAATTGCTGGAGGTAGAAAAGGAAAGGAAACATAAAAAGTAAAGAGAGCAACTGGCTGAAAATAAAATAGGCAACCACTGGATGCAGAAAGCCCTATTCGTTGTCAAGCTACAAAGCATCCTAATGATGCACTGGGTCCACAATTCATACATGCACTAACCAGAAATTCTTGTTTGATGGCAGCCTTGGCAATCTTGACCCCCAGTCTGACCTTGCTGAGCAGAAGTGAGAGTAAAGTGGTGATGTTGCTAGGCTCTTCCACCACAATCACAGGCTGTGAAAACATCTGAGACAAGTCCAGCTGTAAAACAACCACAACAAAAGCAATACAACAACATGGAATACATAAATTAGTAATAATAATTGGTGTTTCTTTGTTATTTTTTTAAATGAGCTTTATAAAAATGAAAATGTGCACATTACCTATAGAGACATTACCTCTTTGATAATGTGAGGGTTGAGGGTCAGGATGATGATGGCAGATGCGCCGAACACAAGCGCTTTCTTCACTCTATCCAGTACGTGAGGACAGTCCACGTTTGAGTTGTTGTCCATCTTGTCGACCCAGCCCTTATAATGGAAGACACCAATCCAATCACGTGGCAGACGTGCAAACCCTTTCTCATCATCTTTGCCACACTCACTTGCCACCTGTAAAACAATTATGAATAGACATCAGCAGTAGTAACAATAGCAGCACCAATAACGTACATTCCCTTCATCGTCAAACTCAACAATGTTTATAATTGCTTTATGGCCTGTTTTGTCCTCGAACTACTACTATTATCATCATCATGCCCATCATCATTATCCTACCCATTATCATCCAGCTGTTGTCTGCTAAGAAATTGTATCATCTAGTACAAAACATGAGTTTGTATCTTTGATTAAACAGAAAAAGGCCAGCCCTAGGACAGTGGGGTAACAAGCAAGAAAGTAGTATTTACCCAATGGATTCTCCCTTCAGCCTCTCTGGCTGAACCAACTCGTGAAAAGGAACCACGAAAGGTCCGCTGGTCTGGCAGTTCATCTAGGGTCACCTGCCTATCAGGTTGTGTTGAACGACCTTTTGGTTGGTGTTTTTCGAACTTGGTAAACTCCAAATTCGCATAATAATTCTCTGGCAGTGCAAATGCAGGAATGAAGCAAAATGAATATAACACAAATATTGCACATATTCCATTTTTGCGAGGATAGCGCATAAAAAGAAATAAAAGTTGCATCCAAATTAGGGCTGGGTCGGCCATCATTGTTGACGAACACTACACTGTTTGGGACTTCTCTGAAGAGTGCTTCCGGTTTGCAGAAAGCATGTGGAGGAAGGTACTGCGTGATTTTGGTAAGCATTATTGACAGTAGTTATTCTATTTATAGGTGTTTAGATTGTTCGATAATATGTAATTTGTATTGTAAAAAATATATGCCTTTATTATTACTGATATTATTTTTTAAGGAAGTCAAAGGTTTGGGGCTATTTTGTTTTTATAAAAGAGTAATGTTATTGACTAGCAGTAGTACAGAAACTTTTGAACTTGAAGGACAATAAAAAAAACAAGCGAATAACCTCCAAGAAAACAAAAATTCGTCTTATTTTTAGCACTTGATGAGCGACGGCTCTATGAAAGGAGGTTGGCACACTAAAGCATGACACAACATTCGCTATGCATGAATTTCAATTGTTTATTAATTATCATGTAGGCCTATAATGTTTCATTGTTTGTCAACAGGTCAGTCATGGAGTCGCTACAAAGGCTTTCAGTCTTTAGTATTGCTGGAAACTTGGCCCGATTTCTCACGCTGTTCCAATCTCACCCAGCGTCTGAACAGCTCACAAGCCAGTGACCCCAAGTTTTCGTCTCCATTTCCCAATGCAGGCAGCAGTCAGCAAAGCTTGGTGTTGGAGAAAGGAATTGGTCGACTGCACGGTGAGTATCTTTTTCATAGTTTATGATATATTCAGAGATTGAAGAAGCTTTCCTTCTGTCTCTCATCTGTTGAGATCTAGAAGAATGTGGCTGTGTAATCATCCCTATCTATACTATCCTATCCTGTAACTCGAAGGTCGTTGGGGCACCACAAATAATCGTTTAACCAGCGTACTTCATCTTTCTCTGTCCTCAGCAACCCTCATGGCTTCAGTTGTGTTCCGAGCGTTCATTAAAGGCTGAAGGCGTACGTGTAATTTCAACAAGAAATATTTATTGAGAATTCAACAACCCGTAAACTGAAGAGGCCATTGTCCAACAAGGCACAAAACCAGACTCTGACGCATGAGAAAAAGACTATGTCACTTTTCCTTAGACTACGTCACTTTATCTTAGAACCGAAAATAACACATAACACGATATCGTCCCTCTTTTGAGATTTTGCAAAAAAAATCAGCCCACTGGCTAGTTATTCGTTAGAGTTTGTGATAAGGGAGATGATTTCACTTTAACTCAAAAGTTAAACTTGAAAAATGTTCAAAATATCAATCTTGAAAACGGGCTGGCTTGGTAATGATGCGGCCACTGCGGGTCATCGTCACAGCTTTTGCCCTCGGGAGGTCGGCCTGGA
Source organism: Oncomelania hupensis (assembly GCA_036898135.1). NCBI lineage: Eukaryota > Metazoa > Mollusca > Gastropoda > Littorinimorpha > Pomatiopsidae > Oncomelania > Oncomelania hupensis. The sequence goes on along the minus strand of CM072521.1, from coordinate 3,292,882 downwards.
GGTAGATGACCACTAGGAACACTGCAAGCGTCGAGACGCAGACTGATGTCATCTGGCGGGAGTTGAGCTAGGACGTTGACTGGGCGTTGACCAATTTGGACCATGGACTTGCCCTGGCTCAGACTAGAACTGCACTATGAATTTTGACTGTCAGAGTCGTTGCAGCTAGAACGTGCTGCATTGTGGCGGGGACTGCCACAATCTCCATGCTTGTCACTGGATTCAAGGACAGGGAAAGCATGACTGGACCGGAACAGGCGCTTATGGATAGGGCTGGGGTAAGGACAAGTCTGTTCAGGCTGACTGGAGAACAGCCTGAGATGGCGACGATTTCGCCGAAAGTTCTTGCCGTTAGGCGTCTGCACCACATAGGACCTTGGTGCACACTGTTGCTGTACGATAGCTGGACTTGGCCACTTCTTCTCGTTGTCCAGCTTCTGGAGAACTGGGTCACCCAGCGAAAGTTCTCCAAGTGGACGGACACCATGCCGTCGGTCAAATGTCTTCTTGTAGGCTGTTTTGACTGCTATGTCTCTGTCGGCTGCAGACTTTTTGTCGTAACCTCTGGGTGCGAAGTTGTCAGGCAGTATTGGGAGTGTTGTACGAAGTCTCCGGCCGAATGCTAGCTCGGCTGGTGTTACACTCGGCTTGATGTTGGTGTTTTCCTATCAGTATCTGATTCAGCCCCGATGCTTGAATTCCTGATAGTTGTGTAACTCAGATTCGTTTATCCACGCAGCCCGTCCAAACAGCATACAAGTCACAAAGTCGACGTATGAAGTTTTCCACTTTTATTCAGCACACATCAACAACTGCATACAATCGCTCAATCGCCTTTCCACTCTCAAATTTACTTTCCAACTTCACTATCAACAACAATCTATCTCTATCTATTTTTTGAAACAGCGCGGCACTTAAATAGTCTCTTGATACTCCCGAATAACCTGGATCAATCTCGTTTGACGCAATTTAACCAATCGCTTCTAACTTCGTCATTACTGTCTTACGTCATACATATTTTCTTCTCCTTCCGGAACGTCTTCTTGCTTCGACATGTATCGGGAAATTTCTATCGAGAGTAAACAAGCAGATCCAGAAAATTCTACAACAATATCGACTAACGAAAATTATCAACGTTATACAAAGCCTCTCCTAACAACAATGCGAACTCAAATCAAAGGTAAATAAACTCCATTATTGAATACTTTGCAAAACGAAACCATTAGATCTATCGTGCGCGTTTCCGACGTACTACCATTCGCGTTTCAACGTAACATAACCCCCCACTCAAGAAGAAATTTACCCAATTTCTTTCAACAACGTTGAAACGGAATGCACAAACAAAGTACAGAATTAAGACTTATTTCAGACTGTCTGAACACTATCAACGTTCTCAGTTCATTCACACAGAGTCAATGGTTTTCATCTTCAAATCTGTCTGGATATTGTCAATGTTCACAGTTCATTCACACAGAGTCAATGTTTCTCATCTGCAAGTCTTTCTGGGTACTGTCAATGTTCACAGTTTATCTACACAGTCAATGTTCTTTCATCCGCAAGGAAACGACGCCCTCGTCAGTTGCGGTCGTCATCGGCCCAGGGTCAAAGACAGTGATCTCGTGGGCTTTCCTGGAGTCAGTGCATCCTCCGTTGTCTTCCTCTTCCGTCGGATGTCCGACGCAGTCGACGTTGTCAGCTCCCAGAATGCATTTGCTGGGTCTCACGGTCAGGTTAGCTTCTGCGGGACGGTGGAACAGCTCCCTCAAGGTCTGCAGATGCTCCTTCCAGGTCTGGGTGTGGACTTCATGTTCGACCAAAGTCGTAGAGCCTGGGACATCATTGAAGTTATGGGGAAACTCGCCCATAAGGTCCTTGAGCTCCATCTTTTGACCTTCCGTCAAGCTTGGTCCTAGCTTAACATCATCGATGCCTTCTTTGCTGTGGAAGTCTCCCAGTTCCAACAGTTCTTCGCTGTCAAAGCTGTTGTCGGTTACAGCTGCTGTGGCTGCGTGCACAGTCTCTGGTAGCCTTTCCACGTACAGTTTAAGGAGGTTGGCGTGGTATATCTTGGAATGCTGGCCGACCTTCACCTTGTAGTCGTTGATTCCCACCACGGTCTCCAATTCGTACGGGCCTTTCCACTGCATCAGCAACTTATTATGATCGGTAGGTAGCAGCACCAGCACTTTGTTGCCAGGTTTGAACTTCCTGCTCACAGCCCTACGATCGTAGTAGTGCTTTCCACAGTCTTGGGACTTCTTCAGGTTTTCTCTGGCTATCTCGAGAGTCTGCTCCAGCTTCTCCCGTAGCTCAAACACGTACGGGTAGCTGTTCTTCACCTCTGGGGTGTCTACTTCTTTCGTCCACAGTTCTTTCAGGATGTGCATCGGCCCTCAGATGGTTCTTCCGTACAACAGCTCGAACGGAGAAAAGCCGGTGGACTCCTGCGGTACTTCTCTGTAGGCGAAAAGTAAGGCGTTGATATAGCGATGCCATTGTCTGGGCTGCTCGCTGCACAGTTTCTTCAGGGTGGACTTCAGCGTAGCATTTAACTTTTCGACAAGCCCGTTGCACATTGGATGGTAGGGTGTCGTAGTCAAATGCCGGATGCTCAGCAGTCTGTTGACCTCCTTCATGCAGTCAGAGACGACCTGCGTCCCGAGGTCTGTCAGAATTTCTTCAGGCACTCCAAGCCTACTGAGCATGTCCACCAGTGCCTCTGCTACAGTTTCAGTGTCAATCTTCTTCAGTGGCACTGCTTCTGGGTACCGAGTCGCATAGTCCACTAAAGTCAGTACCCACCGATGACCTTCTTCACTCGGAGGTCTTATTTCGCCGATTAAGTCTAAGGCCACCCTCTTGAAAGGTCGGTCGATCAGAGGCATCCTCTGCATAGGCACTTTCGGGACCCTTCCTCGAGGTATGGTCTTCTGGCAAATGTCACATGATCGGCAGAAACGGCTGACGTCCGCATGAAGTCCTGGCCAGTAGAACACCGCCTGGATTCTATCCGACGTCTTCTTGATGCCTAGGTGACCTCCCATGATTGAGTCATGCGCTACTTCCATCACCTGGCGCCTTAGGGGTAATGGTACCAAGACTTGACGTAGTGGTTTCCCTCCGTTGACCCTCGGGTGCTGGAAGATTCGGTACAGGATCTTGGCCTTCACCTCAAAATAGACCGTACCACTGCCTTTGGTCACGTGGTCTTGGCGGTTCCTGTACTTGTTTAAAGTGCTATCAGCTTCCTGGAGCTGGATCAGCTTATCTCTGTCCACGATGGCAGCTTTAGAGTTGTCGGCGACCTTCAGTGGCGTAGACGTCTTGTCTCTCTTGGCCTGGGCCCTGGTAGTAACGGCACCGACGATCTCTGGTCGGCAGGGCTGAGCCGGAGTAACCACATTGTCCCGTAGCAGCTCTGTAAGGTCTCCATCGGGAAATGGCAATGGATCCTCCTCCACAACTTCGACGTGTTGATTTGAGGCAGGACTCCACTCTGGATCGGGGTCGTCGGGTCGTCTCGCGCCGTCGATATTCCCGATCATCAAATCATACAGCGGCTTCTTCAGGCAAACCGCTTCGACTTCGCCTATGTAGAAAGGTGTGCTGACTTGAATTTTTGCAACTGGCGCTTTCACACATTTGCTGTCGGCCATAAGTGTCCAATTTGAATCGCCAGTGAACTGTTCTTTAGCGATTAGATCTTCTCTGACAATGACCCCACTGCAACCAGAGTCTCTTAGGACAGTCACTTCATGATTTCCGACGCGTCCCTTGGAAACAGGCATGTTCTGGACGGTCATCGCTGCGCTGGCGACGATGGGGATGGATTTCCCGTTGGCAAGGAGGAGTTGGCCATCGGTTATGCACTCTTGCACGTCCGCGGGAGTAGCTGCGCGCTCGGTCTCACTCGGAAGAATGACGCTCCCGCCGCACACCTGATGGTCAGATCTACTGGTTTGCCGTTGATTGGAGAAACGTCTCTGTCGGTTGCCCACCGCTGCATTGTCCGTACTGCCCCGTTGCCCGCTACTTTTGTTTTGAGGACAGTTAGCCGCTCTGTGGTCTGTAGCGTTGCAGGTGAAACAGCCTCTTGAATGCCCTTCCCTGGGAGGAGGCGTGGAGTCCGTCTGTCTCTGGCTCGTCTGGCTCCCTTGGATCTGGTTCCCATGGTTTGCAGTCTTCTGAAAATGTTTCATCGCGCTGGGTGGCCCCAGGGTTTTCCCATGAGCGATAAGATATCTTTCAGCAGCCTCGGTCACATCTTTAAGCGTCTGCAGCTTTTGTTCTTCTAAGTGGGTCGCTAGGTCCTTGTGACAGGCATTGAGAAATTGTTCCTTCACGATCAGGTCATGGAGACTGTCGTAAGACTTCCTTTCGCCTTATAACTCCACCCACTTGTGTAGATATGACGACAGGCGCTCCACAAACTGCTTTGGCGTCTCGTCTGACTTAGGCCGGCATTCACGGAAGCGTTTACGGTAGCCCTTCTCTGTAAAATTGTAGCACTGCAACAGGGCCTCTTTCAAGACGTCGTAGTTTTTGGCGTCATCGTTCGACAGTCTGGTGTAAACTTCGAGAGCTTGCCCAGTCAGAAGTGCACTCAGTCGAATTGCCCAGTCTTGAGGTTGCCAGTTAGAGCTTTCAGCGAACCTTTCGAATCTCGCCAGATAACTGTCAATCTGGTCCTTCCCGTCGACGAAAGCTGGCAATTTTGGAGCCGTATGGTCATTGGTGACTTGTGGCGCATGCTGATTGTTTTGGATACGCGCCAACTCTAACTGGTACTGACGCTCACCTTCAAGACGCTTCAGCTCGAACTCTCTTTCTTCACGGCGACGTTGTTCTTCCCTTTCTTCCCGTTGACGCTGTTCTTCCTTTTCTTCTCGGCGTCGCTGCTCCTCTAATTCTAGACGCTTCTGTTCTAATTCTATTTCTTTTTCTAGACGCTTCTCTTCCAATTCTCTTTCTTCGCGCCTTCGCTGTTCTTCTTTTTCTTCACGCAATATTCTCTCCTGGCATTTGACGTACTCCGTCAGCTGTTTGCCTTTTAGATTTAGTTCAACCCCTTTCTGCCAGAAGTCAGCCATCTTGATGCTTCTGGAAAGTTCTTTTCTTGAAAGTTCTTTTTCTAGAAAGTTCTTGACTGTAGAGTTCTTTTTTTCTGGAAAGTTCTTGACTGTGCTGTACCTTTCTAGACTGTTCTAGAACAGCACGCTTTCTGCAGTAGCGCTGATGCTTGTCACTAGTCGCCTTCGTTGACGCAGGCCCCGCTGTCCTCGTCGTATGCGACGCTGCACCACGCTGGTGTTGATGTATACGCTCCTGTGCTGAAGTAGACGCGACGTCCGCTCGTCGCTCTCTGTAACACTGGCGATGTAGCTCCGAGACTGTCCCTCGACGTAGTCCTGCGGCAGCCACGTAGTCCCGATCTGTTGTTCGCTCACGAAGCAACTCTTCAGCGACTACACGCCCTTGCAGTCGACCCGAACTTATCGGTGATGTAGTCCCAATATGTTGGCCCCTCTCGACGCAACTCGTTGGCGGCTACCCTCGATGACTGCCTCTCGTAACGTTGACTCGCTTGTTGTAGCAGTTGAACCCTTGGCTATGGCGTGAATCGCGGCTTGACCCCCAAAATGTTACACTCGGCTTGATGTTGGTGTTTTCCTATCAGTATCTGATTCAGCCCCGATGCTTGAATTCCTGATAGTTGTGTAACTCATATTCGTTTATCCACGCAGCCAGTCCAAACAGCATACAAGTCACAAAGTCGACGTATGAAGTTTTCCACTTTTATTCAGCACACATCAACAACTGCATACAATCGCTCAATCACCTTTCCACTCTCAAATTTACTTTCCAACTTCACTATCAACAACAATCTATCTCTATCTATTTTTTGAAACAGCGCGGCACTTAAATAGTCTCTAGATACTCCCGAATAACCTGGATCAATCTCGTTTGACGCAATTTAACCAATCGCTTCTAACTTCGTCATTACTGTCTTACGTCATACATATTTTCTTCTCCTTCCGGAACGTCTTCTTGCTTCGACATGTATCGGGAAATTTCTATCGAGAGTAAACACGCAGATCCAGAAAATTCTACAACAATATCGACTAACGAAAATTATCAACGTTATACAAAGCCTCTCCTAACAACAATGCGAACTCAAATCAAAGGTAAATAAACTCCATTATTGAATACTTTGCAAAACGAAACCATTAGATCTATCGTGCGCGTTTCCGACGTACTACCATTCGCGTTTCAACGTAACAGCTGGACTCTTGCCTGTCGGTGCAATAGGAGTGGCTCTGTAGGCGAACAAAGCAATTATTGGCTCTTATTGGCTTTTCTTGGCTCAGAATCTTCTTGGCTTCTTGTACAGCCCTCTCAGCTTCTCCGTTAGCTTGCGGGTAGTGCGGAGATGTAGTGATGTGTTCAAAGTTCCAACGTTCTGAAAACTGCTTGAGCTCTGATGATAATGCGCAAACATATTAGACATCCGTCCAATAACTTCGTATGAAGTAATGTTTTTGAGATGCACTATTTTCAGGTATCTTGAGAAGTAGTCCGTTAGCACAAGATACTGCTGTCCCTTGAATTCACAAAGGTCTGCTGCACACTTCTGAAACGGCCTTTCTGGTAGTTCTGTTGCAATTAGTGGTTCTTTTCTTAGAGTGGCTTGTTTCTCTTGACCGCTGTTTCTCCCACCGCTGCCACCAAATTGTGTTCCGAGCGTTCATTGAAGGCTGAAGGCGTACGTGTAATTTCAAAAAGAAATATTTATTGAGAATTCAGCAACCCGTAAACTGAAGAGGCCATTGCCCAACAAGTTACAAAACCAGACTCTGACGCATGCGAAAAAGACTATGTCACTTTTCCTTAGACTACGTCACTTTATCTTAGAACCGAAAATAACACATAACACGACAGCTTCGCTCAGTGTCAAGCCAGTCCATTCTTGAATGTTGTCCTCCCACCTCTGTTTCTGTCTCCCTCTTCTTCTGCCTCCTTGCACTGTGCCTTGCAAGATCTGGTGATGTGGCCATACCATCAAAGTTTCAGTTTCTTCACCACTGAGACTGTGAGCATGTCATCGTGTTGTCCAATGGCTTGTGTGATGGTCTGTTGGACTTCATTATTAGTGATGTGCTGGGTATAGGAAATGTCCAGAAGTCTTCTGTAGCACCTCATCTCCATGCTTTTCTTCGTATTCTTTGTTTTAGATCTGCTGTGAGGGTCCATGTTTCGCAAGCGTATAGAAAAATGGAGATGACAAGGGAGCGCAGCAGCCTTACCTTGGAATGTAGACTGATGGTCCTGTCTTTCCAAATGAGCTTCAATCTTGTCAGGGCAGCAGTTGTTTGTGCGATCCTGGAGAGGACTTCCTGTCGAGACCCATTGTCTGATACAATGGCTCCTAAATATTTGAAGCTATGCACTGTGTTGAGGGATTGGCCTTGGACTTTGATGTCCGTCTTGATGCCATTGGTGTTGTTGGTTATCATTTTGGTCTTCTCTGCACTTATTTCCATTCCAAAGGCTCTGGAGGTGGTGTCCAGCCTCTGTACCAGCTGTTCAAGTTTTTGTTCCCCTCCAGCCAATCCATTGAAGTCATCCGCAAAACTGGCCTATTGGCAGCATACAGTACCCCAGTCATCCCTCATTCAATGTGCGTCATTCATTTCAGGAGAGCAAGACTACAAGCTGCTGCTGGAACCAGACCAGCCAGCTGATGCCAAAATGCTGCGTGTAGCCATCATCGGCCTTCCCAACAGCGGCAAATCCACACTGACCAACAGCTTGCTGGGATGGAGGGTGAGCAGTGTGAAAATGATGACGTGATGGTGATGATCAAGAATAGTGATTATGGCTCTTGGTTTGGCCACTCAAGGATGTGTTATAGAACTGAGTCATTTCTATTAAACTTGTATTCTCTGGATCTGGACCTGGACCTTGATGCCCATCTTGATGTTGATCAACATGTTAGTCACAACAACAATTATTCCAGTGGTGATGATTGTTTCCATGAGATGAAGATGTTAACAATGATGATGATGACAATGTTGATTGATGATGGTGATGCGGATGATGATGAAAATGGTGATAATAATGATGATGATGATGATAAAATATTTTTTTAAATCTTAACTGTAGTAAAACTGTTTTTATTTTGTGTACAGGTGTCATCAGTGTCCAAGAAGGTTCACACCACCAGGAAAAACACCACCGGTGTCTTCACTGAGGGATCCACACAGATAGTGAGTTTTCACCTTAAATTAAAGACATACTATATTTTTTCATGAGTTAAACTGTTTTGGTGTAGAGTGGCAGCATTAAAATGACATAAAAGAGGTATGTCACGCTTCAAGCAACTGACAGACTGAAGTGGCCCAAACTCTTCATGACCCAACAGACTGGTGGGGATTAGATAGATGGATAGTATTCCCCCTCACCTTCATATCCTCACTTGCAAAGCTTCACAAGCATTCATCATAACATCCTGTCCATTGGCAATCATTCTTGTACACAGCAGTATAAGATGAGCAAACCCAGGATTAAACAATAACATATCCCTCATTGTAACATGTCAACTTAACATAGTTTGATTTATTACTTTTTAGTTTTACCTAGAAGACCGTTTGTCACTATTGGGCTGCAAGTAACCTTATAGTGGCAGTCAGCTTGAAAGTGACGCTGACTCCAAGGTGAGTATCAGGGACTGTTGAGGACATTGCCTGCACACAGCCCATGGCTGACACTCTGACACTCAGCTATGGTCAAGCTTACCTGTTGAGTGGAAAGCTGCCTATTAGTGTTTTTTTGATTGACAGTTATATCGCATTGTCAGCACTAGGTAACCAGATACATTTCAAGAATAAATACTTTGGCTATTTTTTTAACTTCGGGCGAGAGATTATTTAGTGCCTGAATCCTTCAGGGCCTCTATTAAAAAATTTAATTAATTTCTTTCTTTCTGTTTTAGGTGTTTTTGGACACTCCTGGCATCTTGACCCCAGCAGACAGGAAAAAGTATGTTCTGATTTTCTCAGTACAATACAATACCACAAAATACAATACAAAGTACTTTATTACCAAAGTTTTTCATTTCATACATAACAGTGGACAATTTCCTTTGGCAAGGACCCAACATTTAACATCAAATCAATAAATGAACAATTTGAATTGAAATCATTTTAGTCAACTGATTGTACCCACAAAGTCAGTTGCTCTCACTCTTTCTGTCAAATATATAGTATGCATTTGTTATTTATTATTATTGTTATTATTTATTTTAAAAAAGGAAATGGATTGTTGTTATAGAGCGTGCTTACAAGCTCAGAGAGCTTTTCAAGACATTGGCCACTAATGTTCAGCATGCACACTATAGTTTGCTGCAGTCAGGATTCAAACCCACGTCGTGCGTTTCGACCACTTATCTAGTCTAATCACAATTTCCCAATAATAATTTTTTTTTTTTTTTTTTTTTTTTGGGGGGGGGGGGGGGGGTTGGCATTATTATTATTATTATTATTATTATTATTATTATTTTATTATAATAATATTTTATTTTTTATGTTTTAGTTTTTATTTTTATTTTTTTTAAACTTAATATAATTATATTTATTATATTTGTTGTTCTTGTTTGACGTTTTCAACCTGTATTTTGCAGACACAACTTGGAGAAATCTTTGGTGTTAGATCCAGAGAGGAGTCTGAGTCACGCTGATCTAGGTACGTAATAATTCATTTAAAATCTTATTGCTATGTATATGTACTGGTATTAACTACACACAGACAGACAGTATATGTACTGGTATTAACTACACACAGACAGACAGTATATGTACTTCTATTAACTACACACAGACAGACAGTATATGTACTGGTATTAACTACACACAGACAGACAGTATATGTACTGGTATTAACTACACACATACAGACAGTATATGTACTGGTATTAACTACACACATACAGACAGTATATGTACTGGTATTAACTACACACAGACAGACAGTATATGTACTGGTATTAACTACAGACAGACAGTATATGTACTTGTATTAACTACACACAGACAGACAGTATATGTACTGGTATTAACTACAGACAGACAGTATATGTACTTGTATTAACTACACACAGACAGACAGTATATGTACTGGTATTAACTACACACAGACAGACTTATTTATTTAGTTAATGGTTGTTATAGAGCGCTTTTCTAGCTCAAGAACTGCTGAATGTTCTGGCCGATACAGGATCTCATTGGAGCCGCCTGAGGTGCCCATTGCCGCCTTTGTGCGCACAGTCTGACACCCACACCACTGAGCACAAACCTCAGTGACCCACTATGGTGGGGGAGGAGTGACCTAGTGCATTTGTGTAGCCGCCACCCACCTGTCTAGGACATGAGTGTCAGGATCTTTAAGTCCTTGAGATGGAATGTTTGCGCGTACACAGACTAGACCTCAGTTTATACTCCTCTGAAGGAAACAAAGTGCATGCTCAGGCAACACACCCATACGCTGTATTCATTTGAATAGCTCTCCGTGTGAGTGAATATAGTGTTGCATTATAGTGTATTGCATTATAGTGTACTGCTTTACATTGCATTGACTGTTATTGGGCACATCACACACCCATACACTGTGTTCATTTGAATAGCTCTCAGTGTGAGTGAATATAGTGTTGCATTATAGTGTACTGCATTACATTGACTGTTATTGGGCACATCACACACCCATACACTGTATTCATTTGAATAGCTCTCCGTGTGAGTGAATATAATGTTGCATTATAGTGTACTGCATTACATTGACTGTTATTGGGCACGTCACACACCCATACACTGTATTCATTTGAATAGCTCTCCGTGTGAGTGAATATAATGTTGCATTATAGTGTACTGCATTACATTGACTGTTATTGGGCACATCACATACCCATACACTGTATTCATTTGAATAGCTCTCCGTGTGAGTGAATATAATGTTGCATTATAGTGTACTGCATTACATTGACTGTTATTGGGCACATCACATACCCATACACTGTGTTCGTTTGAATAGCTCTCAGTGTGAGTGAATATAATGTTGCATTATAGTGTACTGCATTACATTGACTGTTATTGGGCACATCACACACCCATACACTGTATTCATTTTAATAGCTCTCAGTGTGAGTGAATATAATGTTGCATTATAGTGTACTGCATTACATTGACTGTTATTGGGCACATCACATACCCATACACTGTATTCATTTTAATAGCTCTCAGTGTGAGTGAATATAATGTTGCATTATAGTGTACTGCATTACATTGACTGTTATTGGGCACATCACACACCCATACACTGTATTCATTTTAATAGCTCTCAGTGTGAGTGAATATAATGTTGCATTATAGTGTACTGCATTACATTGACTGTTATTGGGCACATCACATACCCATACACTGTATTCATTTTAATAGCTCTCAGTGTGAGTGAATATAGTATTGCATTATAGTGTACTGCATTGCATTGACTGTTATTGGGCACATCACATACCCATACACTGTATTCATTTGAATAGCTCTCCGTGTGAGTGAATATAGTGTTGCATTATAGTGTACTGCATTGCATTGTCTGTTATTGGGCACATCACATACCCATACACTGTATTCATTTTAATAGCTCTCAGTGTGAGTGAATATAGTATTGCATTATAGTGTACTGCATTGCATTGACTGTTATTGGGCACATCACATACCCATACACTGTATTCATTTTAATAGCTCTCAGTGTGAGTGAATATAGTGTTGCATTATAGTGTACTGCATTGCATTGACTGTTATTGGGCACATCACACACCCATACACTGTATTCATTTTAATAGCTCTCAGTGTGAGTGAATATAGTGTTGCATTATAGTGTACTGCATTGCATTGAATGTTATTGGGCACATCACACACCCATACACTGTATTCATTTTAATAGCTCTCCGTGTGAGTGAATATAGTGTTGCATTATAGTGTACTGCATTACATTGCATTGACTGTTATTGGGCCCATCACACACCCATACACTGTATTCATTTTAATAGCTCTCCGTGTGAGTGAATATAGTGTTGCATTATAGTGTACTGCATTACATTGCATTGACTGTTATTGGGCCATCACACACCCAGTACACTGTATTCATTTTAATAGCTCTCCGTGTGAGTGAATATAGTGTTGCATTATAGTGTACTGCATTACATTGCATTGACTGTTATGGGCACATCACACACCCATACACTGTATTCATTTTTAGCTCTCCGTGTGAGTGAATATAGTGTTGCATTAATAGTGTAGACAGACATTACATTGACTGTTATTGGGCCCATCACACACACACTGTATTCATTTTAATAGCTCTCCGTGTGAGTGAATATAGTGTTGCATTATAGTGTACTGCATTACATTGCATTGACTGTTATTGGGCACATCACACACCCATACACTGTATTCATTTTAATAGCTCTCCGTGTGAGTGAATATAGTGTTGCATTATAGTGTACTGCATTACATTGCATTGACTGTTATTGGGCATTACACTCACACACCCATACACTGTATTCATTAATAGCTCTGTGTGAGTGAATATAGTGTTGCATTATAGTGTACTGCATTACATCATTGACAATTGGGGCACTACACACACAGACTTATATTCATTAATAGCTCTCAGCAGTAGTATTTTAGTTGCATATAGACAGTTACTGCATATTTGTGCACATTACACACACAACACACATACACTGTACAGTGACAAGAATATTGTTGATTAAGTAGAACTACAGCATTACATTGCATTCAAGACTGTTATTGGGCACACACCATACACTGTATTCATTTAATAGCTCTCAGTGTGAGTGAATATAGTGTTGCATTATACTGTACTGCATTAATTGCACGACTGTGGGCACATCACACACCCATACATGTATTATTTAATAGCTCTCAGTGTGAATGAATGTGTTGCATTATAGTGTACTGCATTACATTGCATTGACTGATTTGGCACATCACACACCCATACACATGTATTCATTGTAATAGCTCTCATGTGAGTGAATATAGTGTTGCATTAGTGTATATGTACTGCATTACATTGCATTGACTGTTATTGGGCACATCACACACCCATACACTGTATTCATTGTAAGCTCTCAGTGTGAGTGAATATAGTGTTGCATTATAGTGTACTGCATTACATTGCATTGACTGTTATTGGGGCCATCACACACCCATACACTGTTCACAAATAGTCTCAGTGTGAGTGCATTCTAGTGCATTATAGTGTACTGCACATTGACACACAGCACATCACTGTATTCATTTAATAGCTCTCCGTGTGAGTGAATATAGTGTTGCATTATAGAGTGAGTGCATATTACAGTGCACATTGGGACACACCCATACACCATTCATTGTAATAGCTCTCGTGTGAGTGAATATAGTGTTGCATTATAGTGTACTGCATTGACTGTTATTGGGCACATCACACATACACTGTATTCATTTAATAGCTCTCCGTGTGAGTGAATGTAGTGTTGCATTATATGTACTGCATTACACACATTGATTATATACATTATTACACACCCATACACGTGTGAGTGAATATAGTGTTGCATTATAGTGTATACTGCATTACATTGCATTGACTGTTATTGGGCACATCACACACCCATTTTCTAATAGCTCAGTAATATAGTTGTGAGTGCATTATTAGTGTTAATACATACACACATACACTGTATTCATTAATATCTCGTGTGAGAATAATAAGTGTGCATTATAGTCATTCATTGACTTACTATTGGGCACACACAACACTGTATTGCATAATAGGTCACACACCCATACACTGTATTCATTGTAATAGCTCTCCGTGTGAGTGAATAGTGTTGCATTATAGTGTACTGCATTACATTGCATTGACTGTTATTGGGCACATCACACACCCATACACTGTATTCATTTTAATAGCTCTCCGTGTGAGTGAATATAGTGTTGCATTATAGTGTACTGCATTACATTGCATTGACTGTTATTGGGCACATCACACACCCATACACTGTATTCATTTTAATAGCTCTCCGTGTGAGTGAATATAGTGTTGCATTATAGTGTACTGCATTACATTGACTGTTATTGGGCACATCACACACCCATACACTGTATTCATTTTAATAGCTCTCCGTGTGAGTGAATATAGTGTTGCATTATAGTGTACTGCATTACATTGCATTGACTGTTATTGGGCACATCACACACCCATACACTGTATTCATTTTAATAGCTCTCCGTGTGAGTGAATATAGTGTTGCATTATAGTGTACTGCATTACATTGCATTGACTGTTATTGGGCACATCACACACCCATACACTGTATTCATTTTAATAGCTCTCCGTGTGAGTGAATATAGTGTTGCATTATAGTGTACTGCATTACATTGACTGTTATTGGGCACATCACACACCCATACACTGTATTCATTTTAATAGCTCTCCGTGTGAGTGAATATAGTGTTGCATTATAGTGTACTGCATTACATTGCATTGACTGTTATTGGGCACGTCACACACCCATACACTGTATTCATTTTAATAGCTCTCAGTGTGAGTGAATATAGTGTTGCATTATAGTGTACTGCATTACATTGACTGTTATTGGGCACATCACACACCCATACACTGTATTCATTTTAATAGCTCTCAGTGTGAGTGAATATAGTGTTGCATTATAGTGTACTGCATTACATTGACTGTTATTGGGCACATCACACACCCATACACTGTATTCATTTTAATAGCTCTCCGTGTGAGTGAATATAGTGTTGCATTATAGTGTACTGCATTACATTGACTGTTATTGGGCACATCACACACCCATACACTGTATTCATTTTAATAGCTCTCCGTGTGAGTGAATATAGTGTTGCATTATAGTGTACTGCATTACATTGACTGTTATTGGGCACATCACACACCCATACACTGTATTCATTTTAATAGCTCTCCGTGTGAGTGAATATAGTGTTGCATTATAGTGTACTGCATTGCATTGCATTGACTGTTATTGGGCACATCACACACCCATACACAGTATTCATTTTAATAGCTCTCCGTGTGAGTGAATATAGTGTTGCATTATAGTGTACTGCATTACATTGCATTGACTGTTATTGGGCACATCACACACCCATACACTGTATTCATTTTAATAGCTCTCCGTGTGAGTGAATATAATGTTGCATTATAGTGTACTGCTTTACATTGCATTGACTGTTATTGGGCACATCACACACCCATACACTGTATTCATTTTAATAGCTCTCCGTGTGAGTGAATATAATGTTGCATTATAGTGTACTGCTTTACATTGCATTGACTGTTATTGGGCACATCACACACCCATACACTGTATTCATTTTAATAGCTCTCCGTGTGAATGAATATAGTGTTGCATTATAGTGTACTGCATTGCATTGCATTGACTGTTATTGGGCCCATCACATACATCATTTGGCCTAAGCAGTGATTGAAGTACAGCATGTAGTCGCTTGGGATAAACTTAAACAGATGACCATGGGCCAAGGGATATATAGTTATCATCTCACAGTGTTTGCGTTCATTTTATTAGTGTTGATGCTTTTTTGGTTTGAAGTTGATTGGTTGATTGAACATTTTATTTTATGTTGCAGCGTGTGTGTTAGTGGATACCTCAGACCGTGGACATTTTATTTTATGTTGCAGCGTGTGTGTTAGTGGATACCTCAGACCGTGGACATTTTATTTTATGTTGCAGTGTGTGTGTTAGTGGATGCCTCAGACCGTGAACATTTTATTTTATGTTGCAGTGTGTGTGTTAGTGGATGCCTCAGACCGTGAACATTTTATTTTATGTTGCAGTGTGTGTGTTAGTGGATGCCTCAGACCGTGAACATTTTATTTTATGTTGCAATGTGTGTGTTAGTGGATGCCTCAGACCATGAACATTTTATTTTATGTTGCAGTGTGTGTGTTAGTGGATGCCTCAGACCGTTGGACCAGGAATGAAATAGCGCAGTTGTTGCTGCAGGTTCTTTACCTTCACAAGGACAAAACTGCCGTCCTGGTGCTGAATAAGGTATGCCTCACTTGAAATAGGATCATACACTTGTCATTGCTACCCCTGCATAACACGAAGACTTGCATTTATTTTCATTGTGTATATGCAGGGCGGTTGAAAATTAAATTAATTTTAAAAATTGCTGATAACGTTTGGTAAAGAGTACTGCTGTGAGTGCCTGAAACAACATATATTGTGATCCTTCTAGAAGAATGTCATTGCTGATCTCTCATTTCATCTCCTTGTGACCACAGCAGTCTATAATAGCCCAATGCCTGACAGTGTGCGAGTGAACTCAGCTGACAAGTCAAAAGATGAAACAGACAAGCCACCTCTTCTCAGTGAGATGAATGAAGGAAACAGCAATGACATTCCACCACTGTAAGGATGACAATGCATTTAGTTTGAGGCCAATACAGCACCATTCACAAATGCTGCCGGCAACCCTGTATATAACATTAGTGGGTTGGTTAGCTAGTCATAGTGGTTGCATGCATTAAACAAACTAACATTAATATGTGTCTGGCTGTACATAAATGGTTAGGATAGAATAACCTCAGACTGAGAGAGACAGAGTGTGTAGTCGAAAGTGTTCAGCTCGGCCTAAAGTTGAATACACATATCGCCCCAAGGTCGATTATACAATTAAACGTCCTAAGGTCGAAAGTGCTCAGCTCGGACAAAGTTCGAATCTACATTTCGGCCTATGGTAAAAAAAATGTCTCTTATCGGGGTGTTTGGAATAGGTTAGAGGTTCTTGCGGAACATCCCCAATCATCTGGCAGTTCTTTATTTTTTATATTTATAATTAGTTATATTTTAATATTAGTATGATCACGTCAGATTTAATAATAATTTAATAATAAACCTAATCTTGTGTCTGAATAGTCGCATTCAGTATACTCTGTTCCTTTCTGTCTCTCTATGTCTCTCTCTCTCTCTCTCTATTTTTTCAACTTCAACCTTAAGACTAAATGCTGTAATCGACCTTAAGCTGAAATGTATATTCTACCTAGGACGGGCTGAGCATTTTCAACCTTGGGACTAAATTTGTATTCAATCTTAAGCCGAAATGTAGATTCGACCTTAGGCTGATTTGAGCACTAAATGTATTATCAATCTTAGGCCAAAATGTAGATTTGACCTTAGACCGAAATGTATATTCCAACTTTTTTTTTTCAGCCATAGTCCGATCTGTGCATCATTCGACTTAAGGATGAAATGTATATTCAACCTTATTCCTGGAACCCAGAGAGAGAGAGAGAGAGAGAGAGAGAGAGAGAGAGAGAGAGAGAGAGAGAGAGAGAGAGAGAGAGAGAGAGAGAGAGAGAGAGAGAGAGAGAGAGAGAGAGAGAGAGAGAGAGAGAGAGAGAGAGAGAGAGAGAGAGAGAGAGAGAGAGAGAGAGAGGAGAGAGAGAGAGAGAGAGAGAGAGAGAGAGAGAGAGAGAGAGAGAGAGAGAGAGAGAGAGAGAGAGAGAGAGAGAGAGAGAGAGAGAGAGAGAGAGAGAGAGAGAGAGAGAGAGAGAGAGAGAGAGAGGAGAGAGAGAGAGAGAGAGAGAGAGAGAGAGAGAGAGAGAGAGAGAGAGAGAGAGAGAGAGAGAGAGAGAGAGAGAGAGAGAGAGAGAGAGAGAGAGAGAGAGAGAGACAAAGTGTGTGAGACAATGCATAAATTCCTTTTTAAAGACAATGCATAAATTCCTGTTTAAAGACAATGCATGAATTCCTGTTTAAAGACAGTGCACATGATGTCATTCTTGACTATTGTCTTCAGGTGGACCAACTGCGATCAAAAGAGCTCCTCCTTCAGATAATGCGAACGTTGACACTTGGTATAGTAGATGGACAACCAGTAGGTGTGCTCACCAAGAAAACCAAACAGAAAGGACTTGACTATGACGCTTTGTTTGATGCTATGGAGGCGAAGTCTTCATCGTCGCCAGCAGCTTCATTATTAGATAGATCAGGAGAGTCTGAACTACCTTTAACATCATTAAAAGCATCGGAAGCAAAAGCATCAACATCGTCATCGTTTACAGCAGACATTTTAAATCATTTAGAAAGAGAGAATGAATCATTACCATCACCCTCATCCTCTTCATCATCATCATCATCATCATTATCATCACCATCACCACCATCATCATCATCATCATCACCATCATCATCATTGTCAGGTCAGCTACCTGGAAAGAGTGAAGAGGTTGAAGCCTGGCAACTGTACAGCAGCAAGATGCGACAAGCCAGCAGAGCGGTGGAGGGGATGAGAGGTTGGCCATACTTCAAACGAGTATTCTTCGTGTCTGCCCTGAATGGCGACGGCATTAATGATTTGAAGGTGAGCAAAGTTTATCCTTGTAGTAGCAGTTTGCATCCTTCATTGTGCCTTACAAGTGTGGAGAGATGTAACGAGAAAAGCTGGTGTGGTCACTAACTAAACAAAAATGAAACACAAAATGTGATTTCCATAATAATGAGCGCTTCTGCTGAGCCAAAGGGGAGTAACATGTTTTGACTTCACCGCTAGGAGCGTGAGCGAGGAAGGACTATCTCGCTTCTGGTTTAACGACGGCTGTCTAGAAATACTAGATAATAGCAGCCTACTCATGAACTGATGGCTAGTTCATCTAGAGTGAGACACTAAGATTAGAACATGTAATGTTGTGGTGCACTGGCAATTTCAGTAGGCCTGCATTATGACTCAACAAACAGGCCTACAACATTTTCAAATAAACGTTGAAGAACAGAAAACTTTATGTTATTACCGCTAAAAGTTGGTCCTTGTAGATAGTCCTGGGTCTGGAAATGCCTGTAGCAAATGATGCTGCTCCGCAATGGATCATAGTTTTTCCATTTCTGTCTGCCATCTCGTCTGACCACGTGAATCCATTTTTCCGTACAAGGGCATTCTCTGGAAATTTGTTTTCATCCAGTCGGTTGCAGCCAACCACAACACACTTGTTTACCATTGTTCAGTTCGCAAAGACTCTACAAAAACTCGGAAAAAAGAGGAGGTTGCAACTATCAACACTGTTCAGCCATGTTTCTCTCGCAAGCAAAGGCCTCTTTTGCAGGCGACACCTAGCGGAATGTCTAAATAGACGAATCTGTAGTAGAACCGCTCATTATGTAGAGTCAGGTGCAGACATTGCACACATTTAACAAATATATATATTATAACATTTGTTGCTTATCACTCTGCTGTAGCACTTTTCCAGGTCAAGAGCTGCTCAAGGCACAGCCAGATACAGGATCTAACTCAAGCCACATGAAGCGCTCACTTGCTGTGGTAGGCGCATCGTCTTCACTCCCCAGACAACAAAAGTCTTTTCAAACCCTAAAACGGAAAGACCTAGTAAACTTTGATGTATTGTATCATAACGAGTCACATTTTCCAACCTAAAGTACTGTACGGTGTCATCAGGAGTATCTGATGGAGTCGGCCAAAGCAGGAGACTGGGACTACCACAGCAGCCTGGTGACGTCACAGGACCCCCAGGACTTGGTGCTGATGTGTGTCAAAGAGAAACTGATGGAGCACCTCAAACAGGAGATTCCCTACAGCATGAAACTGGTACAAATAGTAATTTGGTGTTTTATTTTATTTGTGTGTGGGTGTTTTATTGACTGACATGCAAAACAATGCAAGTCTATGTACACATACACCCCTCCCCCCCCCCCGCCTCCCTCCCCCAAAAAAAAAATTATGGATTTTTGCAAATATGTGCAAGATGAGTCCTAAATAGTCCAACAATGATATTTTTATGTAAAAAATGTGTACGTCTGTCGATTTGGCGTCTGTCTGTGCAAAATTTGCAAGTGGATTAATATTTGAGAACCTATTTCAACTATCACAACCAAACTTGGTAAGATCATAAATGATCAGTGAATGAATGACTTCACTTCAAGGTCACATGGTCAACCAATGTTAGTCAAAAAGTGACAATTTGTTTTCAAAATTTCATTTTTTTTCCTAGGTTATTAAAATTGACATTATGATTCTTTGATGCATGATAAATATTAATGAGACACACATACTGTGCAAAGTTGGTCAACCTCACTCTGAGGTCAATGTCACTGGAACTGTCCTAAGTGGTTTAGTATAGGTACTTTGAAGTACCCCCGTTGGGGTGCCGGGGGTTTCAGTATAAATAGTATCCCCACTTTCTGGAAATTTAGTGCTTAAATTAAATTCCCACTGTCGCTGTCTTTCTCATTTGCTCTTTCTCATTCCTGCTCTGTTCTATCAATCTGCTATACTATCGTCTTCTTCGCTAGACCAGTCTCATACCTTTTTTCTTGAAAACTCTTCCGGGACAAGACTCTTTATTTGTGTATGAGGTCTGTTGGATCAGCTTGGGAATATTGGACGCTTTCTGCCAGGTGGTCACTAGGACTTCCTATGATGTTATTATTTAGCAATGTAGGCATTTTATATGTATGTGTTTTGTTGATAATTTATAATGATGTTTGTATTCTATTTTGTTTTTGTAAGCTGGGGTTCGATAAGTTGGGGTGAAGCCTCAGCCGTCCCCTGCGTGGGATGTCTTTATTGTAAAGTGACTGGCTGGTGGAGGGCATTCAGTTTTCCCACTAGGGTTGTTTCAGCAGATCTTTTATGCGGATTGGGGGTTGTCCGGTCCTGATTTGGCTCGGAAGAGTCCGCTGGACCTAAAGCAACAATTATGTAATGTAATGTAACTTTGAAGTGACCTTAAACTGTGAGAGATATAATAAAGTCCAAACTTGTTGTATTTAGAGATGACAGAGTTTCTTTCATGTATGTTCTGTTTTTTTTGTTGGTCTTGAAGGTCAAGGTCATTTTAGGCCTAAAATAAAAACATTAAAAAAAAACTAGGTAAATCGTACAGTGAAACGGCTCTATTTAATCCATAGTATGCAACATTGTGTTATTTGATCATACATAAGCATGAGAGGTCATGTGAAGGTCAAGGTCATGTGAAGGTCAAGGTTATGCGAAGATCAAGATCATGTGACGATCAAGGTCACTGAAGGTCAATGTAATCCCCAGGTCACTGGATTTTTGGCATAATACAGCTTTTGCTGTACTTGATTTGATAGTACATGTACATGTGTATCTGGAGCCGAAGGCCAATGTCATCCCAAGGCCAAGAGCATAGAAAGATCAAAGTCGGTATTACTTTACATTTTAATGCCACTGTTTGATTTTGTTTTTTGGGTGGGGCAGTCATTTTCATGTTAAATATTGCAAGTTTCATAAGGAGCATGTGAGTCATTTGGGCTTTGCCCTTCTAGTTTATTCTTGGGCTGACGCACATGCATGTTGGCAATGAGAGTCTGTGTGGATGAGGGAACATTGAAATGTTAAAGTCTACACCCCCCATTGGCAGACGGGAATAACCAACCCCGGGAAAAGGGGGCATGAACCTAAATCCACACTGAACCACCAGAGCAATCCTATGACTAAGATAGACAATGAAAATGGACACTTTTTTTTTTCACCGCAGGATTTGAACCTGGGTTGTTGGTGTGCCAGGCGAACGCTCTGTTTCAGATGTGTGGGTGTGGCAAATCTGCAGGAACTGAGTCCTAAATATTGATCACAGCGCTTTTTGAAGTTCAGTTGAAGAAAAATCCTGTGACAGCGTCCTGTATTGTTGCAGTCCAAACATGACAACTCGCAAAAAACATAAAACTAAACTGAAAACACCAATTTCTTTGCTGTAAAACTGGAAAGACAATTAAGAGGCACTGTTTCTGTTGGCCAAATATTAAGAGAAAGGGTGACAGGTGAACTAGTGGTGTTTAAATGTCAGCCGATAGATGCCAACCTAAGGTTGAGGACAGAGCAGCTGTAGTGTCAAGTGGAACACTGTCTGCAGCAGCACATCACCCTTCAACAACAATCACTTTCACACTGCCCTTCCCCCCTCTAGCTCTTACTTGTGTGCAATAGGGTTGCGAAAATATGTCTACTATTTGTGCATGTTGAACTAAAGTGACTTTGTGGTTGTCAGGACTTGGTGTTGTGGGAGGTGGATGAAGACGGCATGTTCAACATCATCGTCAACATCATCGCCAAGAACAGACGCCAAGTGGTCAGTTACGCACTACAGTTTTGTTTTCATTTTTTATCCTATACGATTTGATATTATTTATTTCTTTTTATTTTATTTATTAGTTCATAATTAATGTATTTTATTTATTTACTTATTTATTAGTTTTATATTTGTTATCCTGTTATTGATACGTTTAGTGTCATTGCTCTCTTTGCAATGCACAGATGGAAAGTGAGTGAGGCGCAGCAGGTCTCCTTGTTCCTGTAGCTGTTTTATTTAGTTTTTTTTTTTTTTTTTTTTTTTTTTTAAAGTGAAAGGAGATGTCATTTGATAGATCCAAACTTTTCATCAAATGTAGTGCAGAGGAGCTGTAGGGCAGGGCAGCTGTAGGGCAGGGCAGCTGTAGGGCAGATCAGCTGTAGGGCAGGGCAGCTGTAGGGCAGGGCAGCGGTAGGGCAGGACAGCGGTAGGGCAGGGCAGCTGTAGGGCAGGGCAGCTGTAGGGCAGAGCAGCTGTAGGGCAGGGCAGATCAGCTGTAGGGCAGAGCAGCTGTAGGGCAGAGCAGCTGTAGGGCAGGGCAGCTGTAGGGTAGGGCAGGACAGCTGTAGGGCAGGGCAGCTGTAGGGTAGGGTAGGGCAGGACAGCTGTAGGGCAGGGCAGCTGTAGGGTAGGGCAGGACAGCTGTAGGGCAGGGCAGCTGTAGGGCAGAGCAGCTGTAGGGCAGAGCAGCTGTAGGGCAGGGCAGCTGTAGGGTAGGGCAGAGCAGCTGTAGGGTAGGGCAGGACAGCTGTAGGGCAGGGCAGCTGTAGGGTAGGGCAGGACAGCTGTAGGGCAGGGCAGCTGTAGGGCAGAGCAGCTGTAGGGCAGAGCAGCTGTAGGGCAGGGCAGCTGTAGGGCAGGGCAGCTGTAGGGCAGGGCAGTTGTAGGGCAGAGCAGCTGTAGGGCAGGGCAGCTGTAGTACAAAGTGGAAGATTCTTTCCAGCAGCACACCACCTTGCAAAACCATCCCTGCCAGAGTGGCAGTTAGGATGTGTGACTCATTGCTGTTTGGTTTGATGTTGTCTGGTGGTTTGTTTGATGTTGTCTGGTGGTTTGTTTGATGTTGTCTGGTGGTTTGTTTGATGTTGTCTGGTGGTTTGTTTGATGTTGTCTGGTGGTTTGTTTGATGTTGTTTCAGTCATTCTTGCTGGGTCCCAAAGGGCAGATGATCCAGAGGATCGCCAGGGAGGCCAAGCAAGAAATGATGAACGCATTTCGCTGTGACATGAGACTGAAGCTTGTGGCCAAGGTGGACTCCAGGAAGAAAGCTTAACGTCAGGTGCAAATGGCAGTCTATGTTTATCATTGGGTGCATAACGTCAGGTGCAAATGGCAGTCTATGTTTATCATTGGGTGCATAACGTCAGGTGCAAATGGCAGTCTATGTTTATCATTGGGTGCATAACGTCAGGTGCAAATGGCAGTCTATGTTTATCATTGGGTGCATAACGTCAGGTGCAAATGGCAGTCTATGTTTATCATTGGGTGCATAACTTCAGGTGCAAATGGCAGTCTATGTTTATCATTGGGTGCATAACGTCAGGTGCAAATGGCAGTCTATGTTTATCATTGGGTGCATAACGTCAGGTGCAAATGGCAGTCTATGTTTATCATTGGGTGCATAACGTCAGGTGCAAATGGCAGTCTATGTTTATCATTGGGTGCATAACGTCAGGTGCAAATGGCAGTCTATGTTTATCATTGGGTGCATAACGTCAGGTGCAAATGGCAGTCTATGTTTATCACTGGGTGCATAACGTCAGGTGCAAATGGCAGTCTATGTTTATCATTGGGTGCATAACGTCAGGTGCAAATGGCAGTCTATGTTCATCATTGGGTGCATAACGTCAGGTGCAAATGGCAGTCTATGTTCATCATTGGGTGCATAACGTCAGGTGCAAATGGCAGTCTATGTTCATCATTGGGTGCATAACGTCAGGTGCAAATGGCAGTCTATGTTCATCATTGGGTGCATAACGTCAGGTGCAAATGGCAGTCTATGTTTATCATTGGGTGCATAACGTCAGGTGCAAATGGCAGTCTATGTTTATCATTGGGTGCATAACGTCAGGTGCAAATGGCAGTCTATGTTTATCATTGGGTGCATAACGTCAGGTGCAAATGGCAGTCTATGTTTATCATTGGGTGCATAACGTCAGGTGCAAATGGCAGTCTATGTTTATCATTGGGTGCATAACGTCAGGTGCAAATGGCAGTCTATGTTTATCATTGGGTGCATAACGTCAGGTGCAAATGGCAGTCTATGTTTATCACTGGGTAGCTAGTAAATGTTCATGTTGAGTTTTCACTGTGCACACAATAGGTTGAAATAGGTACCCTCATTTGTTTTAATTTTAAAAAGTAAAAAAGAAAAAGAAAAGAAAAAGCTGAGCACATTTTTATTTGTTTTCAACTTTCAAATTTAACTCTTTGCCTGCCAGGCATGTTTCCACGCAAATGGCAGTCTATGTTTATCATTGGGTAGCTATTAAATGTTCATGTTGAGTTTTCACTGTGCACACAATAGGTTGAAATACATACCTTCATTTGTTCTAATTTTTAAAAGTAAAAAAGAAAAAGAAAAGAAAAAGCTGAGCACATTTTTATTTGTTTTCAACTTTGAAATTTAACTCTTTGCCTGCCAGGCATGTTTCCACGTTTGTGCCAGACATTTCTCTGGCACCGGAAAGAAAGTTCAGTACCTTAGGCATTTAAGCTACTGTTCTTTCAATAATAGTTGTTAAATAGACATATTTCATATCAAATTAAAGGTAAAAGAGTGAAGAATAAGAAAAAAAAACCACAAAAATGTTAATTTGATTATGTTATTGAAATATGTGTTTTGAAAGCATGTTGATCTTTTTGAAATGATAAAATAAAATAAAAATATTTCTACATACCACAGTGATAAAAAAAATCTGGAGGAATAATTCCAATCACTGAATCAGCTTCACACACCAGAAAGAAAATTTATTTAGGATCAAAATACACTTTACAGTTTGAAATTATATTGATTATTAGCAGAGTTTGACACACTGTCGATTGTGCCCATCACAATGCTTAGTAAAATGCACAAAAAACACTCTAAAAACGAATCAATTTGAAGAAAAAACGCGTGTGACGATCGAGAACGAAAGTAGAAAGAGTTATCTCTCTTTGGTTAAAATAAAACTTGGATTGGACTGAGCAAAAAACCGGAACGAAACGGAATACTGAAATCGACGATATATCGTCGATTGGCACAAACATGGCGGCTCAGATCGACGATATATCGTCGATTGGCAGGCAAAGAGTTAAAGTGTAGTGAAAGAATGGTAGAATATGAAAAGGAGGAGGAAAAGAGAACCACCACTATCACCACACATCACCACAACTATCACCACAACTATCACCACACATCACCACTACAACTACCACCAACAACACCAGTGCCACCACCAACAACACAGTCTTACACGTTTGGACATTTCATCAATGCTGAAATTTATTCCAGTAAGGTACAAACGATGGTTCACAGAACTTGTCCCAATTCAGGTTTTAATACAAGAAGGGCAAAGCCCATATGACTCGAATACTCATTGTGGAACTCAATATTTAACATGAAAATGAATGCCCACAAAAAATAAAATGAAATGGTGGTATTAAAATGCAAAGTAATAACGACTTTATATGCTCTTGACCTTGAGATGACATTGACCTCTGTATTATGCCCAAAAAAACTGACCTCGGGATGAACTTGATCCTCACAAAGTTGTTGCATACTATGGGTTAAATAAACAGCCATTCTACTGTATGATAAACTTTTTTTTTTTTTGTACGTTTTTGCAAGGCTTAAAATGACATTAACCTTCAAGATCAACACAAAAACAGAACATATATGAAAAGATCAATCTATCATCTCTAACTACAAGTTTGGACTTTATATAGTTTTAAGGTCAAGATTGCTTCAAAGTACCTTTACAAAATGACTTTGGACAGCTCCAGTGACCTTGTCCTTGGAGTGAGGTTGACCAAATGTGCATAGTATGTGTGTCTCATTGATATCTATCATGCTTCAAAGAATCTTAAGTTAGAAAAAAAAGTGAAATTTTGTCATTGTCATTTTTTGACTAACATTTGATGACCCTGTGACCTTAACCTTGAAGTGATGTCATTCAATCACTGATCAATTTTGAGGTCTCATGGGTATATACCATCTTAGAAAGTTTGGTTGTGATATTGAAATAGAGCCTATTTGAATATCACAACCAAACTTGCTAAGATGGTATATATACTTAACCACTTTAAAGTTTTTGCAAACAGATGGCGCACAGACATTTTTTTTCGATATTATTTTTGGACTATTTAGGACTCATCTTGCACAGATTTGCAAAAATCTGGAAAATGTTTTTTTGGGGGTGAGTACGTAGACTCACACTGCTATGTATGCAAGTCGATAAGAACTGAACATGAACCAAGCCAAGACGCAAGCAGACCTTGCCCAATCCATGCACACACCACATCCTACACAAATGGAACATTCACTTACACCAACACTTCACTTGGGGATACAGCTTTCAACTAAAACGGAAACATTTTATGTCTTGTCTGGATAGAGGGAGAAACAAAACAATCTTACACGCACACAATCCGTTGTTTTACTCCATCGATCATACTAAAACCATAGTTTAATTAGTTATTAAATGGTTTTGAGGTAACACTTTTTTAGCTGACAGTGTTAGCCAATACAAGACCTCACTGGGAACTAGACACACACTTGTTGCCCTAAGCGCATTGAAAGCACTAGCAACACAGCACATTTCAACACTACAATGTTCCAATTGCTACTTTTCTAACACTGGTAGTACCAGTGTGCAAAATGGTTCCTTTTGAACAATTTGTGGTGTTGTTTCTTCTTTCAAACTTTGAACTAGCGTATTCCAACTCAAATATGTTGCTAAAAAAATGCTTCTTCTAAAGGAATTGTTGTCTGTGAGCAAGCAGCTAGCAAACTTTCATTGCATTATTTGTTTCCTCTGTGGACAAAAAAACATGTTTTGTGTAGTAGGGGCTGTACACATCAACACAATATTCAGTAACAATATCAAAACAAACATTCAATTGCAGCCAAGTTCAAAACATTTACAAGTAAGCTCAAACCAGTGTATCTTGTGCATCAACACAATAATTAAAAACAAATAAAAATTCATTTACTTAAGAACATTTATACATCTTGCAAAGGTTAAAAAACAAACTTTGTACCCTTATGCAGCGCCACAACAATGCAAGAGAAAAAAAAAACACAAACAAAATTTTAAAAACACAAAAAGACATCTACACCTCAAAATGTTAAAACGTTTATACACATTGTTTCAAAGTCAGAATTAACATTCTACGTTCATTAACTTACAGTTAAGCACGTATGATCTTTTCAAGAAAATCACGGTCACTGAAGCAACGAAAAAGATTTTAAGCACCACAGGCGGAATATATAAACATTGTCTTCATTATTATGAACGTAAATCGCGGTAGTTTTATTTATCGATGCTAATCTGATTCTGCATTCAACCCCCAAACGGCTCTCCTTCTGTTTCATTCTTTGACTGTCTTTCTCTCAACTAGATTACAGATCTCTACAAAATGGAGGACCTTGCATAGCAGTGATGGCATCGTTGGTTATTACTATTAGACTTTTGTCTCTGGTTAGAACTGCATTGTAGAGCACACCCATACATTACAGATAGGCTTTGAAGCATCGAACGTGTGATGAATTTGCCTACCAAAGGATGGTGGAGTGAGGGAATCAATCACCCCAGTCAGTGGACAATGGAGCTATGAATCTTTTTCTTCACAATCCTGTCAACTCTGGTCAAGACAAAGAAGAACTTTGGGTTGGGCGTGCCTGGTTCTTGGACCAAAAATTTAATCCAGTGATTGTTGAGTTTACAGGATGAATAATTAATTAATTATTTATTAATTTATTTTATTTTTGTTATATAGTGATCCGAACTTAAGAGTTCCATTAAATAAAAGGTATTCTGTATTATTATTATTGTTATTGTTGTTATTATTATTATTATTATTAGTTCTTTTCTAGGTCAAGAAACGCTCATAGCACAGGATCTACCTCAACCTGCCCAACCACTAAAATCAGCCATTACAATGAACTTTTCACATGTGGCCCACAAACAATGTGGAGTGCACTTGCATACATACAACGTAATGTCAACGAGCAATATATTAATTATTATGGAACATCAACAAAATCAAAATAATTATTATCTCTTCAACAACATTTTAAAAACAAACTAATCCACAAATGAACATAATTATATACCTTGTTCCATGCCTACTAACATTTTCACACATAAAGGTATGACAATTATATTCCTCGATGCTTCAACACAAGTACAGCTGTAAATATATTCAACTATACTATATCAATTTAAAACAACATATTTTAGGGGCAGGAGTGTTCTTAGTACTTAAAATACACATTGCTGCGCAAAATAGTTTTGTAGATGTGTGGGGATAAGGTTGAGGCAGGGGTCTGGGGTACAATATAAGAGACACACTGCACACACACACTGCTATTTTGACAAAAAAAAAGTACAATTCACTTGAAATTACACTTAAGTCAAGTTAAGTCGACCCATTTTTATTATCCATAATGAAGACTTCAATACAGCACATTGCAAGTTTTGGTAAAACAATCCAATAAAAATTGTAACAACGACATCAGAACAAAAACTAAGTGTCACTGCCTTCTCGCACCCATCATGCACATTCATTCACAGAAACCAATCCAACTGCCGCGCTACAGTAAATGAATAGTTCATTTGTGGAAGTACACAACACCAATTAGTCAATCTATCAACCAACCGTTCGGTCAAAAAAAATTGCAGACAAACATATATATAAATAGGTTCAGTAAAACATTGATCGATGCCTGCAGATTTAGCCATTTTAAATCTTATTGTATGGTAGTGTATGGAGAAGGGTCAATAAATAATAAATAAAAGGGACAAGGAAACTGCATAGTGATCAATTTACAATAATCCACAATAATGTACAGGGTGTTTCAAAAGTCTTGGGCACATTTAAAGTCCCCATATCTCAATTACTATGAATGGTAGTAAGATAAAAGTTGTGCCATTTTAAAGCTAATTACATTAAGTTTTTTGAAAAGCTGTTGATTTTTTAAATTTCTTTTCAGACCCATTAATGGCGTTCACTCAACCAGAAAATGCTGGGACGCATTTGGCAAGAACTTGACTATTGGCTTGATGTGTGTCGTATTACCAATGGTGCTCACAATGAACATCTTTGAACATTCCAAGTAAAAATTGAGATTACAAGCTTTCTGAATTTACCAGATGCGTTTTTATATCCTTAATAGTTTCAGAAATATTCAATGTCAAAATATGCCGAAGACTTTTGGAACACCCTGTATATCACTGCTTGTGTTCCACTATAGCTCAGATGTAGGTCTTTGGTACAAGAATGGTGTGTACTGGGTACTTGCCCCATCCTACAGATCAGCTGTACAAAGGAAAACAGTTTTTAATACATTATCATCTTTATTTATCTGAACGGAGCAAGTTGTGTAATGCGCCTGTGGGAATTTTCCAACACGGAATAGGTCGTCACGAATTTTAGACTTTAAAATGACTAGAAACCCAAAATCATGAGACATATATCATTAATTTTATGGCTCAGTATGGAATAGTCTAGCCTATAGGCTATCAGCCTTTTACCCTCATATTATTTAATAATGATGGTCACAGATCCTGATCCTCAGTTTTCCATGCTTTGAAATTTAGAATGAGAAACAAATAAATACACATGTATAAGAAGAAGAGGGAGACAGAAAAACAGGACAATGGACTGGCTTGACATCCAGCTAAGCCATGAGGGTTGCCGAGCAGTGAGGACAGACAAAGATGGAGTACGCTGGTTAAACAATCACCTGTGGTGCCCCAACGACCCTCGAGTTATGGGATAGGATAAAATAAGCCAAAACAACGCTCATTTGAAAAAAAAAAAAAAACACTACAAAACAAGACCTTTTTCAATCCAAATATTACAAACTAAGTGGAAAAAACTTCTGTCAAATAACACAATTGAAAAGGGAGGTCAGTGAACAAGAGACTAGCAATAATTCCAATTCATTGTTTGAGGGAACCAAGAAATGTTTCATACTTATCTACTGCGCTGAAGATTACAAACAGCAACTTCAAAAAAACAAACAAACAATAATCCTTTAATAGCAAATCTGCAAGCATGCTAATCCCAAAATTGCGGAAAATCTGATCAGCAGCCTCTATGCTTAGTCTATCTGATTAAACCCAAAACGGCCACAGTCTTTCATCACGTTAAAGGTAGGTAGTCAGCAGAAAGAGCCACACTGTAGCTTATGATTGTCTCTCTGAGGTACGTACTGTCAATCAAAACTACAACAAACGTATTGTGATATTAACAATCCCCACCACACCAAATGACCAGCTTCTGGGAGACGTTATAGTGATACAAAAGCCAAACTGCGTAGTGTTGCCAAAGGTTATACTTTATCCGTTGTCGTCAACATCGTTTTGTAATGTATTGTTCAGTATTCATGATGAAAGGACCAAATTGACTGACATAGCAGCTTTAACCGGCTATTGTTAATAAATAGTTGAACTTGGGCTGTGTGAACTTTGACCCAAGATTTGAGGCATTCTCCTTCAAAGTAACTTTCTCTTTCTTCTTTATCAGGATTGTAAGAATATAGTATCTTTTACGCACAAAAGGCAGAAATAAGGCTAGCTGTTGATGAACACTGGCTAACGTTTGGAGAGCAGTTGTAAGTTATACCACAACAGTCAAATATAATGGTTTAAGCAGCTTGCAACATGTCCATTTCATTTAGTCAGAATGGCGTTAAAAATCTTATCAAAACCTTCCCTTGAAAAATTGCCTAGGTCACAATATTATCGGGTGGAGTCAAAATTAATAATAATAATGAAAAAAAATAAAAAAAAATTTTAAATCGTACAAAATAAAATTGACATTGCAGGAAGCACAACAGAAAACAAAATAGGTTTTATTTCCTTTAGTTTATGACTACTTTCCATCATTAACATTTGGAGATAACCTGCTTAAAACACAAACACACTCTCTCTCCACCTTATTGAGCCAGTTGTTGAGATTCAAGCTCAGCCTGCCAGGCAAGGCTACCAGCTTGAAGCTAGAAATAAATTGGCTCAATAAACTGCTCTCTCTCTCTCTCTCTCTCTCTCTCTCTCTCTCTCTCTCTCTCTCTCTCTCTCTCTCTCTCTCTCTCATGGAGGGCCTACAAAACACAACAGATCAGCCCTGCTCTCTCAAAAAGACTACCATTCTCACCAGAGACTCTGAAAAGCTTTGTATATTTCTAAACCAAAGATTCCTAATGCAAAGTGATACAAAGATTCCACATTATTACCCTTGAGCTGAAATCTCTATTCAGAGCGGAGTGTAAACTATCCCTAATGTCAAGGAGATTTTTTTTAAAACGTTTGTGTAGAACGCAGGTAGAATTTGCAGACAAAATTTACTGTGGGGTTTTCCGGTTTCCTCACTCCGGAATGCAATGGAATTGGAGGCAGTCTAAATTTCAAAAAATAAAAATCGGTTTCTCTTCTGCCTTCTGTAATATAGCGATCACTTCAGATGGTCACGCTTTGAATGCCATTGATTTGAAGAAAAAGTGTGTAAAAGTATCATGTTTTTTAAATTTTATTTTATTATTATTATATTATTATAATAAAATGTTAGCATTTGACTGTGCTCCTATGTTCACTAAAAACAAAATAATATTTATAATATATATGTAATAATTGCCCATATTCAATAATATTTCCTTCTTGCAAACATTGCTGTAAATGTAATTATTGTCTTGTCTTTCCGTAGGCGCCCACAATCATACTTGTTGATTATACTGGCACTATCAGGGCTTTGCACATGTTTCATCAAAGGCTGTTCTCCTAGTTCATGGACAGTCCAGATCTGATTAGTGACAGACGGATTAGGGGGGGAGGGGAAGAGTTGTAGTGTTGTTGATTAACTACCTATTCTGGTCGGTGGGAGGCTTTTGATGCAAAAGCATCAACAGTTTTGGCCTCCACTACCTCCTGGGGAAGAGCATTCCAATCTTTTATAGTACGGGGTAGGAAAGAGGACAATTTCTACTGCAAATAAAATATTGTGATACAGGGTCAGAAGAACCTATGTTATGTTTGACGTTGTCATTTATTTGTACAGAAGTTCAGCGTGCATACTGCTTCGGACCAGAGTATAAACACAGGTCTAGTTTGTGCACACACGCATTCCATCGCATGGACTTAAAGATCCTGACGCTCATGTCCTAGACACAAATACACTCACGACGCACTAGGTCCTTTCTCCGCCTCCCCAGTCACCCAGGACGGTGCTCAGTCATCTGGGCGTCACACTCTGCGCTCCCAGTTTGCAGGTGGGCACCACAGGCGTGTTGGATCCTCTATTAATCCTCTATTGATCCTCTATTGATCAGCGCCTTGAGCAGTTCTTGAGCTGGACAAGCGCTCTGTAAGACTGATGAAATAAATAAATAAAACATCCTATAACAAGTTCAGGGTTTATTATGTTGTTTGTTATGTTTAGTATGTTGGTACAGATCGCTGAGTTTTTGAGCCTGATTGTGATGTGGAGGGGGGGGGGGGGGGGGGGGGTAAAGTGAGGGGGGGGGGGGGGTAAAGAGCATATTACTATTATAATTTTTTTTTTTTATTATTATGTTCTACTGCCAGCTAAACTAAAAAAAAACCATTGGTTCCACTAATTTACTATTCAATAAAAGCTCTTATTTTTTCCATTGTTGTCCTGTTTTTTTGGATAAAATAAAGTGATTAATGAATTAACATTGAACATAAACAGGAACACAACAGTTACAAATCCAAATGTTGTCAAAATAACGTAAGTAAACAATGACAAATTAACAGCAGTACACGTTGTTTACTTTAGGGCATGTAGGGTTTATACCTATTATCAACGTTGGTTCTTATTGCGCAGTGAAACAAAAAGGGGACTGCTGGACAGTACAAGAAAGGGAGACAAAAATGTCTGCATGCAACACAGGGAGTAGAGTTGTCTTCCCTGGATTGGATAATGTAAATGCAACACAGGGAGTAGAGTTGTCTTCCCTGGATTGGATAATGTATAAAATTGGTCACTCACTCACATGGTTCAATTTTGCAGGTCTTTTTGTATTTGTAGATTTTATCTGGGAAAGACAATATTTTGTATTTGCAGATAATATTGTGAAAAGACTTTGGAAAATTTGTTGGGAATATATATATGTCTTATAACTACACGAGCCGTGACTGACTTTAACTCCGTCTCATAACTTTGCTTTCATTCACAGAAAGACAAACCCAACATACAATGAAATTAATTTTAAAAATAAAGTAAATAAAACAACATTAAAGACACCATTTCAAATGTTGACAATGCTCACAGCAATTACCTACATACAGTTCCACCTCTGTAATGGGCACCCTGAACAAATCTACACTTACGCACACACCACTGCAACGTGCCATCACCTTCAGCTGCTAAAAGAACAAACAAAACAAATCAATGACTAACTAAATAATTAATTACTTTTTAAAATCCTTCAGACCACACACAAATTTGTGTTTCCATATCACAACACCGTTTTCAAATTAAATTTAACAAGAAGATATAACTTTTTCCCCCCCTTTTTTTAAGACCGACCCCCATTCAAATATATCTCACACACCTAATAAAGGGGGGACAACTCCAATTCTTATTTTACGTATTGCCACTGTCTTCTTCTTCTTCTCTCTCTCTTTCTCAATACTTGGCAAACACAAATATACAACACATGACAATAAGATGTGATTGTCGCATTACACATAAAAAGCACCTACATATGCAACGCAGTATTAACACCACATGCTCTCATACTCATGACTATAACTTTAATATGTTGCGAATTACATTCATGAAGTACACACTTTTTGTTTCTGTTATTCACTTGCACATTCCATGACGCCATAAAAGACCTCAAGCACGTTTCCATCATCCATGGATTACACCCTTCGATCTGACTTTGACATTGTAACATGTCTGATAACCAAAACAATCTTGTACTCCATATTTCCATCTGCCACTCCGTCACATGTTAACGCCGCACACACAGAGAACCACCACAACTAGACATCACTCACGGCTCCACATCGCAGTTATTTCACAAAAACCGGTTTTCCTGTTGCAACTATTCACACGCTACAGCCAGCAAATCTACCCTCATCGTGGAAGCCAATGACAAATTGGTAGCAAAAAATCACGGGGCAATTAAAAAAATGGTTTAAACTACAATCTAATCTCAGCCCCGTAGGTTAAAACAAAAACATTTTCCTTCAAAGGACTCATAATGAAAAGAATAAGCGATACCAATGCCATTTTCAACATTTGGAGCATATTAGCCAAGCATACTTCCTTTCAAAACAAACAGACAAAATGCAGACAAATCAATTAATAACACAAAATTCAAGTAATTTTTTTTTTTAAATAAAAAAATAAATCTTGATATCCCAATTTTATAATGCGTAATTTTACAGTTAGCATGCTGTTTGCTGGCATTTTTTGGTCTGCCCATACATGTTCACCATAATTGGTTTACCATTTTTATATTCTGACATATTAAATTGGTCTACCATTTAAGTTATGACACAGCTTGGTCTACCACATCAATCTCAGCATACCATTTCTGGACCACCTAAATTATCATACCATTTTCATCGCCTGCTTACCATGAGAGAACTACTGAAAGTCTGCACACAGATTTAGCTGCTGTCATGCTGACTTTTGAGTTTCAAATTTGTATGGGAGTTTTAAAAACATGATAATGATGATGACAAAAAAATTAAAAATAATTGATTGGGTCTATCATACATTCTAACAAAAATTAAAAAATCGGAAATAATTAGTTTATAAAAAAATTTAAATTAATTAGTCTATCATTCTCATGATGGCCCCATGCCAAGTCCCAAGAAGTAATGAAAATGTTGGTTAACAATACCATGATAACATTGACAAAACACCACCGACAGACACACCATTTTTAATTTGTTTAATTTTGGATGAAAAAGCTCATGCATTATATTATTTATAGGTCTGTCAGTTTAGAAAGAACACACATTTTTAAAAAAATTTATGTTTTTAAAATTAAATCCATGGTTTCCAGTCTCTGTTTTATATAGCACCTATTGGCGGCTCTAAGCCTGATAGACAAAAACCATTTTCTCATCAAAAATCTCTATGTACGCCCCAGTAGCTTAGAAGCTTATGTCTGATTTAAATTCATAATTTTTATTTCGTAAGATGAATCCTGAAGATCTAGGGACGAACTCTGTCAACACGTTTGATTACAAATTTTCTTTCATACCTCTATCTTTAGCAAATCATGTGAGGAAAATTAAAATATGTAAACTTTCAACAGAAATAGTAATATGCAAATTATCTCCCCCGACCCCCTACCCCTTCCCTAAAATACAAGTTTTGAAAATACCATGGTGCACAATTTTTTTTTTTCCCACGAAACATCCCCAACTTTGACAGATGAAATTTGGAAGAAAAATGAAGATGTCAAAATGATCAAAGAAACATCAATGATTAGCTTTTCCACTCCAAAAGCATAACAAACATTTGACAGATGAAATTCCAAAGAAAGAAGAAGAAGACTGAGTGAAAATGACTTAGGAACTCTTAGAAACGTCCAGGAATAGTTTCTCCATTTGAACAAAACATCCCAAATAAATTCTGCTCGTTAACAATGAGGTCACATCGTACACAAATGATACTGCTGGGTATATGGTAATGGAACATTCTCTCCAGAACAATTTCCTTAACATTCAATCCCCAAAAGTCAGTTTTATTTTTTTTTTTTTTTTTGGTGCCAACACAATTTCTTCCACGCACACACTGATAGTTTTTTTGTATTTTTTAATTCTTCACCATTTTTTTTTGTTTTTTTTACATTCTTCACCAAATTACACAAGGTGAATTTAGATTGTTTACTTTACACAAACAGTGGATACATAGTCCACTGAGACATCTAAATCCAGGTCACTGGTCTTGTGGGCCAATGGCAGCCAAACTCCATATAGCACAGTTTCTGAAGTAAAAACAGTTTAACAATCTTTGTCGCTAGACTTTACTACAAGAATGTACAAATTCACTGTCAATGACTAAGCACACATACAAATTCACATATTTATATATAGTCTCGGACTGTTTGAAGTCAGGTCTAAACAAGCCTATTTCTTGCAAAGTGACGTTTCAGTTTTACATAGAAACGTTACTAATCCCTAGTCTGATGCCGTGGACTAAGCCAAGTTGTGATTTAAGTCTTGTGTGTAACGGTACAACGTCATTCAGGGGTTGACTACTTCAAATAAAATTCTGACGCATCTGACAAGGTGTGGCAGCTCAGGCAGGATGACTGCTGCACAACACGTCTTAGGAGTAAGTCTGAGGAGGTAAGATGAGCTCTTAACCAGTCTCAAATTAAAACACTTGCTAACTAACAGGCAAGCATTGACCATGCTTCACAGCCCTTTCCAACAACATCAAGTTGGGCGACGGTAAGGTGAGGTCCTTACCAACCCACATAATTGTAGAAAGACGCTTTTGTAGAAATACGCTTTGTTGCTGAATTGTTGCCAGCACTTGACAGCTGTGTACCACAATGGCCTCACTTCATTCATCATCTTAACGCTCCAGCAATAGTGGTAGCACTTTTCACAAATGTGTCGCAACTTCCACAAAGGTCTGCCAGTTAGCGCTCACATAATATTCCACAGAAAGCTCCACAAACGAAATGTTATGATTCCAATCATCATTTGCCAACAAACATCCAAGCATTTGGGAAGCACTTTCCAGAATCGCAGACAGCAAATTCTCAAATAGTCCTTGGTAGAAGGTCAATCAACACTGAAGTCCGAAGGGTGGTAAACGACAGTCTGCATCTGTGGTGGCTACACTTCTAAATGTTTGGCCGCTTGTGCCTGGATGAACGGTTCATGCCACATTCGCCGCAAGTCACCCTGTAAAACAAAATGTCAATATAATAATTCCTTGTCACGCTCAATGTCAAATAAAGACCTCTATCTGTACTGCACTAAAGCAGAA
Source organism: Oncomelania hupensis (assembly GCA_036898135.1). NCBI lineage: Eukaryota > Metazoa > Mollusca > Gastropoda > Littorinimorpha > Pomatiopsidae > Oncomelania > Oncomelania hupensis. The sequence continues at coordinate 3,255,457 of CM072521.1, read as the reverse complement.
ATTCTGCAAACATTTACAGACAGATAACCAGGCTGCTGGCGACAACACAATGACTACAATGTTCAACATAGAATACAAAACTGCCACGACCAAATAAAGAACTCAATCTCTATCTGTACTGCTATAAAGCAGAAATGCTACAAGCAATCGAAGATAATCAGACTGTTGGCAACAACATATTCCAACCACAATATTCAAAATACAATAAAATACTGTCAGCATTTAAAGTTCAAATCTGAGAAATAACTGAGCATTGAAATTGAATGTCTACACCACCATTGACAATACAGAAGATGGGAACCATCCCAAGGAAGCAGAGGTAAGAATGTAAATCAACACTGAACCACCAGAGCAATCAATGCTTCAATGGAAAGGCAAAACAGTAAGATTTTCATCTTGACCCCCGCCAAAGACAGGCAGATTGTTAGAGACAAGGTAACAAGGTAATAAAGATTTTTGTACTGTTTTGCGCGGTAAGTCCATAATTCCTGGATTTTTCTCCCAACAACACATACAAAACACATAATCGTGCTATTTTTTAGCAGAAGTGGAGAAAGCAACTGTGTGGTCCCTGGCCTGGGGAAAACATGTGGTTTACCTTGAGGTAGGCCATACACAGCAGCGGCAAGAGGGTGAAGGGGACGAGGTACAGCAGTGCTGGCTGAGCCGCTCTGAACACTTCTGATGATACCGTCGCTGTCAGCAGACCTGCACAAACAATGTTAACTCGTCATTGTACACCCGTGCATCGCCATCATCGCAGTTGATAGAAGTCCAGGGGAGTGCGCTGACCACTACAAGTTTTGTTTCCCTACAAACAGGCAGATTATATGTCCTCTGTTCCCAACATCTGTATCCACCCCTAAAAACACTGCTACAAAAACATTTTAAGTTTGGTTCCTACACAGCATGCTTACCAGCAAAAAAAAAAAAGTCAGGTTTGAACACACAACCCAAAAAATGTGCACTAGCTATAAATAAGCTAGTTATTTATTTTTCTTGTGTTTTTAATGTTATTATATGTGTCTGTATGCCAATTTGTATTTAGTCATTCATTTATTGTACTTACCCATCTTCTGATTTATCCATCTTCTGATTTACCTATCTTCTGATTTATCCATCTTCTGATTTACCCATCTTTGCTTGGAATACCCATTGACCCACCTCTCTTCCCCTTGAAAGAATGTGATTCCACTCTGCTCCCTTATTCTTTAACTCCTTACATTTCCATCTACCCTTCTCTGCCTCAACAAAGACTTGGGGACAAATCTTTTAGCCAGGATCGTTCGTCTCTTACCATCACAACAGGTTTTACAACTTTTGTTACTTGTCCACAGCTGTTAGCTAACGGTCTGCGAGACACCACAAAACCACTAAGCCTCCTCCACAGGCAACAACATCCTTACCCAGAAAATAACCGACCAGCGAACAGTGGAAGTAGGAGATGCGCTGCACGTAGTTGGGGGGTGGGGGAACGCCGGTCTCCACCGACACCACCTGGGATTTCTTATAAGTGTCGTAGCGTAGCACGAAACACAGCAACAGGCCCGGCATTACCTACAATTCAACACAACATAATACAGTAACATAATAAAGTAACATAATACAGTAACAAAAATACATGACAAATTACACAAATAAATATGCACTAAAAACGCCTAATCTCATTAACATTCAAGCACAAGGAAGAGATCAAACATTTAGAATACAACCGGGATATATATATATATCTTCTTTTATAAGCATTACATCTTCATCAATTCACAGGCGAACATCTATTTTATTTATTTCATCGCTGTTATAGTGCGATTTTCCAGGTCCACCGCTGCTCAAGGCTCTGGTCCATACAACGCCTGAGGTGCCCACTGTCTGCCTTAGTGGCCATGGATGGCTCCCCAGACAACTCAGCACTATCCTGGGTGACTGGGATGGGGAGAAGGTACCTAGTGCTTGCTGGGTGTATGTATGTTGCTGGCACTCGCCCGTCCAGGACATGAGCATCAGGATCTTCAAAGTCCCTGCCAAAATGGAAGGCGTGCATGCAGAGACTATACCTCACGTTACACTATCATCCGCACCAATATTATAAACAGACAAGCTGACTTACAATATCTCCAAGTCCCAGCATGTTGAAGTGACTGGAATTTTGGGAGCTGGAAAAGACCAAAGTATAAAAGTAAGCAAACTGATACATAGTAACTTTGTTTTTAAAGTTAAATACAACGGCTGCTATTAGACAGGCACGTGATCATTTTGTTTCTGAACTGGATCGAAATAAATTGATGCTATCCTTAACATTCACTACACTTTTGTTCATCGCACAGTGGAACATATTGTGTAAAACGAAGGGAGAACGTAGTACTGCTTGTGTTTTCTTACAGTGAAGGACTGAATACATGGACAACTTTGTAGGCACACAAGAAGACTTCAAAGGCAAATCATTCTACTTGCAGAGATGAACGTACAAGAACCAAAGCAGGAGTGTGAGGGACGAGAGAAAAAAAAAGTATCTGCCTAATCTAGACTTAACTCTGGGTGCTTAATGAATTCAGAAGAACTTTCACTATCAAACAAAAGGAGGAAGTATCAAGAACTAAGATCTCTCTAACACACACACACACACACATTTGCTCACTCAGTTAACTTATAAAAATATCTCTTTGATACACACACATGCATGCACACATAAACACACACACATCTACTCACTCACATGCATGCAAAATTCACAAGGACAAAGAGAAATGGCAGAGAAAACAAAATACATACATACATTACATACGTACATGGTTATTGTTTTACGTCCAGCCCACTCTTATAAGCCAAATCAAGGCCAAAGAAACAAAATAAAATTGCTTGGATAAATATAATACCTAGGAAAGACGAGTTTGGCAGGGAGGGAGAGCTTGGGAGCATCTCTCACCAACCCTGTCAGATGAAGTTTCTTGGCAAACAAGCCCACCTGTAGTGTACACAACATGGGATTGCTTTACAAACAAACAACTCACCACTGTTTATTTCTCATTTTCAAAACAGACCAAGCTTTTACTTCACTCTATACATACTTATCATTCTAAATTTGCAACGCTACATCATACACATTCTTTTCACAAATTTGTGCTTTGAGCTCATTTTGCGAGGTATTGAACTTTACAAAATCTTTTTTTTATTCTTCTTATTATTATTAAATAGCTGTCACCACCTTGCTTAACAGAATTCTGCAGTTATGGAACTTGCTGGGATAAATTTGAACAAAAGTATGGAACAGGCATGAAACTGTCTTTTGACTGTTGCTGTAGCGTAATATTAATTATTATCTACTAACCATATATTTGCCAGTTTCAGTACATTAGCTAAAAACACCAAAATCACAGACATGTGAACACAGGTTAATTAAATAAATACGCAGTGACGTACAGGGTTCTCTGCTGGTCTCGTGGCAACTTTGACCATAACGTTAGCACTGAAGATATAGGATGAAAAGAACACCTGAAACAAACATTATTACAAAGACGTTACACACGAGCTATCCTTGTTTCATCTCTTATTATCCAATTCTTGTTTATAAAAAAAACCAACACCAAACACAAACTCAAATGTATTTCAACACAATCACACACAAAGCCCCAAAATAAGCATTTTTTAAAAAGAGTTCATTTTCTTTCAAACCATTTCAAAATAATAATTAAAAAAAAAAACAACTAAAAATAGATATTGAATACGACGCAGAAAATAAATTCTATACTAAATGTGAATGACTCAAATATTAAAGGTTATCTTCATAAATGTTTGAAATAAAATGTCTATCTATAACTAACATCATCCCCTACAACTAGGTTACAGCAAACTGCACTCAAAATGCACTCAAAGTAGACAATACAACGACTCCCTTCCTCAACCCTACAAAGAAAATGGGTGATTTAATATGTAATCTCCACAAATATAACATCATCCACTGCAACAAGCTATTTTTAAAAAAAAATTTTAAAGGCAATAAAACTTTAATTTTCTCAAGAACCACATAACCTCAGGCTAAAAACATTTAAAAAGCAATTATGAAGCCTTGTAAAAAGCTCTCACTCATAATTAAACCGCAATTAACTGACAATTATCGTGTTCACTGATAGTCATAACAACACATTTCAGCATACAACAATTGCTGTTAAAAAAAACAAAATCCCCTTTCCGAAAAATGTTTTCTGAGTCAGACGAAGGAAAATTGCCTGTTGGAATATTTTCACCTTGATTATTTTAATCCATGTAATAATAACAAATCAAGTACATTGATAATGAAATAAAATCCATCTATAATAAAATATGTCCTATATTTTGTGTCACTGTAATAACTGGGAAGTTTTATTTTGTGTCACACTGAATATTCAATTTTTACTTAATCTGGTGACTGTCATGCTTGGATTTCTTCATGCAATGTTTTGCCCTTATGTAAATCCATAACCTTGACTTGAGCTAAAATATATGGTTCATTACTAAATAACCTATCAAATAATGTTGTGTTTTACTTAATGTCTAGCTATTTCAGTCCAGGCTTTTAGCTGTACAGATAGAACTTCTAATGTCAATCCATAACCTTCAAACATATGCTATATAATGTGGATTTTACTTAATCATCACATTACTTGTGTTCAGCAGTTTTAATGTACAGATTTTGTTTGTCACCTAGATCTAAGTCACTGAATCTGACTACGTCTGTGGATATTTGTGTTTAGGATATGCTACAATAAACAAAAATAGCAAATCAACTAATCTTTTTTAAAAACTTAATCCCCAGCTATTTTGTTTCCCATTTTCTGTTGCCAAACAGCCAAACTGTGGACACTTGTTTTCACATGAAGATGTTTGGTTATTTTTTAGTCAACTTTATTGCGGGGTCTTGTTATGCTACTAAATAATCAGTCACCCAAACCACCTGGTACACTGGCGAGCTGGGGAACACAGCAAAATGGCCATCTGTATCTATGGCATCATTGCACAAATTCAAACCATGGGCAGCAGAGAAAGGGAGATAAATCTTTCCTAACTTGTCCTCATTACCCTGAGGACAGCCTCTGGTAAGGATTGTATCCAACGTTCAATCAATACACTCCAGTCCTTTCTCTTTAGGACAGGCATTTATTACTTATTTTACACAAACTTTCGGTTTTTCTCTCCCTTGCAGGATCTTCATTACCAAAGAAAGAAGTAGATTGAAAATCCTTCCATAATACTAATTGGACTGGTTGTTGCTTCGCTTGTGGAATCAAAAGTTTGCCCAAGCCAAATGCTAAATTATAATGCCCCACAAGAATTTTTATTAAAGCTAGAAAAAAAAATATATATATATATATATATATATTTTTTTTTTTTAAAATGTGCCTAGGCTTACCCAGAAGACGTCATAGATGAGAAGCCCGACCAGGAGCATGGTGGACACTTTGAGACTGGGCAAGCGAACCAAGGCGATGAACGCTACACACAAACCCATGCCAAGAGCTGAAACATACAACCACAAACACTTACCACATAATACTATTACAACCACATCTACTACTACAAACACTTACCACATAATACTATTACAACCACATCTACTACTACAAACACTTACCACATAATACTATTACAACCACATCTACTACTACAAACACTTTAAAGGTCAACATCATTGAAATATAAAATTGAGCACAAAATATCTACATAATAAAAGAAGTCACATGCCAAACAACTTTTTTCCGAAAAATACTGCCTTTTTTTTATATTTAATAAAATCTACTTCGAATAAACTTTTGCACCTTCGAAAAGCCCGCTCACGTGACCACATGGCTCGTGACGTCAACTGCTGGAGACAATATAGAGTCCGATAGTGCCCCTTCTCTACCAGGGGCCGGGTAGCTCAGTTGGTAAGAGCGTCTTGCTAGTAACCGAAAGGTCGGTGGTTCGAATCCCGGATTGGTCAACGTGTGATCATATTATTTTCCCCTTTACCAACAACTGGTGTCAGTATAAATCGGTCCAGTAGTCACCTATATGCGAAAGTGTCGTGTGACTATAATCTACATACAAACAAAAAACTTCTCTACCAAAACGCAGGAAAACGAAGAGCAGTGGCCTATATTGTGCCGTTGGAGGTTGTACAAACAAACAAGCGGATGGGATAACATTGCATAGGTTTCCAAAAAACGAAGAAGTGCGAAATAAGTGGGTGAGATTTGTGCGTCGTCAGCAATTTGCGCAAAACACTTCGCTGAAGACTGCAACCCCCCAAGTGCCACTTTTATGCGGAGCTTTGGGATGAAAACAATACAGACATTAAAGCCTATCTCTGTTCCAACGATCCAAAGCCTCAACAACAGCAACAGTGATTCAAGTTACTAGTAGTAGGCCTACTAGTACTGCTTCAACTTCATCTACAGTCACAGTGGCTACTACACATCCATCGTCTGCTATCACTTGCCGGGTGTCAGGAAAGTCAGAGGAGCTTTTCAGAAAATGGAACGCAAGAGGTTATGTATTCACGGGTCTAGCTCGTATAATTATTTGTTTATTATTACAATTAGTACTCGGGGGTCGAATTCGTTTCTAACAGAAGAGAGCACTGCTGTAACACGACAGATCGAGTGAAGAAACACTGCTTGTCTCGCTTGTAACTTCTTCGCAATAGGCCATTGTCTACAGCTGCTGACGTCACTGCGAGGGGAGATCAGCGATAGCTGCGTTTTAGAGTATTACTTCCCTTACCCTTAATTACAGGTAGGAAATCCCACTTTCAGTGATCGATATCTATTAAACGATAGAGCTTTGCTTACCAAATTTTTTGCATCTGGTATTATTTAGTAAAGTTCTTTCAGCAGAAACTTTTTGACCGAGCACTGTGGTTGACCTTTAAATAAATAAAAGGCAAGAAAGTCTTGACAAAACACACAGCCTACACTCACCACATGCTTATAAACATAAACACCCACCACATCCATGTACATATAAACACCCACCACATACATGTACACATAAACACCCACCACATTCATGTACACATAAACACCCACCACATCCATGTACACATAAACACCCACCACATCCATGTACACATAAATATCCACATCCACTTCTTAGCCTGTGTGATGAAGATCACAATTTTGCTTGGAAGTGACATGCAAAGTCAGTGTGTATCTGACAATGTCTGAATATGTCACTTTACAATCAAACAATTAACTTTGAGAGTATAAACCGAGGTCTAGTGTGTGCATGCACGTATTCCATCGCACAGACTTTAAGATCCTGATGCTCATGTCCTAAAATAACCTGACCACGATGCACAGTCAAGCGCCACCAACGTCTTCAGATGAGAGTAGAAACCAAGGTCTAGTCTGTGCACGCATGCATTCCATCGCACAGACTTTAAAGATCCTGACGCTCATGTCCTAGACAAGCAAATGCTGACTACACAAATGCAAGCAGGCAGCACTGGGTCCTTTGTCTCCCACCCCCAGTCACTGAGGATTGTGCTCAGTGGTGGAGGACATGGGACAATGTGTTTAGGCAGTAAGTGGTCTCCTCAGGGGGCTTGATCCTGTATGGGTCAGTGCCTTGAGCACCTCTTCAACTGCCAATAGCACTATTTAACAACAATTACACAAATAAATCAATACTAATACATTTTTTATCCATTTATTGTTCATGATGACCTTCCCCTCTGTGACCTTCTCATACTCCTGAACACGAACTACCTCTATAAGTACACCTTGTGCATGGCTGGTGCAGATCTTACGATAACGCCAAGTGGCCCCCAATCTATCTTATAAACCGCAGCAGGCCACACTATCTTGTCACTCAGAGATAATTGCTAATGCTTACGCAGATAACACTGGAGAAAATAACATTTACCCTGATTACGCTGAGGAAACATGACAACATTGATAATTAATTAATGACACAAGCATTAGAAGACCTTGAGAGAACCCCTGGACAGAAAGGAAGCGGAATTAGAAAGAAAGACCAATAAACAGGCGGCCATGCTATCGTGTCAGTGCTGATTGTTATTGCTAGCGCTTACTGCAGCTAAAAGTGGGGAAAATTACAACACTGATAACACACATAGCATTGGAAGACAACTTGAAAGACTTTAAAGTTATGTTAACAGGAAACACAACTGTGAGGAAAGACAGCTTATGGTTGACTACTGTCTGGCCTTATTTCAACTTTCCCCTGGTTTGTTTCCAAATATACTTCAGTTTCTTCAATAAGGCTTTTAGTGTGCTGTTCTCTTATATACTTCCGTTTCTTCACTAGGGCTTTTAGTGTGTCTGTTCCCACTGCTGCGTATCAGAGACTGGCCCCTCCCAAATCTCCTACAGACAGATTGCAGCTTTTGTTGAAGTATTATGCCATCATATACCTCATCTAGAAGTGATGTTGAAGCAAAGAGCTTAATGATAGAAAGAGGGGGAACTTGGTACAGAACCGCACGATGAAATGTACGAGTTATGCTCCCTTGTCGACATGCTGAAAATGGCTAGTGGCAGAAAGTCAAAAGGCGACCGAGTGAAACAGGGCAGTGACTTTTGCACAGCCATCAATTGCCATAATGCCAGATACAAGAAAAGTTGTGTTGGCAAGTCCTTTTTCAAATTTCCAAGAGACAAAGAAAGGTAAATTGCAATTGAAAAACTTTGGTGTTTATGTAGGCCTAAATTAAGACCGCTGCAGTGTTGTTAGTGTTAAAACAATCGGAGAGCGGCTTGAATGATTCATGTTATACCTATGTGCTAAATCCAAAACAGTTTGCTTGCTGACAGTTTACGTTCAACAGGTCGCTCACTGTTTACGTTATTGCTAGGTTGTTTGACTATATTTGTGCTTATATTTCAAAAGTAGATGTCAGATTGGCAGTTTGGCTTCGTCAAACTGCTTATGTTAACAAGTTAAATTAGACTAAGTCTGTTTTCTCCTCGTGATCAAAAATACTGTGCAAGATAACCCCTTACCTAGGCACAAAAATGGTCCTTGATCTGTTGTAATCCCTTTTCGTTTGAGTGTAAACGGGGGAAAAAAATGTAATGTAGATACTCAGTCCTTGTTCTGATCTGTGAATTTCTGCGCATTAGATCTATATTGCGTGGAATGTTGTAGTCTAGGTTCTGATTGTTCTGTCTGATTAATTAATTATTTTCCATGAAGTGACTGATGTTATTAAGCCAGTGATGTGGGAGGTGAGAGGGTTGGGGGGTAGGGGGACACCTGATATAAATTAAATTCACACTATTAGTGAAACATTTTGTTATTGTGCTTTATTGTGATTAATTGATTGAATGACGGAGCTCTCTCTTCCCCCAACACCCCCACCCCCCCTCTCTCTCTCTCTCTCACGATAACGGATTTACACAGTTTCGGATAAATGAAACAGACTGTCATGCATATTTTAATTTTAAAATATCTGTCGTTGATTAAAAAATAATAAATTCCAGGGCAGAAAACGAACCTATGACATACACACATAAGCAGCATAAAAGCACCTAATAAATGTCAATAAGTAAACATTAAAAACAAGAAGAAAAAAAAAAGACAGCAGTAGCGGAATGTTAATAATAATGATGGTTAAAAGTTTGTTTTTTGCAAACGTTGCCATAAAAATGTTCTTTTGCAATGGCATAGGCTCAATAAGTTACCACGCACAGATCATTCATATAGCAGATGATGAAATATAGCCAGCCCGAGCAAAGGGAAATAATCCGTGAAAGCGTCTCGCATTTTTGTATAGGACATAATGGAAGTTCCCCCTCTTTCCGTAATAAGCTCTTTGGTTGAAGTATTATGCCATCATATACCTCATCCAGAAGTGATGTTGAAGTATTATGCCATCATATACCTCATCCAGAAGTGATGTTGAAGTATTATGCCATCATATACCTCATCCAGAAGTGATGTTGAAGTATTATGCCATCATATACCTCATCCAGAAGTGATGTTGAAGTATTATGCCATCATATACCTCATCCAGAAGTGATGTTGAAGTATTATGCCATCATATACCTCATCCAGAAGTGATGTTGAAGTATTATGCAGACCTGCCTACCTCCTTTTTGCCTTGACAGAAGAACACTCAGGAAAAAGCGGAAGAATCTAGCACAAAAGCAGAAGAAAAATTTGTCGCTGTGTTACGTTGAAACGCGAACGAAAGTATGTCGGAAGCGTGTACGATAGATCTAATCGCTTCGATTTGCAAAGTATTCAATAATGGAGTTTATTTACCTTTGATTTGAGTTTGCATTGTTGTTAGGAGAGGCTTTGTATAACGTTGATGATTTGCGTTAGTCGATATTGTTGGAGAATTTTCGGGATCTGCATGTTTATTACTGTCGATAGAAATTTCCCGATGGATATCGAAGGTCGTGAATGTTCCCGGAAGTAGAGGAAATGTGTATGACGTAAGCCAGTGATGACGATCTTTAGTTCGATTGGTGGCAGTGCGTCATTTCTACCGTGTACCAAATTGTTCGAGAAGAGAGAGAGGTTATTTAATCGTGTGCCGAGTTGCTGTTGAGATAGTATTGTTGTTGATAGTGATTTAGAGAGTTGCTGTGAAAGTTGAGTTGAGAATTGTATGCAGTTGTTGATGTGTGCTGAATAAAAGTGGAAAACTTCATACGTCGACTTTGTGACTTGTATGCTGTTTGGATGGGTTGCGTGAATAAACGAATCTGAGTTACACAACTATCAGGAATTCAAGCATCGGGGCTGAATCAGATACTGATAGAAAACACCATCATCAAACTGAGTGTAACATTTTGGGGGTCAAGCCGCGATTCACGCCATAGCCAAGGGTTCAACTGCTACAACAAGCGAGTCAACGTTACGAGAGGCAGTCATCGAGGGTAGCCGCCAACGAGTTGCGTCGAGAGGGGCCAACATACTGGGACTACATCACCGATAGGTTCGGGTTGACTGCAAGGGCGTGTAGTCGCTGAAGAGTTGCTTCGTGAGCGAACAACAGATCGGGACTACGTAGCTGCCTCAAGACTACGTTGAGGAACAGTCTCGGAGCTACATCGCCAGTGTTACAGAGAGCGACGAGCGGACGCCGCGTCTACTTCAGCACAGGAGCGTGCACATCAACACCAGCGTGGTGCAGCGTTGCATACGACGAGGACAGCGGGGCCTGCGTCAACGAAGGCGACTAGTGACAAGCATCAGCGCTACTGCAGAAAGCGTGCTGTTCTAGAACAGTCTAGAAAGGTACAGCACAGTCAAGAACTTTCCAGAAAAAAAGAACTCTACAGTCAAGAACTTTCTAAAAGAAGAACCTTCCAGAAAAGAACTTTCTAGAAAAGAACTTTCTTGAAAAGAACTTTCCAGAAGCATCAAGATGGCTGACTTCTGGCAGAGAGGGATTGAACTGAATCTAAAAGGCAAGCAGCTGACGGAGTACGTCTAGTCTCAGGAAAGAATACAAGAACGAGAATTAGAAGAGCAGCGTCGCCGTGAAGAAAGAGAACTAGAACAGAAGCGTTTAGAAGTAGAAGAACAACGTCGCCGAGAAGAAAGAGAAGAGCAGCGGCAGCGTGAAGAAAGAGAAGAGGAACGCAGGCGTGAAGAAAGGGAAGCTGAGCGTCAGTTCCAGTTAGAGATGGCGCGCATCCAACAACAGCAGCACACGCCACACGTTATCAGCGACTTCAAAGCTCCAAAATTGCCAGCATTCGTCGACGAAAAGGACCAGATTGACAGCTATCTAGCGAGGTTTGAAAGGTTCGCCGAAAGCGCTAAATGGCAACGTCAAGACTGGGCGATCATACTCAGCGCACTACTGACGGGGAAGGCGCTCGATGTCTACAGTAGATTGTCGGACGATGACGCCAAAGACTACGACGTTTTGAAAGCGGCCCTATTGCAGTGCTACAGCTTTACAGAAAAGGGCTACCGTCAACGCTTTCGTGAATGCCGGCCTTTGTCAGACGAGACACCAAAGCAATTTGTGGAGCGCCTGTCATCATATCTACACAAGTGGGTGGAATTATCAGGCAAAGGGAAGACTTACGAGAGTCTCCATGAGCTGATCGTGAGGGAACAATTACTCAACGCCTGCCCTAAGGACCTCGCGATCTACTTGGAAATACAAAAGTTGCAGACGCTAAAAGACGTTGCTGAGGCTGCTGAAAGATATCTCATCGCTCATGAGAAAACGTTGGGGCCACCCAGCGCAACGAAACACTTTCAGAAGACGGCAAGACATGGGAACCAGATCCAGGGGAGCCAGACGAGCCAGAGACACACTGACTCCACGCCTCCTCCCAGGGAAGGGCATTCAAGAGGCTGTTTCACCTGCAACGCTACAGACCACAGAGCGGCTAACTGTCCTCAAAACAAAAGTAGCGGACAGCGGAGCAGTATGGACAATGCAGCGGCGGGCAACCGGCAGAGGCGGTTCTCCAATCAACGGCAAACCAGTAGATCTGACCATCAAGTGTGCGGCGGGAGCGTCATTCTTCCGAGTGAGACCAAGCGCACAGCTACTCCTGCGGACGTGCAAGAGTGCATAACCGATGGCCAACTTCTCCTTGCCAACGGGAAATCCATCCCCGTCGTCGCCAGCGCAGCTATGACCGTCCAGAACATGCCTGTTTCCAAGGGATGCGTCGGAAATCATGAAGTGACTGTCCTAAGAGACTCTGGCTGCAGTGGGGTCATCGTCAGAGAAGATCTAATCGCTAAAGAACAGTTCACTGGCGATTCAAAATGGACACTTATGGCCGACAGCAAATGTGTGAGAGCGCCAGTTGCGAAGATTCATGTCAACACCCCTTTCTACATAGGCGAAGTCGAAGCGGTTTGCCTGAAGAAGCCGCTGTATGATTTGATGATCGGGAATATCGACGGCGCGAGACGACCCGACGACCCCGATCCAGAGTGGAGTCCTGCCTCAACCCAACGCGTCGAAGTTGTGGAGGAGGATCCATTGCCGTTTCCCGATGGAGACCTTACAGAGCTGCTACGGGACAATGTGGTTACTCCGGCTCAGCCCTGCCGACCAGAGATCGTCGGTGCTGTTACTACCAGGGCACAGGCCAAGAGAGACAAGACGTCTACGCCACTGAAGGTCGCCGACAACTCCAAAGCTGCCATCGTGGACAGAGATAAGCTGATCCAGCTCCAGGAAGCTGATAGCACTTTAAACAAGTATAGGAACCGCCAAGACCACGTGACCAAGGGCAGTGGCACGGTCTATTTTGAGGTGAAGGCCAAGATACTGTACAGAATCTTCCAGCACCCGAGGGTCAACGGAGGTAAACCACTACGTCAAGTACTGGTACCATTACCCTTAAGGCGCCAGGTGATGGAAGTAGCGCATGACTCAATTATGGGAGGTCACCTAGGTATCAAGAAGACGTCAGACAGAATCCAGGCGGTGTTCTACTGGCCAGGACTTCATGCGGACGTCAGCCGTTTCTGCCGATCATGTGACATTTGCCAGAAGACCATACCTCGAGGAAGGGTCCCGAAAGTGCCTATGCAGAGGATGCCTCTGATCGACCGACCTTTCAAGAGGGTGGCCTTAGACTTAATCGGCGAAATAAGACCTCCGAGTGAAGAAGGTCATCGGTGGGTACTGACTTTAGTGGACTATGCGACTCGGTGCCCAGAAGCAGTGCCACTGAAGAAGATTGACACTGAAACTGTAGCAGAGGCACTAGTGGACATGTTCAGTAGACTTGGAGTGCCTGAAGAAATTCTGACAGACCTCGGGACGCAGTTCGTCTCTGACTGCATGAAGGAGGTCAACAGACTGCTGAGCATCCGGCATTTAACTACGACACCCTACCATCCGATGTGCAACGGGCTTGTCGAAAAGTTCAATGCTACGCTGAAGTCCACCCTGAAGAAACTGTGCAGCGAGCAGCCCAGACAATGGCATCGCTACATCAACGCCCTACTTTTCGCCTACAGAGAAGTACCGCAGGAGTCCACCGGCTTTTCTCCGTTCGAGCTGCTGTACGGAAGAACCATCCGAGGGCCGATGCACATCCTAAAAGAACTGTGGACGAAAGAAGTAGAGACCCCAGAGGTGAAGAACAGCTACCAGTACGTGTTTGAGCTACGGGAGAAGCTGGAGCAGACTCTCGAGATAGTAAGAGAAAACCTGAAGAAGTCCCAAGACTGTGGAAAGCACTACTATGATCGTAGGGCTGTGAGCAGGAAGTTCAAACCTGGCAACAAAGTGCTGGTGCTGCTACCTACTGATCATAATAAGTTGCTGATGCAGTGGAAAGGCCCGTACTAAGTGGAGACCGTGGTGGGGATCAACGACTACAAGGTGAAGGTCGGCCAGCATTCCAAGATATACCACGCCAACCTCCTTAAGCTGTACGTGGAAAGGCCATCAGAGACTGTGCACGCAGCCACAGCAGCTGAGATCGACGACAGCTTTGACAGCGAAGAACTGTTGGAACTGGGAGACTTCCATAGCAAAGAAGGCATCGATGATGTTAAGCTAGGACCGAGCTTGATGGAAGGTCAAACGATGGAGCTCAAGGACCTTATGGGCAAGTTTCCCCATAACTTCAATGATGTCCCAGGCTCTACGACTTTAGTCGAACATGAAGTCCACACCCAGACCTGGAAGGAGCATCTGCAGACCTTGAGGGAGCCGTTCCACCGTCCCGCAGAAGCCAACCTGACCATGAGACCCAGCAAATGCATCCTGGGAGCTGACAACGTCGACTGCGTCGGACATCCGATGGAAGAAGGAGACAACGGAGGACGCACTGATTCCAGGGAAGCCCACGTGATCATTGTCTTTGACCCTGGGCCGATGACGACCGCAAATGACGAGGGCGTCGTTTCCTTGCGGGTGGAAGAACATTGACTGTGTTGGTGAACTAAGAACATCGGTAATATCTAGACAGATTTGAAGATGAAAAACATTGACTGTGTAGATGGAATGTGAGCATTGACAATATCCAAAAGGACTTGCAGATGAGAAACATTGACTCTGTGTGAATGAGCTGTGAACATTGACAGTGTTCAGACAGACTGAAATAAGTTTTAATTCTGAACTTTGTTTGTGCATTACGTTTCAACGTTGTTGAAAGAAATTGGGTAAATTTCTTCTTGAGTGGGGGGTTATGTTACGTTGAAACGCGAACGAAAGTATGTCGGAAGCGTGTACGATAGATCTAATCGCTTCGATTTGCAAAGTATTCAATAATGGAGTTTATTTACCTTTGATTTGAGTTTGCATTGTTGTTAGGAGAGGCTTTGTATAACGTTGATGATTTGCGTTAGTCGATATTGTTGGAGAATTTTCGAGATCTGCATGTTTATTACTGTCGATAGAAATTTCCCGATGGATATCGAAGGTCGTGAATGTTCCCGGAAGTAGAGGAAATGTGTATGACGTAAGCCAGTGATGACGATCTTTAGTTCGATTGGTGGCAGTGCGTCATTTCTACTGTGTACCAAATTGTTCGAGAAGAGAGAGAGGTTATTTAATCGTGTGCCGAGTTGCTGTTGAGATAGTATTGTTGTTGATAGTGATTTAGAGAGTTGCTGTGAAAGTTGAGTTGAGAATTGTATGCAGTTGTTGATGTGTGCTGAATAAAAGTGGAAAACTTCATACGTCGACTTTGTGACTTGTATGCTGTTTGGACGGGTTGCGTGAATAAACGAATCTGAGTTACACAACTATCAGGAATTCAAGCATCGGGGCTGAATCAGATACTGATAGAAAACACCATCATCAAACTGAGTGTAACACGCTGAATATACCTCTCGCACTTGTACAAAGATGCTTAAACATAACATTACACTTTTTTTTTTTTTTTAACCCAACAGTAAGTTTTATTCTTTGTACACACAGGCAGTCATCACTGAAGAATTCTCATAATTTCATATTTCTTCTTCTTTTTTATGGTCTCACTCTCATCTTTGTCAACGTGAATGGTTTCTTCGTCGTCCGTTTCATGAACGGGAACCACGCGCTTCGTCGCCATCTTTGAGAAATAAAGACTTCTTTTGTGTTCTTCAGTACAGAAGATGGCAGCACAGTGGTTATCTCCCTTCTGTACAAAAAATACGATCTCTCTTACGGATTCAAGACTAGATTGGAATGCAGAAGATTTTCGATTTCTTCAGCGGAAAAAAGTTGTCAGAGTGTTACACTCCGTTTGATGTTGGTGTTTTCTATCAGTATCTGATTCAGCCCCAATGCTGAATTCCTGATAGGGTGTAACTCAGATTCGTTTATTCACGCAACCCGCTCAAGCAGCGTACAAGTCACAAAGTCGACGTATGAAGTTTTCCACTTTTATTCAGCACACATCAACAACTGCATACAATCGCTCAATCGCCTTTCCACTCTCAAATTTACTTTCCAACTTCACTATCAACAACAATTCAACTTTTTTAACAGTGCGGCGCTTATATAGTCTCTACATACACGGGAACAAACGAGAATAATCCTACATAAAACACCACAACCAATCAAAATTAATTTCATCATCACGTGACTCACGTCATACAACCTCATTTGGAATGGAAGCTTCCATGGTAACCAACAGAATAATCCACACGCTTCGATCGATAGTAAACAACTGATTCCCGAAAATTCTCAAACAATATCGACCAACTAAAAACACTAACGTTACACAAAGCCTCTACTAATAACAACGCAAAATCAAATCAAAGACAAATACACTCTATTACTGCATGCGTTGCAAAATAAAACGAACAGATCTATCGCGCGCGTCACACACAAGCCTACCATTGCACGCGCTTCACACATAACATCGTGCGCATTTCATACGCAACCATTCGCGTTTCAACGTAACATAACCCCCCACTCAAGAAGAAATTTACTTAATTTCTTTCACCAACGTTGATACGCAATGCACAAACAAAATCAGAAATTAAAACTTATTTCAGTCTTTCTGGATACTGTCATTGTTCTTTACTCACATACTCTGCTGAGAAAGTCCGCACCAAGATTGTCTGATCCTTTGATAGATTCTACTCGCATGTTAAAGTTCTGCAAGTACATAGCCCATCTCATGATGCGACTGTTCACAAACTTGGCAGAGTTCAAGTAAGTTAACGGCTTGTGATCAGTCTGCAGCACGAACTTCACTCCTTGAAGGTACAGTTCGAACTTCCGGATTCCCCATATGATGGCAAGGCACTCTTTCTCCATGGTCGAATAATTTTTCTCAGCCCTGGACAGCTTCTTGCTGGCGTAACTGACCGGAAATAGTTTTCCTTCGTGTTCTTGCATCAATATGGCGCCGATGCCTTCGTCCGCTGCGTCTGTTCTTAAGACGAATTCCTTGGAAGTGTCGGGCAGTCGTAGCACCGGATCCTTCGAAAGGAGGTCGCGCACAGCACAGTCTGGTATGCCTTCTCTTGAGACGGTCCCCACTCCACTTGATTAGGACAGCCTTTCCGCACCAGGTCCGACAAGGGTGCTGTGATGGCGGAGTAGTTCGGTACAAACTCCCTGTAATATCCAGCCAACCCCAGGAAAGATCGCACCTGCTTCTTGGTTTGGGGACGTGGAGCGTTCAGAATCTTGGTGACGTTTTCTATTAGAAGCCCCTTTTGTCCTTCTTTCAGCGAATGGCCAATAAAGTCTACGTTGTCAGTTCCCAGAATGCATTCGCTGGGTCTCACGGTCAGGTTGGCTTCTGCGGGACGGTGGAACAGCTCCCTCAAGGTCTGCAGATGCTCCTTCCAGGTCTGGGTGTGAACTTCATGTTCGACCAAAGTCGTAGAGCCTGGGACATCGCTGAAGTTGTGGGGAAACTCGCCCATAAGGTCCTTGAGCTCCAACTTTTGACCTTCCGTCAAGCTTGGTCCTAGCTTAACATCATCGATGCCTTCTTTGCTATGGAAGTCTCCCAGTTCCAACAGTTCCTCGCTGTCAAAGCTGTCGTCGATCTCAGCTGCTGTCGCTGCGTGTACAGTCTCTGATGGCATTTCCACGTACAGCTTAAGGAGGTTGGCGTGGTATATCTTGGAATGCTGGCCGACCTTCACCTTGTAGTCGTTGATTCCCACCACGGTCTCCACTTCGTACGGGCCTTTCCACTGCATCAGCAACTTATTATGATCAGTAGGTAGCAGCACCAGCACTTTGTTGCCAGGTTTAAACTTCCTGTTCACAGCCCTACGGTCATAGTAGTGCTTTCCACAGTCTTGGGACTTCTTCAGGTTTTCTCTGGCTATCTCGAGAGTCTGCTCCAGCTTCTCCCGTAGCTCAAACACGTACTGGTAGCTGTTCTTCACCTCTGGGGTCTCTACTTCTTTCGTCCACAGTTCTTTCAGGATGTGCATCGGCCCTCGGATGGTTCTTCCGTACAGCAGCTCGAACGGAGAGAAGCCGGTGGACTCCTGCGGCACTTCTCTGTAGGCGAACAGTAAGGCGTTGATGTAACGATGCCATTGTCTGGGCTGCTCGCTGCACAGTTTCTTCAGGGTGGTCTTCAGCGTAGCATTGAACTTTTCGACAAGCCCGTTGCACATCGGATGGTAGGGTGTCGTAGTCAAATGTCGGATGCTCAGCATTCTGTTGACCTCCTTCATACAGTCAGAGACGAACTGCGTCCCGAGGTCTGTCAGAATTTCTTCAGGCACTCCAAGTCTACTGAACATGTCCACTAGTGCCTCTGCTACAGTTTCAGTGTCAATCTTCTTCAGTGGCACTGCTTCTGGGTACCGAGTCGCATAGTCCACTAAAGTCAGTACCCATCGATGACCTTCTTCACTCGGAGGTCTTATTTCGCCGATTAAGTCTAAGGCCACCCTCTTGAAAGGTCGGTCGATCAGAGGCATCCTCTGCATAGGCACTTTCGGGACCCTTCCTCGAGGTATGGTCTTCTGGCAAATGTCACATGATCGGCAGAACCGGCTGACGTCCGCATGAAGTCCTGGCCAGTAGAACACCGCCTGGATTCTGTCTGACGTCTTCTTGATGCCTAGGTGACCTCCCATGATTGAGTCATGCGCTACTTCCATCACCTGGCGCCTTAGGGGTAATGGTACCAGTACTTGACGTAGTGGTTTCCCTCCGTTGACCCTCGGGTGCTGGAAGATTCGATACAGGATCTTGGCCTTCACCTCGAAATAGACCGTGCCACTGCCCTTGGTCAGGTGGTCTTGGCGGTTCCTGTACTTGTTTAAAGTGCTGTCAGCTTCCTGGAGCTGGATCAGCTTATCTCTGTCCACGATGGCAGCTTTGGAGTTGTCGGCGACCTTCAGTGGCGTAGACGTCTTGTCTCTCTTGGCCTGGGCCCTGGTGGTGAAAGCACCGACGATCTCTGGTCGGCAGGGCTGAGCCGGAGTAACCACATTGTCCCGTATAGCAGCTCTGTAAGGTCTCCATCGGGAAACGGCAATGGATCCTCCTCCACAACTTCGACGTGTTGAGTTGAGGCAGGACTCCACTCTGGATCGGGGTCGTCGGGTCGTCTCGCGCCGTCGATATTCCCGATCATCAAATCATACAGCGGCTTCTTCAGGCAAACCGCTTCGACTTCGCCTATGTAGAAAGGGGTGTTGACATGAATTTTTGCAACTGGCGCTTTCACACATTTGCTGTCGGCCATAAGTGTCCATTTTGAATCGCCAGTGAACTGTTCTTTAGCGATTAGGTCTTCTCTGACGATGACCCCACTGCAGCCAGAGTCTCTTAAAACAGTCACTTCATGATTTCCAACGCGTCCCTTGGAAATAGGCATGTTCTGGACGGTCACAGCTGCGCTGGCGACGACGGGGATGGATTTCCCGTTGGCAAGGAGAAGTTGGCCATCAGTCATGCACTCTTGCACGTCCGCAGGGGTAGCTGTGCGCTCGGTTTCACACGGAAGGATGACGCTCCCGCCGCACACCTGATGGTCAGATCTACTGGTTTGCCGTTGATTGGAGAAACGTCTCTGTCGGTTGCCCACCGCTGCATTGTCCGTACTGCCCCGCTGTCCGCTACTTTTGTTTTGAGGACAGTTAGCCGCTCTGTGGTCTGTAGCGTTGCAGGTGAAACAGCCTCTTGAATGCCCTTCCCTGGGAGGAGGCGTGGAGTCCGTCTGTTTCTGGTTCGTCTGGCTTCCCTGGATCTGGTTCCCATGGTTTCCAGTCTTCTGAAAATGTTTCGTCGCGCTGGGTGGCCCCAGGGTCTTCCCATGAGCGATGAGATATCTTTCAGCAGCCTCAGTCACATCTTTAAGCGTCTGCAGCTTTTGTTCTTCTAAGTGGGTCGCTAGATCCTTGTGACAGGCATTGAGAAATTGTTCCTTCACGATCAGGTCATGGAGACTATCGTAAGACTTTCCTCTGCCTGATAGTTCCACCCATTTGTGTAAGTATGACGACAGGCGCTCCACAAATTGCTTTGGCGTCTCGTCTGACTTAGGCCGGCATTCACGGAAGCGTTTACGGTAGCCCTTCTCTGTAAAGTTGTAGCACTGCAATAGGGCCTCTTTCAAGACGTCGTAGTCTTTAGCGTCATCGTCCGACAATCTGGTGTAGACGTCGAGTGCTTCTCCCGTCAGAAGTGCACTTAGTCGAATCGCCCAGTCTTGAGGTTGCCAGTTAGAGCTTTTGGCAAACCTTTCAAATCTCGCCAAATAACTGTCGATCTGGTCCTTCCCGTCGACGAAAGCTGGCAATTTTGGAGCCATGTGGTCGCTGACGACTTGTGGCGTATGCTGATTGTTTTGGATACGCGCCAACTCCAGCTGGTACTGACGATCAGCTTCTAGTCGTCTTTCTTCCATCTCTCTTTCTTCTCGGCGTCGCTGCTCTTCTGCTTCTCTTTCTTGACGCCGCTCTTCTCTTTCTTCTCGGCGACGCTGCTCTTCTTTTTCTTCTTGACGTTGACGCTGTTCTTCCTTTTCTTCCCGGCGTCGTTGCTCTTCAAATTCTCTTTCTTCACGGCGACGCTGCTCTTCTAATTCTCGTTCTTGTATTCTCTCCTGGGACTTGACGTACTCCGTCAGCTGTTTCCCTTTTAGATTCAGTTGAATCCCTTTCTGCCAGAAGTCAGCCATCTTGATGATTCTGGAAAGTTCTTTTCTGGAAAGTTCTTTTTCTAGAAGGTTCTTGGCTGTGCTGTACCTTTCTAGACTGTTCTAGAACAGCACGCTTTCTGCAGTAGCGCTGATGCTCGTTACTAGTCGCTTTCGCTGACGCAGGCCCCGCTGTCCTCGTCGTATGCGACGCTGCACACTGCCGCTCTCTGTAACACTGGCGATGTAGCTCCGAGACTGTCCCTTGACGTAGTCCTGCGGCAGCCACGTAGTCCCGCTCTGTTGTTCGCTCACGAAGCAACTCTTCGGCGACTACACGCCCTTGCAGTCAACCCGAACCTATCGGTGATGTAGTCCCAGTATGTTGGCCCCTCTCGACGCAACTCGTTGGCGGCTACCCTCGATGACTGCCTCTCGTAACGTTGACTCGCTTGTTGTAGCAGTTGAACCCTTGGCTATGGCGTGAATCGCGGCTTGACCCCCAAAATGTTACACTCCGTTTGATGTTGGTGTTTTCTATCAGTATCTGATTCAGCCCCAATGCTGAATTCCTGATAGGGTGTAACTCAGATTCGTTTATTCACGCAACCCGCTCAAGCAGCGTACAAGTCACAAAGTCGACGTATGAAGTTTTCCACTTTTATTCAGCACACATCAACAACTGCATACAATCGCTCAATCGCCTTTCCACTCTCAAATTTACTTTCCAACTTCACTATCAACAACAATTCAACTTTTTTAACAGTGCGGCGCTTATATAGTCTCTACATACACGGGAACAAACGAGAATAATCCTACATAAAACACCACAACCAATCAAAATTAATTTCATCATCACACGTGACTCACGTCATACAACCTCATTTGGAATGGAAGCTTCCATGGTAACCAACAGAATAATCCACACGCTTCGATCGATAGTAAACAACTGATTCCCGAAAATTCTCAAACAATATCGACCAACTAAAAACACTAACGTTACACAAAGCCTCTACTAATAACAACGCAAAATCAAATCAAAGACAAATACACTCTATTACTGCATGCGTTGCAAAATAAAACGAACAGATCTATCGCGCGCGTCACACACAAGCCTACCATTGCACGCGCTTCACACATAACATCGTGCGCATTTCATACGCAACCATTCGCGTTTCAACGTAACACAGAGGCGGAAGGGCGGAAAAAAGCATTAAAATTCGGAAGAATCTTCCGCCAAAAACGGAAGGTAGTCAGGTCTGATTATGCCATCATATACCTCATCCAGAAGTGAAAAAAGAGGGGAAGACTTAAGGGTGGCACTACGTTACCTCACCTGGCGTAAAAGATAGGCTTTACGACCAGCAAGCAGAGATTGGGGAAAAGGTGGTCTTACGCCTGGGTCAGTCTCTGCCAGTATGCTGTTATGATAGTGATGATGAGGGCTGTCATATTTCTCTAATTGAATACCTAGTCCTGTTATCTCAAGTCTTCTGGTCTTGGTTCCAAACTGTCCTATACGGAAGTGCAATCCGATCTTGTAGGTAAAAGTAGCCAGACCCTTCAGAAGATAAAAGCGGCGTGCCATCTAAAGAGATAAAGCTCTGCAAGCGCTTATTCTTTATCGAACTGTCCTTTATACAGGCATATTTCTGCCAAGACGTTGAAGGGATATTGTATGAATGAATGACAGCTTATACAACACATACAAACTTAGGGCTGTTGTACGTGATATTTGCATATCTACTGCACAGCATTTTGTCACAGTTGATACATGCAATAAAACATAGAACTCCAAGCATCGTTTTATTCTTTCATTTTGTGTTCGCCTGACAGAGAGCTTAGCTAAAAACTGTGCACTGCATTGTGTTGCCTCGTTGGTTGTCCACACAAGCGTTGTTTGGGTTGATGCACCTATTTCTTCCTTACTGTTCACAGCAAACCCTAGGTAGAAAGACTGCAACTTCACACCGTTAGAAGGTTTGATGATACAGGGCTACGGAGAACATTATTTGGGGGAATATTACTACAGAGCAAAAAAATCATGTTAAACAAAATATTTTTAACAATTTTGACGTTTTAAAATATTGAGCCATATTTGGAAGGGAGATAATCCTGTCAAGGGTGGTAGTTGTGTATAAATGAGGGTGAATGGACATCACTGTAGCTAGTGGACCCATAGTGAGCACTACATGGACAGCTGGTCATCCTGTCAGTTCAACCCCATACAGCAGCCCACTCCACCACCTGTCAACTGAAGAGAACAGGTCTCAAACAGTTCACTGGTACACAATGTCTATGGATCTGGAGGTAGTACATCGCCTAAGCCAATATTGGCTATTTCTGCAACGGTCTTCCGACTTGGCATTCAATTAGAGAAATAATTTACAGCCCTGATCACTGAGCACGATGCACTAAGACCGCGTGCCTTAAAAGGGAGGACAGCCTCAAAGTTCAAAATAAAGCAATGATCACTGTCCATCCTGCCAGCGGACAGCTGACGCACAGTTCAACAAGTGGCTAAAATCTGGAGGTACTGTTATATTTAGTTGATAGTGATGGCAGATGTTGGAAATAAAGACATTGTATAACAGCTACATGAGCTGCTGATGGCACTGGTCACTGAGACACAGCAAGCATGCACACAATGGTGCTGTGTTGTTCACAGTGGGGAATGGTGCTTACTGTGAAATGGGGGCATAGTAGGGAACACAAGGAAATATTTTGCAACTGCTAGGTTAGGTAAACTACAAAGCCAGATTAAATGTGAGGCCAAAGGACAGAAAGGAGGGGGAAAAAAGAAGAGGAGAGAGGGAGGGCCAGAGAGAGCACGAGGGGTCCTGTTGGAGTCAAAGTGGGGCGAAGGGGGGGGGGGTGGGACTGGGTGGGAAGGGACTATATTTAGGAGTCAAAAAGAAGGGCAGACAAGCTGAACAAAGAAATACTTTAAACAGGTGACATAACACACTGCTGTAGGAATGTTCAACCAGCAGCCCTTTGAAGGGTTCAGGAGGCTTCATAAATGTGGACATTTGTATTCATGAATAAACAAAGGACCTGTGGGTCCACTATATACACCAGCACTAATCAGCATTCTACTGTAGCACGCTTAGTGCAGTCAAGACCAGGGCAGCAAAAGCTGAACAAAGAGAGACTGGAAACCACTGACATAAACACTGACCTGGAAAAGTTCAAACTAAAGGCACAATAACATGACCAGACATTGGTTAAACATTTTATTTAATTTTATAGCACTTTGATTAGGTCACTATTGTGGTAGTGAGCGACGTTATTTAGGATTTATTTAATGGTTGTTATAGAGCGCTTCTCCAGTTCAACAGCTGCTCAAGGCACTGCCCGATACAGGATCTAACTCAAGCTGCCCAAGGTGCCCACTGTACTTAGGCGCAATCATCTGACTTTCTCAGACAACTGGCAACAATCCTGGGCGACTAAGAATGGGGGAGGATGTACCTAGTGCTTGCTGGTTGTATTTGTGTAGCTGGTATGGCATGAGCGTCAGGATCTTTAAAGTCCGGGAGATGGAATGCGTGCATGCACAGACTAGAGCTCTGTTTACTGTCATCTGAAGGAGCTCCACACTGTGGCTTCACATGAAGACATTACTTATTTGTCACACTGTCATACATTACCAGCAGTCCACTGGGCCCCTTCACTTTGATTACCCACCTATCTTCACAGTC
The DNA here is from genome assembly GCA_036898135.1 of Oncomelania hupensis. NCBI lineage: Eukaryota > Metazoa > Mollusca > Gastropoda > Littorinimorpha > Pomatiopsidae > Oncomelania > Oncomelania hupensis. The sequence continues at coordinate 3,230,772 of CM072521.1, read as the reverse complement.
ACAGCTAAATGTCAGGACACACTAAAAGGTCCCACTGTTTCCTAGGCAAGTCACAAAAGGTCACAAATGCGCTTGGAAAAGCTCAACAATTCCAACTGCTGCGTAGCACTTTCAACGGGTCAAATAATGTTTACAAACAGATAACGGTTGTTCTGTCATTATACAAGCTACCCATGTCCTTACTAAGTGAGGGCATGGACAGAAATAGAAAGTGTGTATGACCTCACATTCAAACACAGCCTTATCTCTGTATGCTGCAAACACTGGTGTTTGTAGGTGGTTGAAACGTTGCTCCCTGTAGGACATTACTGATAATGTTGGTAAACAGTCCTACCGCACTTGCATGGAACAACACTAACCATCGCCCTTACAGAGCTACAATTTTATGGCTGATCTCGGATTTCATCTCACAGCGACGAGTACAGCCCATAATGGTCCATTGCCTGACACTGAACGAGCGAGCTCAGCTGACATTTAAAAAAAATATATATATATATACAACAACAACCACAAAACAGTAACAAAATAAATGTAGACACAACAAAAAAACAACTTGCGTTTACCATCCATAAGAAGCCAATGACCGGTAAGTATCCACACACATACTATCATGAAGGAAAGACAGAAAGACATGATCTCCGCTGCAGTGAACCGACCGCACATGCCAAAGGAGATTCTGCAAAACACAAGAACAGTCCTAACCATTAACGAAGGACATTTGCCAAGGGTGAAATTACAAATACACAATTTCATGCTGTTACGTTTTGCACCTCAATCCTTCCTACCCCTAACTACCAGAGAAAATCAATACAGGACAAATATCTGGACATTATAGATTATAGGCTCCTAGTTTGGTTTTATTGTAGTTCTACTCTGCTAGAAATGCATAGTGCGTAATCGAAAGAAAGAGAAAGAAGATAGGCGTGACTACATCAATCCACGCAAAATGACACGCCTTCAGTTGCCATCTCATACCTATTGCTCACTTTATTTCATAAGCTCTTCAAGTGAGAGTGATATATGCAGATTAACGATTGTCGTCATCATCATCATTACTGTCATCGCCATCACCCATCACCGCTATCATCATCAATATCATCAGTACTATCATCATCATTATTATCATCATTATATCATCATCACCACTATCATCATTACTATCATCATCATTATCATTACTATCATCATCATCACTATCATCATTACTATCATCATCATTATCACTATCATCATTACTACCATTATTACTATCATCATCATGAAAATCTAAAGTTTCAAAATATTAACCAACATTTAAAATTGCTATCTTCATAAAGTTCTGGGAGTGCTTTGGTTTCCTCCTTTCAATAATGATATGGGACGCAGTGTGCCTAACGTTTCACTTTATAATTTATTTATATTAAGTTATATAATAACTATATAAATACATAAGTCAATAAATAAATAAATAAATGGTGTAAATAAATAAATATATAAACAAAACAAACAACCCAAGAAATAAAAAGTTACTTTTGAGGTCCAGCACAGGGCTGAATGAGGTACTGGCACATTGGCAGCAGCAGAAAGGCGAACGCTACGGTAGCAAGAACTGCAACAGGCAAACAAACATGCACACACATGCATGTAAACATGACCTTAAAGTGTGTTTTATTCACGCAAAGAGATAAAGAGGGATCTTTGGGAAGCGAGTGATTTTCGTTGTGAAAATGATTCTGCACTACTTTCTGTCGACAATGTCAGCAGTTTATGCTCTCAATAGTACGCAATGGTGAAAGTTCACGAAATCTCACAAAGTTTGTTTTTTTAATGGAAAAGGACTTTTCCACGAAGTTGAATCACTTGTACGACATCAAAAATGATGTGATTTTATAAAAAGTAACTTAACCATTTTAGATATGAAAATGGCAATCTGCACTTGTTTTGAGACTTAAAAAATAGTTTCTGAAGTGAAGATCAATGACAACAACACCAAAAAACGGGTCCTATCTGCTAGCAAAGCGCCTGTAATGTTATCAGGGGTCCCCAATTACTGTTTAAGCTGCTTACACACCTATCGTAAAGCTTTCACTCCATAATGTGGATTTATTAACAAACACCTCTATTATCAGACTATCTGTCCTACCAGATTTGTTTGTTTTTGCTAAAGACCTCAGACTCTATGTCACAAAAAAGTGAAATAGCATACAAATAAATACAAATAAAATGCAAGTTTTTAGTGGCGTGTGGTTTGTTTCAAGCAGCCTTGCTCATCAACAAGTTATCCACCTCCCAAATGAAGAACACATTCACAAAAAGATGTAAGAAAATTGCTTGTATAGGAGTTTATAAGTACAAAGGCCAAAACATATTAAAATATACTCTAGCAGGCCTTCATACGAGATGAAACTTCGAGGATTGATCTAGAAATCACTGCCCTCAAATGAAGGGTTCATATACAAAATTGCTTGAATTCAAATCTAAACTACAAAGGCTTGCATTCACTCTACTCAACAGGTGTGTTAATTACGCTTGCAAACAAGTTCTGTTGTCTTGTGACAACTTAGCTTTGGACTAGAACAGTAAACCAATGACTGCAAGCTGAAACCTGTTCAAGGCATCCTTGGGACAACATAGCTTTGGACTAGAACAGTAAACCAATGACTGCAAGCTGGAACCTGCTCTACCCTTCCTTTTTTGGTTGTATTTATTTATTTATTAACAATTTCTTCTTTTTTTTTTAAAGATAAAGTATTGTGATAAATAGTGTCCCACAGAATAACAGTGCCAGGACACTGTTGCAAGGGCCACTACTGGCACCTGCACTATCATGTAAAAATACACAATACAATAAATACAATGCACAATATAATACACAATACATAATACAATACATAATACAATACAATAACATAATAATACACATTTATGACCCAAAGAGGAATTACAAAATTAATGGATTGTTTCAATGAGTTGTTTAGCAGGCACCTTTATTGTGCCTCTGGGACAACACAGCAGGGAGCACAACCCAATCTCATGATATTACTGCAAAGATGAGTCCTGCCTTTTTAGCATGACACAACACAACCAGGTGTGTGAAGTTTGCATAGGGGCAGTGTGTTACAATTAGCACTCCAGCTGGGGATTTAACTGCAAATGATGTCTCACAAAATACTAACACTTATTAAAATTTTGTTTTTGTCGGTATAACATTTATCTAATTGTTTTTTATAAAGCGCTTTTCCAGCTCAAGAGCTGCTCAAGGTGCTGTGGATACAGGATTTAACTCACGTCGCCCGCTTGCTGCTTCAGCCACAGGGTCTGATAGCCCAAACAAACAGCTGAGAACTATCCTGGGCGTTAGGGGATAGGCAAGAAAGTACCTAGTGCTGTATTTATGTAGGACATGAGTGTCAGGATCTTTAAAAATCTGTGCAGAATGGAATGTGTGCATGGACAGACTAGGCCTTACTTTGATTGATGTAAAACAACAACAAAAAAACAGCCAAAGAAAGACTGGCAGAAGAAACTTACTGGCAGTGAAGATGGCGAAGATCATCTGTAGAGAGTCAAAGAAGAGAAACATGATGAGGAGCGACGCAGAGGCCCCGACAGGCAAGAACATAGCCTGGCAAGTGTCGATGGTTTGGACCTCTGTAAAAAATGCTAATATTTTAATATTAGCAAATAAATCATATTACTTCTGCAGTTCACATTACATCCATGCATTAACAACTCAACAATTCAACATAATAATAATAATAATAATAATAATAATAATAATAAACATAATAATAATAATAATAACAACAATAGTAACAATAGTAATTATAGTTATAGTAATATTACTACTACTAGTAGTAATGAAAATAGTAACACTAACAACAACTACAACAACAACAACAACAACATAATAATAATAATAATAATAATAATAACAATAGTAGTTATTATAATTATAGTAATATTACTACTAGTAGTAGTAATGAAAATAGTAATAACACTAACAACAACTACAACAACAATGATAATTGTGATGTAGACTGAACACCTTGTTTAACAATAACAACATCTATACTACTACTACTACTACTACTACTACTACTACTACTAACTACTACTACTACTACTACTATTAATAATAATAATAATAATACAGAATGTTTATATAGCACAGCAACAAAACAGCATAATAACAATAACACAGCATATAATTTCACTGCTAGTACGACTGATAACATTTATTTTTAAAACAAAACAATAGAAATTAGCGCTGCAACCATGTCACATTTACAGGTTAATGTTTTTTCACAATATAATTTTTAATGTACTGAACTTGATCACAAACCTCTTGTGTATAAGTTAGGCAAGTATCAACCAGTGACATGCCCGCAGTTAAAAGCTATGAAATGTGAAAGAACTCTTAATAATTTACCATTATTTCACACAAACCTGATGTACAAATAATAATAGCAACAACAACATTGATTTATAAGACCCGCACCTCTCCACAATGCAGCAATTCACGATGCAAATATATTGTATAATACCCTCCCCCTACCCCCTTTCCACCCCCACCTCCCCCCCCCCAAAAAAAAAAAAGTAAATAAATACATTAATTTCACAACAAATAACAACAAGCAAATCAATTATTTCCTAAATAAATAAACACAATAAGAACAAACAAAGACAAAAGAAGAAATCGTACTTACGAGATTCATTTTCTAACGCTACGTAGTTTGGCTTTTCTTTGTTCTCTTTCTCCTTCTCTTTGTTTTCTCTTTCTAGGTTCAAAGACCTGCAAATGTAAACAAAGAGCAACGTAATAATACTGCTGACAACAAAACCATAAATGCCATGCACCTAGGGCAACCTGTGGGAGCCTCGGGCGGCTGAGTTGGACCCTCAGTGCCTTGAGCAGCTCTTTGGCTGGAAAAGCACTATATAACAATGATTAAATAAAATACATCAACAAAATGGAAGATAAGGAAATTAACATTAACAGCAAAAACAAGCAGCAGTTCTATTGACGCAAATATTTACACAGATTTGTGACTTACAATTTTATTAGCTGATTTTTGCTTTTTACAGAGTAATAGATCAAAGTTGATTTTCCTGAGGAAGCATAATAGCAACCAAACCAAGTGAGCAATTAAATAGAAAACAAAACGAATAAGATTGTCTGATTAATAAAACTAAAATTATACAGATTTTAAGATCCGCTTCCGAACAGGATTTTCTGACTGATACCACTGGTCAAAGGCCTTCAAAACTGAATAAAGTTAACAAGAGAAACCCATACAATCAAATTGATAAATGATTTAAACTGAATACTGATGATAGGAAATAAGGCGAATGAAATAATCAAATTGGTACATGATTAAACTGAATACTAAATAACATGATTTAACTCAATATTAAATAATATGACTAAACTGAATGCTAAATAACATGATTTAAATGAATAGTAAATAACATGATGTAACTGGATACTAAATGACAAGAAATAAGGTGAATGCGATCATCAAATTGATTAAATATACATATAATAAAGATTAAACTGAATTCTAAATAACAAGAAACTAAAGAAAGCCAGATTAACTGATTGATAAATAATTATCAAACACCTTCAAAATGTAACTGTTAGTGAAGTACAAGGAGCAGTTTCCACAAAGAGGTTGACATTAAAATTTCTTGTTGGTTATCCTACAAAGCCTTTAAACTAATCAAGTTGTTTTCTAAATGGAATATCAAAACTGATCTTCAAAACTCAATCAGTAGTGCAAAAGAGAAATGTCAAATTTAAGAGCTCTGGGACATGTACGGTTTTAAATTTTTCATGAAACAGCTAACTGTTTTCTAAAAGGAAACTTACACACAAACTAAATTACAAAGCAAAACCAATAAGATTATTAATATAATAAGACTGATAAAATCTTCAAAAACTGAGTATCTCGCAATGTACATCCAGCCATGAAGGACATTTTCTTATACACCTTGGAGACACATTTGCTAGTAAATTTAATTCAATGAAGCGTTTGTCAGCACTATAGAACACAAAGGACATATATTAAGGTTTTTGAAAAATGGACAGATTTCAACCCTATTTTAACTCAAGTTAATTAATTCAAACATTGTGACCTGCTTGGGGGTATGAATTCATAATTTAAATTCAATGAGAAGTTGTTCATGTCTTTCAAACATGGAAGACATATATTGAGCTTGCTGCAAAAATGGACAGATTTCAACCATGCCCTAGCTCAAATTAATTAATTAAAACATTGTGACCTGCTTAGGGATACGAATTGGTAATTTAAATTCAATGAGAATTGGGTCAGCTCTATCAAACATGAAGGACATCAGTGATGGAGAAAGTTTTTAAGCTAGGGGTATTTACACCCTCAACCAAAACATGTGGGGGTTTTCATACCCTTCTTCTTCTTCTTCTTCATAGTACTGTGGATACCCCGTTTTCGAGGAAATGACTCCACAACTTTGGTGTGCACAGCGAAGGGTGTTCACAGATTTAAAATCAGGCAAATGTACTATTTGAGGATGAGGCAGTGAGGTAGTCTGACTGGGTTAAAATTGTGTTAAGACATATGTACACGTAGTCGTAGGAGGTGTTCATTACAAGATGTTTGTGCTCCAGTCTGTCAGCGATGCTCTGAAAGATGCGACAGACGGGGCTGATGCTGATTCAGCGCTCAGAGAGTTCCATAGCCTTGTAGCTGATGGGAAGAAGGAGTGCTTGTACACATCTGTTCTAGTGTGGGGGACAAGGAGTTTCATGTTGTGACCCCTAGTGCTCCTGTGGGCTCCACGCACAAGTCCCAGCTGGGAAACGTCGACAAGGCCGTGCATGATACGGTACATCATGGTCACCTTGTCGACCTGTCTCCGCTGTTGCAGGGGTTCCAGGTTCAGCTTTTCCAACATGGATGTTGCACTGCTGGTCCTGCTGAAGTCATGTAGGATACGACGGGCTGCTCGTCGTTGGACCATCTCCAGTGTGGAGACTAGGTGTTGTTGATGGGGATCCCACACGACTGCAGCGTACTCCAGTAGAGGACGGGCGAGGCTCTTGAAGCACTGAGACTGGACTCCTGCCGAGCATCCTTTGAGGTTCCTGTGGGCAAAAGCACTGGTCTTGTTAGCTTTCGCTGCTGTTGCCTGGACGTGTTTTCCCCAGTTTAGGTCTCCAGACAGGTTTACTCCAAGGTATTTTGCCTCCGAGACAGTGTTGAGGGTCTGGCTATGCAGTTTATAGCTTGAGGAGATCCTGTTTCTCTTTCTGGTGACAGAGAGTAGATGGCACTTCTGGACATTGAAGGTCATCTGCCACCTGAGCTCCCATTCTTCTAGCTTGTCCAGGTCCTGCTGCAGCGCAGTAACGTCAGCTGGAGACTTTATGCAGGAGTAGATGATAGTGTCGTCTGCGAAGAGTCTGACCTTTGATTTGAGTCCCTGACCGAGGTCATTGATGAAAATCAGGAAGAGAGTAGGTCCAAGCACAGAGCCTTGTGGGACTCCGGAGACGACTGATCCGACTCGGGACTTTTCTCCTTCTACCACAACCTGTTGTGTTCTGTCGTTTAGGAAGCTCTGGATCCAAGCCTTAGTATTCCCTCTGATTCCGTAGAAATCAAGTTTCAGTAGTAGGCGCTGGTGGGGCACTTTATCGAATGCCTTAAAAGTCCAGGAGTATGGTGTCAGTCTGCCCTCCCTTGTCTATCTCAGCAGCCAGGTCCTCGATGGTCAGGATCAGTTGTGTATTACAGGATCTTTTCTTTCGGAAACCGTGTTGGGCATCAGTAATGATATTATTTTTGTCGAGATGGGCTGTGATCTCTGATCTGACTATATGCTCCAGGAGTTTACAGCAGATGCATGTGAGAGATATGGGTCGGTAGTTGACTGCTTGGCTTCGATCGTCCTTTTTGAACACGGGCTGGACGTTTGCGTGCTTCCAGTCAGCAGGAATGTCACCAGAAATCAGGGATTGTCTGAAGAGTAGGGATAGTGCAGGTGCCAGTTCGACTGCTAATTCCTTCAGGAGTCTACACGGAATACCATCGGGTCCCGCTGCCTTCCTGGGGTTTAGGTTTTCAAGGAGTTTTTGGACTCCTTTTTCGCTGACAGTGATGTCTGGCATTGCAGGATAGGGGCTCTCTCCCAAGGTAGGCAGTTTTATGTATCTTCCTTCGTGAAGGCTTCACAAAACTGATCATTTAGAATATCTGCTTTGGTTTGGCTGTCGCTGAAGGTCAGGCCATTCCTCTTGAGGGGGGCTACGCCCATTGCATCAGTTCTTTTGTTTTTGATCAGTTTCCACAGGTTTTTAGATGTATTCTCCTCCACAAGGCTGTTCACGTATCTCTGGTACTCATGTCTGTTTGTGCGTCTAGATTCCTTCTTTATTGCTTTGTACCTTTCCCAGTCTTCCATCCTGTTCGTGGTTTTTGCAGTGCGCCATGCTCTGTACTTCCTTCGAGCCACCTTTTTAAGTTTAGAAGTAATCCAGGGTTGGTGGTGTTTGACTGAGGTAACTTTGCTTGGAATATGTTTGTCCATCATGTTTTGGAGGTGACTTTTGATGGTTTGCCATAATTCTTCCACCTCCTGATCAGGTTTTTCCAACAGCGATGCGCTAAGCGCAATAGTGTCCTGCTTCATGGATCCCAAGTCAGCTTTTTTCCAGACTTTGATCATCCTTGGTGTTCGTTTCACTCTTGCAGCTTTTAAGCGGCTGTCTGTTAAGACGATATCATGGTCGCTGAGCGATGGTATGGTAGTACATCTCGTCACAATACTTGGTGTGTTAGTCAGGAATAAGTCCAGGATGTTTTCCCCCCTCGTGGGCTTGCTGTTCATCTGTTGGAGGCCTAGGTCGTTAATCTTATCCAGAAATGCTGAATTGACGCTCGATGGGTACTGATGGCCAATGATTTTCTGGTCCTTCCAGTCAATGTCAGGTAAGTTGGGGTCTCCTCCAATCCAAATTACGCCTTCTGTTTTCACAAGGTCCAAGGTACTAGTGATGGCCTCCATTTGCTCGTCGCTTGTGCTAGATGGTGTCCTGTATATGGCACCCACTATTAGAGGTTCAGTTTTCTTGGTGGTCTGTATGGAGACAAGGACAGCATCAGCTCCTCCGGTGACATTCAGCTCATGGGAGATCAATGAGGAGTTTACTGCTACCAGGGTGCCACCATATCCATCGCTTCTGTCATTCCTGTATACATTATACGTAGCAGGAAAGAGTTCAGCTGTGAGGATGTCAGGTTTGAGCCAGGTTTCAGTTCCTATGATAATGTCTGGTTCTGTCGTGCTTATGAGGGTCTGAAACTCTGCTTTCTTTGGTCTTAGGCTCTGGAAATTTATCACCAGGGAGCGAAGTATTGATGTGGATTTCAGCGGTTTGGGAGTGAACGAGGCCTGGCTTGATGTGTCAGGTGAGGAGTTGAAGGCTAGTTCATCGGCATTATGATCAGTACGGTTTGGTGTTGAAGTGAGTGGAAATGTCCCGTGGGATCCAATGCTATCTTGTTGGGAGACTGGCGAGGTGGGCTGGCCAACAGAACGAGCAGAAGTGGACGAAGCTCTGGACATATCCTCAGGTGATGGGTGACTAATTTGAGAAGGCTGTGTGTCCTCAGGTCCTAATCCATTCAGTACAGACTCAGCTGAAACTGACTTGAAGAGCGAGCTAGAGAAGTTTGGAATGCCGCAGTAAAAGCAAGACCAGGGGGTTGCTGTAGTGTTTCTCTGATACACACTGTCACGCATGTTAATGCACTTAGTGTGATACCATGTCTCGCAGTCATCACAAGCAATACCTTTCTGATTTATTCTGACTGCCTTGCTACATTCTCCACATGGGAATTTTATCTTTCGGGGGCCCATGCTAACAAAGATCCGGTGGTTCACAAAAGGTGTTCATGCCACGAGACCAGAGTACTATTTGGGTAGTGTTATAGGCCTAATGGTTCCATCACCACACAGGCCGGAACTACAAGTCAAGCGCCAAGCCTCAAGAGGTTGCTTTTATTGTTTCAGTGTTTAGCCCTGGGAGCTAAGATTTAGTTGAGTTTAGTTGAGTCCAGATGACACTGCGAAGAAAAGCGATGAGACTTGATAATCTGTGAGTCTAACAAAGTACTGTGCGAAGTTACTATCACCGCCATGTTGGTAATGAAAAACAACACTCACTGCGAGTAGGAATTGATGTCCGCCGATAACAAAGGTATCGGATGTTATATATTTATATAATTTATATAATTTGCTTCTACAAACCCTTATGCACGAAATACTATCACAAATTGACTATTTGTTGGATATTACTATTAGAAAAAGAGATTTTATCTCGCGTGGCACTGCAGATAACCTGCGACACCCCACGCATGCGCACAAGGGTTTTTTTATACCCCCTTACAGTTTTTTAGGGGGTACACCAACATTTTCTTTCAGTGTTAGCCATGGAAATTCCAGGAGCCATTTCTCTTGGAAAGTCTTTTCATCAGTTTGAGTTTCTTCAGCCGGGCCCGGTTGCGGCTCACTTTTTTCTTCTCTTACCGAGCACTCAAAGCCAAAGGCTGACAAACAAGTTTGTTTTTCTCTTCCTTCATCTTGTTTTAATTTTTGTGAGCAATTAGTTTTGTCTGCTTTATTTTTCCTTTTCTTCGGCTTCCCCTCAGATCGCTGCTTGTCGGCCATGTTTAATGTTGGGTTGTTGTCAGTCTTATATAGCCAATCAAAAGCGTCGAGAAACAAATAGTGAATATTATCGTGCATATGATTGGCTGTTTCTCGGAAGCGACAGAATGAATAGGAGGGGGAGAGAGGGTGGTAGGCGGCCGCGCAGGACGCACAGGCACACGATCCAAATTGAGCGAAAGCTGTACGCACGACCGAAATAGTTGTACCTGATGATACCTCCCAGCAACTTAGCTTTACGTTTTCATACCCCTTTGGCACTGACTTTGTGCGTGTTTATACCCTTTCATTACATTTTCGTTACGTGATTTCCCACGATTGTACGTGATCTCCATCACTGGGACATATATTGAGCTTGCTGCAAAACTTGCCAGATTTCAACCCTATCTTAGCTCAAGTTAATTAAAAAATTGTGACCTGCTTGGGTATGAATGAATAATTTAAATTCAATGAAAATCTTGTTTTAATGAAAATCTTGTTGGTCCTGATTTGGCTCGGAAGAGTCCGCTGGACCTCAAGCAACAACCATGTAATGTAATGTAATGAAAATCTTGTCTGCTCTATTAAACATGAAGGACATGGTAAGTTTGATGCCAAAATGGAAAGAATGTCAACTATAGCTCAAGTTACTTCAAGCATGATGACTCACTTGGTTATCAATTTAATCACTGACAGTGTATGCTCTCTTTCTTTGTTAGTGCAGTGTCTCAGTATAGAGAGTTTCAACAAATTGAAGTTGGCTACCCAAACCAAAAAACAAGAACAATATATAGACAGGGTGGCCACAAACTAGGTCTACTGTTGACCTACCAGTAGTTTGTGACCTCCCTTGTCTATATATTCTTCTTGTTCTTTGGTGTGGGTAGCCAACTTCAATTAATATACTTTTTGTTTATGTAATGTTAGAAGGAAATCTATCCCTATCCTATCCTAACCCGTAACGCGAAATTCGTAGGGGCAACACAGATGATCATTTAACGAGCATACTCCATCTTTCTCTGTCCTCAGCAACTCTCATGGCTTCGCTCAGTGTCAAGCCAGTCCCTTCTCGAATGTTGTCCTCCCACCTCTTTTTCTGTCTTCTTCTGCCTCCTTACGCCGTTGCAAGGCCTGATGCTCTGGTGACGTGGCCATACCATCGGAGTTTCCGTTTCTTCACCAATGTGAGCATGTCATCATGTGCAATGGCTTGTGCGATGGTCTGTCGGATTTCGTTGTTGGTGATGTGCTGGGTATAGTAAATGCCCAGAAGTCTTCTGTAGCACCTCATCTCCATGCTTTGTATTCTTCGTTGTAGATCTGCTGTGAGGGTCCATGTTTTGCAAGCATATAGGCAGATGGAGATGACAAAAAAACTAGGTGAAAGAAAGTAGATGGGTTGCCTGACAACTGGTTGTAGTGTAGGTAGCAGACCCTGAGATAAAGACTTACATTACAGTCTAAAGAGGGTTTTTAAACAAGACCAGTGTAGAGCAAAACTTCACATTCAAGTCCATGGAAAAGTTTGAAAGGTACGTTGTACAAAAGACTAAAAAAAAGTCAGAAAATGCTTTCTTACCTGAAGCTACCATAGACGATCAGCAGTATGGAGATGACGAACGTTGACAGGCGCGACGAGTCCACAATACTGAATGCTCTGTAACATACAGCGTTTGTACTACAGTTTTATATCCTCCTTCTCATCATCCTCAAATCCACAATAATAAACACATAAAAACACACCTCAGTGTCAACGCGATACTAGAGATAATTATGACGGCATATTCGAATATGATGTATATGACCATCGCCATTACCTTCATTTTTTTCTTCTACTTTCTGTCATTTTTTTCTTTTTCCTTCTCCATTTTTTTTTCTTTCTTCTTCTTCTTCTTCTTCTTCTTCTTCTACTTTCTGTCTTTTTTTTTTTCCTTATCCCTTTTTTTTCTTTTTTCTTCTTCTTCTTCTTCTTCTTCTTCTTCTCAGTCTCACTTCTTCAATTACTTACCCACCACCATAGCTTAGTCAGCACAGCGGGGACCCAGGTTTGAATAAACTGTCAATTTGTCACCGTCCATCCTAGCAGTATGATTGCTGTGATGGTTCAGTGTGATTTAGGTTCCTGCCCCCATTCCCTGGGCTGGTTATCACCCTCTACCCTATGGCCTTGGTGTGTGCGGACACTACACCTCAATGTTCAGTCATTCAATCATCGTCGCCAGCTGCATCACCACCTGCCCTATGGCCCTGGTGTGTGCGGACACTACACCTCAATGTTCAGTCATTCAATCATCGTCGCCAGCTGCATCACCACCTGCACTATGGCCCTGGTGTGTGCGGACACTACACCTCAATGTTCAGCCATTCAATCATCGTCGCCAGCTGCATCACCCTCTGCCCTATGGCCCTGGTGTGTGTGGACACTACACCTCAATGTTCAGTCATTCAATCATCGTCGCCAGCTGCATCACCCTATGCCCTATGGCCCTGGTGTGTGTGGACACTACACCTCAATGTTCAGCCATTCAATCATCGTCGCCAGCTGCATCACCCTCTGCCCTATGGCCCTGGTGTGTGTGGACACTACACCTCAATGTTCAGTCATTCAATCATCGTCGCCAGCTGCATCACCAATATCATCCAAAGGAACAATTAACCCTAACAACAAGAAATAATAAATAAATAAATAAATAAATAAATAAATACATAAATAAATAAATACACAACCAAATAAATAAACACCTAAATTACTAACATAATTTTTTTTTAAAACAAAAAACTAATAACTCACCATACCGTGACTTTCATGATCATCACGAGACATAACAAAACAAAGGAATAAGCAACAACAATAACAGCAAAATAATAATTTTAAAAAAAAAATAATAATATTGCTGGGGAAGTGATAAATAAATGAGTGAGTAGTGTCTAGTGACTCACGATACTGTGGCTGTCTCTGTCAACTGTTCCTCCGCCATGGCGTTGAGCCGAACTAACTCCTCTGCACACATACAACAGTAAGACAATTTTATTATTTATAAACAATGTCATTGTCAACAGTGAAATGTAACACATACAATGGGCTAGGGTTCACAGCTTGGAATACCTTGTACACGCAGGCATAATGAAAAAACAGTTTGTAAAACAAATGGTGAAACAGGTGCAAACACCTTTTAAAGTGCCAGTGTAATCAACAACAGTGATTGTGGGCGCCTAAGGTAAGACAAGACAAAGACTTGACAATTTATCTCTATATTAATCATGTTTTAACACACAATTGGCCTTAATGCAGACGCACAAACACTCTTTCTCACTAATTCATTCACTTATAATAAAGTGCCAGTGTAATCAACAACAGTGATTGTGGGCACCTAGGGTAAGACAAGACAAAGACTTGACACATTATCTCTATATTAATCATGTTTTAACACACAATTGGCCTCAATGCAGACGCGCTAACACTCTTTCTCACTAATTCATTCACTTATAATAAAGTGCCAGTGTAATCAACAACAGAGATTGTGGGCGCCTAAGGTAAGACAAGACAAAGACTTGACACATTATCTCTATATTAATCATGTTTTAACACACAATTGGCCTCAATGCAGACGCGCTAACACTCTTTCTCCCTAATTCATTCACTTATAATATTCTCTCTCTCTCTCTCTCTCTCTCTCTCTCTCTCTCTCTCTCTCTCTCTCTCTCTCTCTCTCTCTCTCTCTCTCTCCCCCATGCACACCATCAACACACACATACAAATTAATTCATTCAGTTATATTTACACATAGGCTACTCATCTCCCTCTTGACTCATTCAGCATAAATTATAACGCAGTGATTAATTAAAAAGTTAAAAAGCTAGAGATGAGATATTATTCCCCCCCCCCCCCCCCCTCTCTCTCTCTCTCTCTCTCTCTCTCTCTCTCACTAATTATCTCTATCGCGCACACACACACAAACACACGTGTGCACATACTAATTAATTCTGTCTCTCTCACACATACACACAATCACACATACTAATCGGTAATCCTCTCGGTCTCTCTCACTCCCAAATGGTAGGTGTGACTCGTTCAATGCAATGATCTCTAATCCAATAATGAAAGAGCTAGAGATGCAAATGATAGAAAGGAGAACCCAACCACCCCATCAAACATGCCATTAACTTAAATGTTATCTAACATCTCATTAACTTAAATGTATCATCAGTGATACCACAAACAATGGTACTAATGGTCCAACAGGAACTGACAGGAATATCTTCCCTACAACGGTCACTAAATATATTGGTGGACTTCGAACTGTCCCTGTACCTTTGTTTGCATCCCACACCTACATTGCAGTGGAACAGGGTTGTCAATCTCCCGTCAAAATGTCGCTGTGTTGAAAGCATGATATGTGTACTACAGGGTGATTCAGTAGCTCAACGCTTTGGGCACGTGCTAGATAATGTTTGGAGAAGCAGCATCCAGCCCCGTTAGTACTTAGATTGAATTTAATTTAATACAACAGTATTAATTATCCAACTTCACAAACGACATAAAGATGACACTGTCTGAAGCGATCACAGTGGAACAGGACAAGACGTTCACAGCATCAATACATCAAATTCGATCTGTATGGATTTTCAGCTTTAGGCTTACATTGGATAAAGTCTGCACCCTCTGGTGGACGCATCCTTTTGGAAATTAAGTAGAGCGGCAAGTTTGCGTTACTAAGGTTGCGGGTTTGATTTCCGGTGGCCCGAGCATAAACATTAGCTGTCAGCACTGGCCATCTTACTGTTGCTATTAGCGTGATGGTTGTTTCGGTGTATAGTTTTCCCTTCTCCTCCATCCCCGGTCTCCTAGGATTGTGCTCAGTCGTCTGAGCGTCAGACCGTGTGCCCAAGGCAGTAAGTGGGCACCTCAAGCGGCTTGAGTTAGATACTGTATAGGCCAGAGCCTTGGGCAGCTGTTGAGTTAGATACTGTATAGGCCACAGCCTTGGGCAGCTGTTGAGTTAGATACTGTATAGGCCACAGCCTTGGGCAGCTGTTGAGTTAGATACTGTATTGGCCACAGCCTTGGGCAGCTGTTGAGTTAGATACTGTATAGGCCACAGCCTTGGGCAGCTGTTGAGCTGGAAAAGCCTATATAACAATGATAAATACATTTTAAAAATTAATTAAAATTAAATTTTCTGTAAACTAGGCTTGACACGACCCCAGAGCTTATGGAATGGAAATAAGTGCAGAGAAGACCAAAATGATGACCAACAACACCAATGGCATCAACATGGACATCAAAGTCCAAGGCCAATCCCTCAACACAGTGCATAGCTTCAAATATTTAGGAGCCATTGTATCAGACAATGATTCCCGACAGGGAGTCCTCTCCAGGATCGCACCAACATCTGCTGCCCTGACAAGGTTGAAGCCCATTTGGAAAGACAGGACCATCAGTCTACATTCCAAAGTAAGACTGCTGCGCTCCCTTGTCATCTCCATCTTCCTATATGCTTGCGAAGCATGGACCCTCACAGCAGATCTCCAACGAAGAATACAAAGCATGGAGATGAGGTGCTACAGAAGACTTCTGGGCATTTCCTACACCCAACACGTCACCAACGACGAAGTCCAACAGACCATCACACAAGCCATTGGACAACACGATGACCTGCTCAAAGTGGTGAAGAAACGGAAACTCCGATGGTATGTCAACGTCACCAGATCATCAGGCCTTGCAAAGACCATTCTGCAAGGCACAGTGCAAGGAGGTAGAAGAAGAGGGAGACCGAAAAAGAGGTGGGAGGACAACATTCGAAAATGGACTGGTTTGACACTGTGCGAAGCCATCAGGGCTGCCGAGGACAGAGAAAGATAAAGTATGCTGGTTAAACGATCATCTGTGGTGCCCCTACGACCTCCGGGTTACGGGACAGGATAGGATAGGATGGCAAACTTGTACGGCAAGCTGTGAATTCAGTGGTATTCATGGGCAATGTATGGTACTTGCTGCAGCTTTGCTTCAATAGTTGCAATTCAGGGCAAAAGCCTTGTGTACATCTAGTATATGTAGCTGAGCGCAGTAATTGACTACCGCCTCTTGGCCAGGACCATGAGAACACGGAGGACATAAAAATATTTGCCCTGCAAGGCAGTGAAGCGTGTTGATAGTAAACCGGATTGCCGGCTACTAGTGCCACGACACTCTCTGCAGGCCACTGCCACTAACCTTCCTGCCGGTAATGTAGTCCTGCTCACCACCAAAAGCAGAAGACGAATGGTCAGGCCGAGAGAACACATGTCATGTCGCCTGGTCCTGCATAACCAAATGTCCACACCCAAGGATTCTGCACAGCGGGAGACACCCAAGGATAGACTAACCAACAAATGGAAGGTAGACAATTCCTCCCAAGCATGAACCAGTCGCCTCCCATTCCCCCACAAATCCCACAGCTCAAATGGAACCAGGTCCTCATGGTTTCCCAGTTCGAAACAGGTATGTCTGGAACTGCCACTGATTATGTACATCCAGTCAGTCACCATTCACTGACGTAACAGTGAATAACTGCCTTAAACAGTTACCACATGGTCCAGCATCATCCTGTTCCCGGTCGTTGCACCACCTTTAGCCGAGCGGAGTATTTGACTCCCGTCTCTCGGCCATGCCCTTGAGAACACGGCCCGACCCGAACTGTTATTTTTTATTTATCCTTTGTAAGAGAGACAAAAATTGTTGCCTGTAAACTGGATTGCTGGCTACTAGGGCCAAGACACTCTCTGCAGGCCACTGCCATTAACCTGCACAAAATGCCGGCCAACAATGCAGTCCTGCTCGCCACCAAAAACAGAAGACAAATGGGAACACGGCCCGACCTGAACTGTTATTTTTTATTTTATTCCTCATAAGAGAGACATAAAAATTGTTGTCCTGCATGACGGGGAAGCCTGTTGATAGTAAACCGGATTGCCGGCTACTAATGCCTCGACACTCTCTGCAGCCATTGCCACTAACCTACATAAAATGCCTGTCGACAATGTTGTCCTGCTCGCCACCAAAAGCAGAAGACCAATGGTCAGGCGGGGAGAACACATGTTGTGTCGCCTTGTTCTGCATAACCCAATGGCCACACCAAAGGATTCGGCACAGCAGGAGCCACCTGATGCCAGACCAACCAAAAAATGGAAGGTAGACAATCTCTCTCCCAAGAGTGAGCCAGTTCAGGTCGGGCAGTGTTGTTAAAGGTGTGGCCAAGAGACGGGAGTCAAATACAGTAAAACCTCCGTTTTACGACCTTTAAATTGCCATTAAAACGAGGTCTTAAATTGGAGGGGTCTTAAAAAGGAGGTAGGACATTTTCGAAAAAGACATTTAGAAAATTAATTAAGTAAAATAAATCATGTACAAAAAGTACACATACCATTAAGTATAGGGAACATCTACCATCTTTCAGAAATATAGATTAAACACTATCTCACAACAAATACAGTCAATATCTTCCTGTTCCTCATTATTTACAAAATAAAAAATCAATGTTGGTATGATAGTTGTTTAAAAGTGTATGTTAGTGCTGAGTGCATGTTTGGAGTTATAACGGTTTATAAGATAACCTTATTAATATTGTTGTAATTATTTTTATTCAATCATTGAATAGTTTGGGGGTTTTTTTTGAAAGAAAGTGGTTATTTCTGTTTGTTTGCATGATTCCCCCACCCGTGCATGTTCTCTTAATATGTCCCTTTGAACACCAGAAATGGTGTCGGCAAGATCTGACAGACCCCTGCTCAGTGAAAATTTAGTAAGCTCCTTAGAGTATTTCAAGCTGCTTTAATGCATTGTCTGCAGTTAAAAGAACTGTAAATGAAACTGTTTTCTTCAAGCGCACAAATATAGTATTGCTTTGGAATCTGAATTTTTCAGATGCTAGATCGTAAAATTTAATTATTTGAAGGTCGCAAGTCATGTTTTAGAGGTAGTCGTTTAAGAGAGGTTTATATAGTACAAAGCATCGGTGAATTTTTTCCCGGTCGTATGTTGGAGGAAGTCGTTTAAGAGAGGGTCTCAAAACGGAGGTTTTACTGTACTCCGCTCTGCTACATACATGTGCATCTTCTTGAATCCCGAGTCCAGCCTAACCTTTATGGTGAATTATCAGGACCAGTGCCTTGAGAAGCTCTGTGAGCTTTAAACACTACCCCTTTGTACTTTTCAGGGCCTGTATAGGCAGTCAGATGTTACAGTAACAACATGTGCAACTGCACAGGTGGTGTTTTATGAGCTACATGTATACAGGCACAGGGAAAGGCTAAGATTTATGGTTTAACGTACAATGTGCAGCTGAAAAGGTTTATTTCACTAGCAAATAAGCAAAGGCAAACAAACACACCATGGCTTTCATGTTCAAGCAATATCAACTGTAACAGTTTTCAAACTTATTACACTTTCAAGTGCCTGGAGCAGCTGTGATGCAAAGGAGTGACGTAGCCAATTACAGGTCAAATTTTATACTTCTCTTTACAATTGATGTGAAAGTTTTCAGGGCACACAAACAAGCCAAATGTGAGGTTACTATTATAAGCAATCTTAGGAGGAGGACGAGGAGAAAGATGATGATGATGAGGAGGAGGAGGAGGAGGAGGAGGAGGAGGAAGAGGAGGAGAAGGAGGAGGAGGAGGAGGAATGGGATATACCGATAATATCCATGCTTAATTTTAAACTCCTTTGAGGATCTATCCTTGTGTATCAACCAGTGACACACTAGTGATAATACGTGCAGGCTTGTGGTTGAGCGTGTGGCAGTTGTTATGAATGCATTGGATTGAACACAAGAAGCATGATGACAGAGCTTTTTAACCTAGTAAGTAGCCAGCATAGGGCGAACGGTTCAAACTACACCAATTGTTTGGTAAAGGGCAACAGGAAATGTCCCATTTGACACTTTTATTATGGAAGATGGGCTCGGGGCAAACATGAAAAGCTACCACAGCAACGAGCTCTGACGTCTAAAAACAATGTCAACGTCTAACATTTTAATATCTAACCTCTTAAGCACAAATGTGTGCAGCCTCTAACCACAAATCTGTGTAGCCTGTATGCACAAATCTGTGTAGCCTGTATGCACAAATCTATGTAGCCTGTATGCACAAATCTGTGTAGCCTGTATGCACAAATCTGTGTAGCCTGTATGCACAAATCTGTGTAGCCTGTATGCACAACATGTCAGATGTTAGGAACAAGGAGTGGGAGGAAACGAACGTGCTGAAACTGACCCACTAAATAAAACCTCACAATGAAAATACAGACATTGGGCTTTGTTGAGGCTTAGCCAGCCTTGGCCTAAACTACTGCTGCTACTACTACTATTGCTGCTACTACTACTATTGCTGCTGCTGCTACTACTACTACTGCTACTACTACTGCCACTACTACTGCTACTACTACTGCTCCTGTTACTGCTGCTTCTACTGCTACTGATGCTACTACTACTGCTGCTACTACTAATGCTTTTATTACTACTGCTGCAGCTGCTACTACTACTGCTGCAGCTGCTACTACTGTTGCTACTATAAATGCATCCTTGTATGCAGGCCAACTGACGTCTCCTATATGCGATTAGTGTCCGGAGACAGAAATCTACTCAACAAACAAGGCCAACTGTTGGACACAAACTAAGTCACTTCTGAAAAGTATAACCCACAGGCGTCGTGTCGGGATGTGAGAGCAAAGTATAGTGTCCTAGTATTATTAGTAGAATCTACTCCGCTCTTGCTCTGATTCTGAAACCTGTGGTACAACCCAAATTCTTTCTCAGTCAATTCATAGCATTGCGAACACTATAGACTTTCTGAATATTCTTCCTCTCACATTCTACCATCATATATTTTTTAGTGCACAGGAAAAAAGGAATTTTATAAAGTACCGTGACAAAGTTAATCTCTTCAAACATTAACATTTAATTAAAACAGCCCAAAGACTTATTTCTATCGATGCAGACGTAAACGTTAGGCAACGAATATTTTATTGTTATTTTCACGGCTATGAATGTGAAATGAACTGAACAGGAAAAGCACAACTGGAAAAATCCAAACTATACCACTATGACTATCCCCTTGTTACTTTCTAAACTCAACCGTTTGCAATATTTTGTGAGGTGCAAGGATTGCCCCATGAAACAAAAGAATGAGGAGGCAGGAGGATGAGGAGTAGGAGGATGAGGAGTAGGAGATGGAGAAGAAGATGACGACTTTACGCAGCATGCCTTACACGAAGACACTTCCTCGTGTTCTAATGACGACAATACAGATTTCCGTACAATCCTGTTACCCTGCCTTCAAACTTAAAACAAGGTAAGGCGAGTTAGTTTGCCTTAGTTATATTAAAACTAAATCTGTGTAAGTGCTTTACCTGTCATCATTTGTCATCTGCTGAGTTTAGCTAAGTGTGCACCTTGTCAGCTGATGAATGAAGCCAACTAAGCTCGCCGGACAGAGGACAGTTGATGTTTCTTACGTACATCAACTCACCTTCTAGCACGTTTAATGGTTGAAGTTTGGGTTCCGTTTCATTTCTCTCTCCTGAATATTCACAGAACTCACTCTCTCTCTCTCTCTCCCCCTCTCCCCCCCCCCCCCCTTGAATAGTCATAGATCTTTTTCTTTTCTTCTTCTTCTTCTTCTTCTTCTTCTTCTTCTTCTTCTTCTTCTCTCTCTCTCTCTCTCTCTCTCTCTCTCTCTCTCTCTCTCTCTCTCTCTCTCTCTCCGTTCCTAGCTCTTCCCTAACTCTTCTCTCACTCTCTCCCCTTTCCCCTCTCTTTCCCCTCTCTCTCTTTTACTCTACCGCTTTCTTCTCTTTCTCTCCCCTCCCCCCCCCCTCTCCCTCTCTTCTCCCTCCGTCCCTCTCTCTTTTTCTCTCCCTCCCTTCATCCCGCTCTCTCTCTCCTTCCCTCTCCCTCCCCACACCCCGTTCCACGCAGTCTTCTAACCCCAAACACAAAGCAAAAACCCGCACAGTCAATAACCGACTGGTCAAACCAGGTAGTCCATAAACTGGCCCACACTGACCTGTTGATTGTTCACACCACAGGGATGCAACTACATTCCCGATTTTTTTTGTTTGCAGAAATCACAGCAGGAATGTCTAGGTGTGCTCTTATTACTGAAGCAATTCAACGAACTAACATTAATTAATTTTCTTAGACTGAAGCTCTAGGCTGTGATCCTGGGAAACGGTTAAATGTTAAACCGCCATTCTATTATTATACTATTCCAGATCCCACCGACTTCTCTTGCGCTTACGCTAATATTTAGTAGTGAAAGGTGGAGATGACAGAAGAGGAAGGGGGCGGGGGGGGAGGGGGAAAGGGAGAGAGGGGGAGAGGGCGGGTGTCAGAAAACGATTGATTATTCAACAGTTATTGAAGAAGAACAAACATGCACAGGCTTGACCAAATACTACTCTAGATAAAGTTCACCAACAAACACGCTCGACATACCCACTGACGTAACACTGCCTACAGTGAAACTAAAATGAGAGATCTCTTAATGAAGAGGACCAATCACCTAGCCTTTACACCACATTATCACAGTATGGTTTGGCCTTAACGCTAATAACAGCTTGGGCTCCAACGTCGTCATAAAATTAGGGTGAGGGCCCAGGTTCCGTTTCCCTGCCAACCAACTTTCGAAAACCTTTTGATTCCCAAATATGTCGAGGAAACAATATTATATTTCAATAAAGCGGTCCATTTTTTGTTTTAAAAGGCACTGAGCGAATCTGCATCAATGGCCAAAGTTGGTTGGTTATTCGATTGTTGTTTTGCGTGTGCTTGGAGAAGGCTTCGTCTCGTCTCAGCTACAAAGTATGCCCTTTTTCTTGCCACCCAGATCTCGACGCAAATAAGAAAGCATGCACTACACTTACCTCTCTGCTTATCACTTAATGTAGTGCATCCTTTGTTATTTGCGTCGAGATCTTCTTTCGGCTTTTTCGGCGGTATTTCAAAACCGAAAAGGGTTATTGACGGAAGCACGCAGTTTGCAACAAGGTCAGTTACTCTCTCTGCTGATGCATGTGTCGTCTGCTTGGCGCTTCCGATACGCGATGTTCGACAATAACTCATAACACCTTTATGTATTTTATCCGATAGGAAATTAATATGGCCAGAAGCAAAAACAACGAAACAGACATGAGACAAGCAAACAAAAAAAACCAGACAAATGGTGGCCGATTGAGACAGCGGGCCGATCAGAGCATAACTCTTTCGGACATTTTGGAATTTTATCGGTGAATGGCCGATTTGCCGACGAAAACGACATCACTGTCATGTAAATATGATGTAAAGTTCTCGTTTGGTGTTTGAGAGATAAATCGCAATCTATCTGTTGGGTGGGTAGGATATGGTGGGGACAGAACAGAAAAGTGACACAGAAAAACAGACAGACACAGAGAACAACAATTTGTTTGTTGTTTTTGATTTTATTTGTTTATTTATTTTTTAAAAGAAACCCGTAGCTGCAGCAAACACCACTAGAAGTGAGAATTGGAAATAAAACAGAAACACACAAAAATACATGTACCTCACGTCAATATGAGCAAAATCTCAACAAATAATGCATATTTTAAACAAACTATTAACAAAGAAACTCGACATGAATTCGAACTATTTGAAGATGCTGAAGTCGGCGGCCTATGGAAAGAAGAAGAAGAAGAAGAAGAAGAAGAAGAAGAAGAAGAAGAAGAAGAAGAAGAAGAAGAAGACACATGTATCTTTGTTCACAAAAGGAATGACAACAGGCCAGCACAATCACAGTTCAAATTCATAGACAATACACAACAATCTGCTTTCATCCACATCACATTCACCCTAAACATTCTTCCAACTCTCTCCCTCTCTCTCTCCCACATACACACCCACCAACACTCACACATCACAGCTGAGCGAGCCAGGCAGTTGCACGCCTGGTTATCACAGGGGTATCACAGCACACATGTGAGGGATTATAATACATCATACTAGAAAACAAGAAAACACAAGCCCTTATCGCAGAGTGTAATAAAGCAACACTACGCAGACGAGACTGGCCCGCTTTACTAGTAGTAGCGGTGAAAGGATGTCGGGCGGTCTCAGCTGCGCCGTGTGGAAACACAAAAGCCTGTCTACATTATAATGGTGTAGCAGACGGTACATACCGACTACGGCCCCTTTAGTCCAAGCCCAGAATGCAGCAAAATGTTTAATTTTGCTTTTTTGGGTATCCAAAATAATTTTTACTGCATCGGAAAGATAATAATGTACTCTATCACATATCCAAAATGTAAAAAAAAAAAATATCGCAAAACAAAGTTATTGAGCATTTATTATCTAGCCGTGTACTATGGCATTCCGTTCAGTTATTGCTTGCTTTGTAAGGCCAAAAACTAGTATGGCAGATTACTGACAAAACAGCTTCCCCCCCCCTCCCCTCCCCCACCACCAAATTTGATGTCCATGATATTTAAGACCTACTATTTCAAAAAAGCCTGGTAGCCATTAAAAAAATGGCGGCCATTTTCAAGATGGCCGCCATGCCGATTAAACTCTTGTTCTACAATATGAAGTATACGACCAAGATTTCGACCTACAAGCGCCACATTTGGTATACATGATACTTAAGACCTACTCTTTTAGAAAAGCTCAGTGGCCGTTAACAGAAAAAATATGGCGGACATTTTTCAAGATGGCCGCCATGCCGACAACACTTTTGTTCTACAATAATTTTGGAGTATGAGATCAAGATTTCGACCTACAAGCACCAAATTTGGTCTACACGCTACTTAAGACCTACTCTTTTACAAACGCCCGGTAGCCATTACCAGAAACAATATGGCGGCCATTTTTAATGATGGCCGCCATGCTGATTACACTCTTGGTCTACAATATAAAGTATGAGAAGATTTTCTCCTAAAAGCACCAAATTTGGTATGTCTGATATTTAAAATATTTTCTTTTAGAAAAGCTCGGTAGCCATTAAAAAGAAACAATATGGCGGCCATTTTCAAGATGGCCATAATGCCGTTTATACTCTTGTACTATACTATGAAGTATTAGACGAAGATTTTGCCTTACAAGCACCAAATTTGGTATACCTGTGACTTAAGACCTGTTTTTTTTTTTAAATCCCAGTAGTTATTACAAAAAGAGAAATATGGTGACCATTTTTCAAGATGGCCACCATGCTGATTACACTCCTAGTCTATAATAAAAACTACGTAATTAATAAAGAAATAATAGTATATACATTAAACAAACACATTTTTTAAAATGTACAATACCATAAATTAAGTGATGGAAGTAACATTCTTATGCATTGTTTGTAATCTGAAGAAGAGCATAGCTCGAAAATTCATTTGTCTTATATTGTTGTATAATTAAAAGTATCTTTGATATTTTTGTTGTGTTCATGACTTTTACTAAAGAATCTATTCTTTAGGTTATCGAAATCGCTCTATACAAATAATTAATTGTTTGCAGTCTTGCTTCCATTCTTTATATAGAATTATTTATAGCCCTAAATACTATGGTTTTGGCCTTAAAATGCAAACTATCAATTGTTTTACAAACGGAATGCCATAGCCATGCTGTGCTTGAATCAGCACTAGAAAACGTTTCATTACACGAAAACAAAAACATAATGCAGTGCTGGTGATAGAGCCAGACTGTTAGATCTCAACGCTATTGTCACTCATGTCTTCTTCCATTTCTTCTTCCTCTTCCTTTTTCTCTTCTTCTTCCTCTTATTCTTCCTTTTCTGTGTACTTCATGACGTTTAAGCAGATTTCACCTCGGCATTCTCCACATCCAACAGTGCAGACCAATCCATGTCGTCGGCATGAACACCTGGTTGACGCACAGTCAGTTCTGCAATTGCAACGCACAAGGTTTAGAAGATGGTCTGGTGCACTGGTTCATCTCTTGCTACAAAACTCCAGCAACCTACCCTTGAATTCTAATGTTCTTATAGGTGTCAGTTGATAATGATCATCCTTTGATCTTTTTTTTTCCCTTTGCTTCCATTGTCACAAAACAAGCACTTTGGACCCAAACCACTGGTGCCAGAAGCTATGTTCAGTCCAGACAACCTGTGTTTTCGAGGTGATGATGACTGATTCAGCTTGCTCATACCTTTTTTCACATGGTGCTTGATTGTGAATGTTTGTCTGCAAACAGCATGTACAAGATCTCCAAGAACTGCGTATATGTATACTTTCCTCTGTTTACTAGCTTTTTTTTTAAAAATAGAATCACATCCTTTTTGTATTAGCGTACGAACAGGGTCAAACGCGCGATGAAAAGTAGCAATGCTTTGCATCGATACTATTCTCATAAGGATCCATCCGTTTAGGAAAGTATCGCTACTTTTCTCAAAAGGATCGCACATTTTCTCAAATGGAATGCCAATTGCGAAAGTATCGATGCTTCCTGAAAAGTATCGATGCTTTGCATCGATACTTTTTAAAAAGTATCGATACTTTGCATCGATACTTTAGCTCGAGCAGTTTCATCGCGCAGTTCCGAAGTTTACCGAGGCGAAACACACTGTTTCTACAAAACTGAAATCGGTCAAGCTAATGAAATAATATACATGTATTATGTAACATTCCACCAATTGTCCTTTGCAGAGCAAATTAATTAATAAATATAATTTTTCCAAATAGCTAAATTTAAGAATTACTATTAGTTAATAAATAATGTGTTCCGCTTTAGTTCCGATCAAACTTTTGGAAAATTTGCATACTGTGTATTCGAAAGAATTCGGAAATGCGCGATGAAAAGGATCGATCCTTTCGTAACGGAGCGATGCAAAGTAGCGATACTTTTCAAAAAGTATCTATGCAAAGCATCGCTACTTTTCATCGCGCGTTTGACCCTGTTCGTACGCCATACAGGGCAGCGACCACAGCAAGCAGCAAGCGGAGAGCGTCTGCTAGTGACCTATTTAGCCATAACTGAAAACCGGCAAGTGTAAAACTATTAGATATTGCGCGTTATATTATTTATATTTTAATAAGGCAAACTCAGGGGAGCAAAGAAAATGTTTGCTTAACTCAAAAGACACGGTGGGATTTAATGATGGTGAATATTCCAGCAATTCATCTTCAAAATCCTCTTCCATATCTGTGAAGTCACGCTGACAGTGTTGAATGGGCATGTGGGCGGAGTTATACTTCGCCCGCAAGGAAATTCCCGCGTATGACTGGCAAAATGTGCAAATACCGTTTTAGCAATTTTTAATTCGTTGTATCTCCTAATTGCGCTAATTTTTTGTTTTACATTTTGGTAAGATTGTTCAACAACCTAAACTCTTTACATTTGCCTTGTTTTCATTTTGGATACCCTAAAAAGCACCTCTAAACAATCTGGGCTTCGGCTACTTGGCCTTGTATAGTACACTTAACGCCGCAACACGTCACATTTCCTCTCTAGGTGCACGTTCACTGTGAGGGTCCATAGTCAGTAACAGCAACAGCAACAACAGCTAAAAGCTCCATTTTGAGCATAAAACGGCAAGTTTAGCACCCCATGATTACACGTCCACACTCACACACACTATTTAAACACACGTAACCAATGCAAAGAATCCGTCATTACGAATACCACAACTTGATTATCTCCAAGTCCTAGTCCACTGTAGTACTTTCAAACTGGCAAAACCATCTATCTCGTTTGCCGCATGGCCAACAGTAGGCGCGGAAGTCAAACTTCTATGTTCGTGCAAATCCATATCAATGACCTCCATGTGGCCTGTGGCACTGTAGCACACTCCGCTAGTCACAATCTACGACCACAAAACCTACTGTTCCATTTCCCCTCTACGCCGCATCTTCCCTCCGGCGTCCGCCCGACTGACAGATAATCTAGGTCACGATATTGAACATAAGGAGGACTGAGCCGAAGGCACATTCAGCCATGGATACTACATTACAGTAAATATAGGTCAGTGCATTCAGCGTAGTTGAGACTAGATAAAGATGCCCCTCTCTCAGCTCCCATCTTCTCTCTCTCTCTCTCTCTCTCTCTCTCTCTCTCTCTCTCTCTCTCTCTCTCTCTCTCTCTCTCTTTCTAGGTCTCGTCTAGTCTCAGCCACGATGTATGCCACACACATACAAACACACCCCCACACATGCGCGCGCACACACACACAGAGGCGAAGAAACTAACCACCACCTATCAAAACAACAAATTAAAACTAAATTACACCTGAAGGAAAAGACGAGTTCCGCTTGGTGAGTCATAACGTCTTATTTGGGTGTACTGACTCAAACATAATAATTTACTTACGAAAGCAAAGCTGTCCGCAGTCGAGTCTCACTCTATCTTCAACAATGACAAGGGAAGCTCAGACGAAAAACTGGTAGGTGACAAATGGTTGTGAGGAAGACAAACGGCTTGAACAACGTAAATTAAGCCTGGCCTTGGGAGAAAAAACTCCTTTAGAAAAAGGTTCGAATCTAAATGACTGGGCACCGATCTACAGTTTACCAATAACATAATACATCCGAACAAACTCCACGTTTGAAGCTTCTTGCTGGTGATAGCTTTGTGCCACAGGCCCACACACACTCACACAAACACTACTTTTGAACTACAGGCAGGCAAAGTGACAAAGACATCATACTCCGGCGAACGATTCTTCGGTCACAGATGACCGAATGCACCCTTCCCCACCGATCTCCCTCTCTCCCCTCCCCTCCCTCTTTTTTTCTAGAGTGTCTCCATTACACTTCCGCACTCAACTCTCTCTCTCTCTCTCTCTCTCTCTCTCTCTCTCTCTCTCTCTCTCTCTCTCTCTTCATATATGGTTTGAAAGTGTTGAACTCAGGCCACAATATGTTGCCAGCCTACCCAGGGTCGAACAGCTGACAGATGTATTGATTAAAATAGTAAATAGGGACTGGGGAGGGTTTGACTACAGAGCTTATGAACAAAGGAAAATGGGAGAGAGGGAGCGAGAAAGAGAGAGAGAGAGAGAGAGAGAGAGAGAGAGAGAGAGAGAGAGAGAGAGAGAGAGAGAGAGAGAGAGAGAGAGAGAGAGAGAGAGAGAGAGAGGGCAGATTTTTGCGGAAAATTTTGAATAACCCTTTTAAATAATTACAAGTATAGCCTAAGGATTATTCCTGCTTTCTCAAGGATCACACCACATAATTATTTGTTTATATCTACGTGACTTCAATATTATTGATTTTAACATAAGAGCCAAAGACAAATTTCTGTATGTGATGAACATCAGACAATAAAGTTATATTGTATTGTATTGTATTGTATTGCATTGTCTCTTACGGGGCTGTGAAGGGTCGTGTCTTTATAATGTACGATTTATGCGTTTATACGACAGGCTTGAACCGTCAGACACCACACACGTCATATATATACAGCATTATTACCCTCTTTAACATTAGGAGGGTCACACCCATACATTCAAAGTGAATCTCACCTATGTATTTGAAGCAAATTTAGTCACGTTTGTGGTACCTGTCAGTGAAAGTATTTTTAAGGTTATGACGACCAAAAGAGGTCTTTATATTGCCCTTAGCGAGACCCAAATGGCAGCGCCTGTAGTGAAACTGTAGATCAGGACGTAAACCGCACAACGGGCTTTCCCGTTTGTGACGTAGAAAAGGAGTACAAGGTGGATGGAACATGTGCTGTCTGTGCGTGTGGAATTTCACCCAGTCACAAGATAGGGTATTAACATGCACTGACGGCTATCACTTAAAGGCAATGGATCCATCTCTATCAAGACCGCCAGTGGTTTTCAGGATCTGTTTCGTAAGAGTGCAAGTTCCGGATTTTCCGTTGCGTTTTCAATCGCACGCGGCAACCTCCGGAAACATCAACTTTGCATGGGATAAACGCGGGCCCAAGTGCGCTTATTAAAAAAAAAAAAAAGAAAGAAAGAAAGAAAAAAAGGGGGTGGGGTGGAGGGGTGGTGTAGGCGTTTAGTTTTTATTTAATTTTATATTTTATTTTACCTTATTGTCCCTTTTTCCATAGGGAAAATTCTGGGCCGCTTCCCCTGGGGAAAGCTTAGTCGCAGCCTGTGGCGCGCCCAAACCCAACCTAACATTAGTTGTGATTTTGAAATTTTGAAATTTTGCTGGGGGAGCAAACCGGAGTACCCGGAGAAAACCCCCGAGACGTTGCCCGAGTCGAAAGTAAATAATATTCGGAGAAACATAACGCCCAGATGCTGGATCGAACCCACATCTGTCAGGCGCCATTGGTTTGTGGCCTGTGGACAAGGCAAGTTAGTCCCGCCTTAGCCCAC
This sequence comes from Oncomelania hupensis, assembly GCA_036898135.1. Taxonomy (NCBI): domain Eukaryota; kingdom Metazoa; phylum Mollusca; class Gastropoda; order Littorinimorpha; family Pomatiopsidae; genus Oncomelania; species Oncomelania hupensis. The sequence goes on along the minus strand of CM072521.1, from coordinate 3,200,814 downwards.
TTGGCCACAACGCTCGTTTACACTTTCTGACGGGTAAATGTTTAAACAGTAAATGTTGCAAGCAGTGAAACAGGATCAAATAAATGATTATACGTGGTACCTGAGAAAGGTTGTGAGGAGGTACAATGGCCTGAAGACAGCAGATATAACATGGCCTTTGGAGGAAACTCCGTCAGTCAGTGGACTAAGACGTTGACAGCTAATAATAATAATAATAATAATAATAATAATAATAATAATAATAATAATAATAATAATATAACGAATTTTTATATAGCGGGTACTCCAGCCTATGACCAGACTCACCACGCTTTACATAGTCATTACATAAAAATACATGCACTCGATAAAACATTGCTTTTGCTACAATACACCAAAAGACGGAACAGTAAAGGTACAAACTATTTACAACTATGTACACAAATTACAAAAAAAAGACAGAAATAGACTATTTACAACTATGTACACAAATGACAAAAAAAGGCAGAAATAGAATAGCAAAAACCTATTCACAGCTATTTATATGCCCGGTTAGGCCCAGGAGGAAAAACAGTATAAATATTTACAGCCGTGTATACATTACGGATCAGACAGAGACAAAAGAGAGAATGGCAGCGGGATACAAATCAGTCTGAATAATGCAGTTTGAAGAGGTGGGTTTTGAGGGCCTTTTTGAATGCTTGTGTTGATTGTATATTGTGGATATGGGAGGGAATGGAATTCCACTGCTTAGGTGCGGAGTAAGCGAATGCACGTTGGCCGTATGTCTTAGTGCGGGTGACGGGAACCTTGAGTGTGCGAGTGTCAGCAGAAGATCTTAAAGTGCGTGAAGGGGAGTAGACAGACAGTAGATCAGCAAGGTAGAAGGCGTGTAGGCTTTATAATTATATGTGTAGAGCGTGGAGTGTAATCTCAGTAGGAAGCCTTTATGTGTGGAGAGGAGGAGTAGTAAACAGAAGAAGGAAGAGAGAGAGGGAAGAGAAACAGACAGACGGACGCTCAGCCAGAGAGACAGACCGACAATCAAACGACTGATTCATAACGATAATAATAGTTAATACAGCCCGTTTCAGCGGTAACATATGACGGCCTACTAGCGCCAAAACCTGATAATTACAAATATGAGATAATTACAAATATAATGGAATAATTACAATTATCAAGGGATAATTACAATTATCAAGGGATAATTACAATTATCAAGGGATAATTACAATTATCAAGGGATAATTACAATTATCATTGAAAAGGTACAAATATCTTCGAGTGATCATGTTTAATTGTCAGTTCTGGCTCTAGCAATCTTCTTGGAAATGCGCCACAACCGAAATTCTAATTATCACATAATAATCACAGTTTTGCAGGGCATAGTGCGGGGAGGTGGGGGAGGAGGGAGACGTAGGGGGAGGTGGGGGGACAACAGTCGAGAATGGACTGGCTTGACACTGAGCGAAACCATCAGGGTTACTGAGGACAGGGAAAGATGGAGTACGCTGGTTAAACGATCATCTTTGGTGCCCCTACGACCTCCGAGTTACGGGATAGGATAAGATAGGATAGGAATCACAATTTTCACTTAATAATTACAAATTTTTAAGTGATCATGCTTAATTCTGGCTAAGGCGGCTTACTAGCGCCAAAACTTGCATTTACAGGTATTAGTGATAATCGTAATTAACAAGTGTTCTGTGTAATTCACATATATGACGACCTACTAGCGCCAAAACCCGATAATTACAAATATTATGGGATGATTACAAATATCAACGACATATTTACAATTAACACATACATACAAATTGTAATTATTAAGTGTTTTGGCGCATTTCTAGACGGATTGCTAGAGCTCAAACTGAAAAGTACACATGATCGCGCGAAGCTATTTGTATTTTTTCAATGTTATATTGTAATTATCCATTGATAATTGTAATTATCCTATTATATTTGTCATAATCTCACGATATTTGTAATTATCAGATTTTGGCGCTAGGAAGACGTGGCATACACTAATAATTATTAAATAACACTGTGGATTAGCGGTGTCTCTGTAAATTAAACAGAACACGTGTTAATTTCAATTATCTCGTGATACTGGTAACTCTCAGTTTTGGCGCTAGTAGGCCGTCATAGTAACAGCAGACTATCAATGCCACTTTCTTTACAGTCACGTGGAAATCACGTGAGCATAATTATGGACTCCCTGAGCACGGCAGAAGGCCCTGCCCTGAGCCACAACCCCCCTTCCCCCCTCTCCTCCCCCTACTTCTCCCTCCCGTCTAACGGTCAGCTGCCTGGTTGTGCCAAGTAAAAGACGACGACATTCGTGGCAATTACTCCTCAGCTGGATATTATTGCGACTGAACGGTCAGCTGCCTGGTTGTGCCAAGTACAAGACGACGACATTCGTGGCAATTACTCCTCAGCTGGATATTATTGCGACTGAGTCTCTATTCCAGGTCTAAATGTAAGATGACTGCATTTAAGGAAAATAATCCTTTTCGTGAATAATATGTCCTTTGAATGTCTATTTGCAGTCAAAATGTAAGCTGAATGAACACTGAAGTTTAACGTCCACGCCCTCCTATGGCCAATCAAAGAGCGCCATTGGCTCGGTGGTGTAGGCAGTGTACTAGTAAAGTAAGCCATGAGTGTACTCCAATGTCGGGCGATCACATTGCAGCCTGTGCAGCCAGTAGTTAAACGCCCGTTAACGGCCTGCAGTTTAATTTAAAAAATAAAAATAATAATAAAACCCTGCGACGCTGCGCTCTTACTCCTTGGGATGAGAGTATAAACCGAGGTCCTGTCTGTCCACGCACGCATTCTTGGCACGGACGTGAAAGATCTCTGACACTCTGACACTCTTGTTCTAGACGGTTGAGTTCGGGCTCTCCAAATACACCCAGCACGCACTAGGTCCCTTCTCCCCATCCCCGGTCTCCCAGGATTGTGCTCAGTCGTCTGGGCGTCAGACTATGCGCCCAAAGATTGCAAGTGGGCGACTCGTGTGAGATCCTGTATCGGCCAGCGCCTTGAGCAGCTTTTGAGCTGAAAAGCGCTCTATAAAAGTTAATTAATCACTTAATTAATAATTTAATAAAGATGACTACATTTTTGAAAATAATCTTTAGCTGAACTGTATTATCTTTGACTCTGAAGTCTATCTGAGAACGATTCTATCAAAGAAATGAATAATAAATGTCACAGACATCAAAGAACTGGCGCTACATACACAGCAAAGTATAGCAGAGCAGCGCACAAAATGTATATATCATTCATAAGACCGCTAAATACAAATAATCCATTGAATACGTTGACTGCGAGGTTCCAGCCAGCGAAATGCGTTCTGTTTAACTTGCTTCGTACCAACCAACGATTGCAGTATTAGTAATAGAGCAACACGCCCTTTGCTTCCATCAGCTAGTCAGGGACTTTGGGCTTAGCGAGCAACACTGGTCACAAAGAAAGGCATGACGCACAGTTCAAAACAGACAAACAACAAAGAAAGAAAGTGATCAATGATAACGGTACAAACGAACGCATAAAGCAGTATGATTATACCCTATCCTACCCTATCCTGTCCCGTAACCCTGAGGTCGTAGGGGCACCACAGATGATCGTTTAACCAGCATACTCCATCGTTCTCTGTCCTCAGCATTCATGATTATACCAACACTAATCATGCCCTCATGAGTATACCAACACTACTAATAAAATTCTGACTACACAGCCCAAACAAAGGCTTGTCGCAGGCTAGTCTTGACCATAGCTGTTGTTGGGGATTACAGAGAAATGAACAATCACTGCAACAACAAAGCGACCACCTCTGCTGAACACATAACTTTTATGTTACTCCTATGTACGTACATCCAGCGACCACCACCATGTCCTGGGTCAGTATTCAGAAAGACCCGCTAGCAAACCTTTCAACAGGTTGTTTATCTCAAGGTATAGACCTTGCCGTAATTTTCTCTTACCTTAGGGTTGGAGAAAACTGCCGGTAAACTTAGCTCGGTATTCAAAAAGGCCTACCTGACGCATGGTCCCTACCTCCAGCTAAATTTGAAATCCCCCTCTATTAAGATGCGTTCTTCGATGACAACGACACAACAGCTTCTATGGCAGACGACGTATCACACGAAGAAAAAAAAACAACTTTTCCCATCAAAAATATTTGGTTTAATTAGAATTGAAAGAGGAAACCAAAAACATTTTACTTTCGTACCTCGCTTTGGTCATTAATGTACCATCAAAAAAGAAAGTATTTTACAATAAATTTTACTGGCACAAGAATAAATAGAACTGGAAACCTAGGGCTAAACACAGTTGCAGTGAAGAAGTGAGAAAGCTGGTTTGCATGTTGCAACTCCTTTCCTGCTTCATCCACAATGCGCACGATGTCAATATTGTCAAGTATATTTAGAGGATTTCATCTGTCCCGAAAGACGCTGTTCCTTCGTCTCCGATGCAAAATCATTGCGAAAACAATTGCATTCGCCATTTTTACCTCGGCAAGGGTACGAGTTACCGGGGTAGCGTCGGTAAAATTATCGGCCGTTTGGCCAAGTGGCAGGGCAGTTTCAACTTCTCTGAATTCCAGACAAGTCCAAACCAGCGGAAAGGTCAAGATTTTACCCCTCCTCGTGGTAAATTACCAGCGGGTATTGCCTTTTCTGAATACGGACCCTGGAGGGTCTATTGGAAACAGAACCTGAGTACCTAGTCTTTAATTTTAAAAAACGGGAGCTGTAGTAACAAAAGCATCTACTGTAGGATACAGAACTTAAACTATAACTGCTCTGGATAAGTCCGGGAAGCCGTAGATAAATCCGTACCGTACGGTTTCGCGGACTTATCCGCTATGGAAACTGCCTCACAAAAACCACCCCTGGGTGCTTCAGGTTTCCCGGAAATCTTTCGCTCGTATGGAAGAAGGGGGAGGCGTGTGGGGGTGGGGTAGGAGTGTGCGTGGGGGCGGGGAGGTAGAGAGAGAGAGAGAGAGAGAGAGAGAGAGAGAGAGAGAGAGAGAGAGAGAGAGAGAGAGAGAGATGTATTTTAGACACTTTATTGTCCATTTTGATCGGGAAATTCTAGGCCGTCTCTCCTGTGGAAGGGGTAGTCGGAGGATGTGGCGCGCCCAAACCCAACCTACCTATTGTTTTGAGATTTTGCTGGGGGTTCAAACCGGAGTACCTGGAGAAAACCCCAGAGAGAGAGAGAGAGAGACAGACAGACAGACAGACAGAGATAGACAGACAGAGATAGACAGAGACAGAGAGAGAGAGAGAGAGAGAAAGAGGTGGTAGTGATGAAAACCTCTTTTCTCTGAGCCAGCTTCATGGTGCCCATCTCCTACCTTTCTTTGTTGTATTAAAAAATCAAATTAAAAAATAGAGACAAGTTCCCATTGACAAGAGGGTGGATTGGGGTGGATGTAGTGTGCTGTTTGTTTTCTTAGCTGTTTGGGCTGATCGGCGGTACTATAGAAGTGTCAAAGGGTCCCATACAAATAGTAACTGGACTGGGTGATGCTTAACTCTTCAAACCAGAAAAGTGTGCATGTTCCATAACCGCTAGGCCATTAATTCGTACCATCCATCAAATGAGAAATCCCCAAGGTCAGAAACCAGCTGTGGCACGAAATTAAGTGTTCCCTTCACTTGTGCTCTGATTGTCTACGTTTACAATGACATCACTACGCACTTTGACGCCGCATCATCATCATCATCATCATCATCATCATCATCATCATCATCATCATCATCATCATCATCATCATCATCAATCATCAATCATCAATCATCAATCATCATCATCATCATCATCATCATCATCATCATCATCATCACCATCACCATCTCACACACGCACACGCACACACACCCACACACGCAGATAGATTCAGTTTCGCTCTATTCTCTCTCTTCATAGTGTTTTAAAATAAACAATAACAAAAACACATACATCATGAAATGGCACCTTGAGAGGCGTGCGCTTCATAACTCATCGTAGGTTCTATTGTCAGTATAAAATTAATGTAAACGCACGAAAGGTAAGGATCTCACCCATACGCGAAGAAGTACTTAAAGATGGTTTATGATGACTTCACATGCCATGACCCTTTGTGCCCTTCACTCCCCGAGACTGCCTAAATGTGGAGTGTTGACTGAGAGGGGCCGGGTAGCTCAGTTGGTAAGAGCGTCTTGCTAGTAACCGAAAGGTCGCTGGTTCGAATATTATTTTCCCCTTTACCAACAACTGGCCCGCTGGTGTCAGTATAAATCGGTCCAGTAGTCACCTATATGCGAAAGTGTCGTGTGACTATAATCTACAAACAACAACAACAGAGTTCTATTGCGTTGTCAAATGACGAACACTTCACTTTGCGTCTCACGCGATATACAATATAAGTTTCCAGCATATGCTTGTTTGTAGTAAGTAGTCCATGGTTCAACTCCAATCGGATTTTAATAAATGAAAACTTCGTAGCACTGAACACAGGCGTTTGCTGTTTTTAGGTCTTCAAACACGTAATTCTCTCAAATCGATTCATCCGGTGGCGCAGGATGGAAAAGACCTCGCTCTGAGGAAAACACACAGAAGGAAAGACAAAACCGTTCCAGTATACCCCGCAGGGCGGTATAATTGCCACACAATGACTGCCTGTGTTTTACAAACACTTTTTACCTCTACAGCACACGACACGTCCCTTCGAACAACTAATCAGCCAGGACAGCCAATGGCTTTGAGCTCACTCTGTGTGCAAACGCGCTATATAAAAGCCTTTATGATGATGATGATGATGATGATGATGATGATGATGATGATGATGATGATGATGATGATGATGATGACGACGACGACGACGACGACGAACATATTGCCATTTAAAATGACAATACACCATTGTCTTGCCAGTTCCATTTGATTAATTGTGATCTCACGTGCTGACATCCTTTCAGCAGATTTCCATTACCTTATTGCGAGCTTACTTTGCGCGATGTTATCCTGATTTGTACGCCGTGTCTACCACCCTGTAGACTGCACTGTCAGGTGTTTAGTTTAGGGATCCACAGTCGATCATATCCCTTTTCCACAACAACATGCGACTTGTTCTGTGGCTAAATATAGCCAACAGATAAATTCCTGACCCAGACAGAGAGGCTTTTTTGTCAGAAAATTATTTTTATTATTTTTTTATTTTTTTGGGGTGAGGAGGTGTGGAGGAGGGGGGGGGGAGGAGGGAGCAATCAAGACTAAAACGACGCGACATGAACATTTCTATTACGATAATGTTTGTCAAGGCCAACAACACTACGACGGACTGAACAGATACAAGAAGAAGAAGAAGAAGAAGAAGAAGAAGAAGAAGAAGAAGAAGAAGAAGAAGAAGAAGAAGAAGAAGAAGAAGAAGAAGGTAATAAAATCAGTGTTGAGGAAAGTCCATGTTGAAAAGCAACCTATTCAATAGATCAATGTAAAAATAAATAAATTGGTAGATAAATAAATAAATAAATAAATAAATAAATAAATAAATAAACCTGCGAAAAAAACCACTTGACTTACCATGGTGCATATATCTGGCCCTCACCCAATAGTATCGAACATGCGGTTGTCCCCACACGTCTGCCATTGTGAGCCCTGTTGGGTTATTTCCCTTCACAGCACGTGCACTACACAAGCGAACACTGGGTACCGACTGTACTATATGATCTTAAAGTACTTTTGATGAACTGGAACTTTTTGAGAAGTCCTGAAGAAGCCGTTATAATTTGTTCCATAGGTAAACAGAGACACTTCACTGTGACATGATGTGTTTTTGATGAAGCTTTTGCTATACTGTTTCTGGTTGGGAAATAAACACAGGCACTTGTATTTTGATGTGTTCTATAAATCCCTTCACATTTTTTTCCCTGAGTTTTCTGCAACGTAAGAAGTGATTTGTACTAGCTTCTTCTAAGGTACATACAAATAAGGGTTTATCTTTTCACAGAAACGCAGACTTTGTGCAATACGCTTATACTAGCTACGGAGAGTATCTTTTAATTTTATTTTTTGTTCTAATGTGTGTCTTTATATCAAAGATAAGATGTCATCTTCACATAACCACTCACAAAACATATAACGAGTCTTTAGGTAATACAGGATTAAAAAAAAAATTAAACAGCAAATCGGTCTACGCCGTACGTGTGTGTCTCTCTCTCTCCCTCTCTCTCTCTCTGTCTGTCTTTCCCTCTCTCTGTCTCTCTCTCTCTCTCTCTCTCTCTCTCTCTCTCTCTCTCTCTCTCTGCCCATTTTTTCCTCTCAACACACATATTCCTATAATATTTCGCCTCTTCACAGAACATATTAATCACAAAAAGTTGAGGTAGGTAAAGGTAAAGGTAGTCCCATAGCCTTGTGGCCTTAGGGGAGCGTGATGTTGGAGGTCACACTTATATTGGGCCAGCGTAATGAGGGTGATGCCCATCTCTCTCCCTTGCTGCTTTACCTTCCCCACCCTTAAGAGAGTAGGTACTCAGTCACAGTTGAGTCAACTGGGGGCGTTGTTATTTGTCGCTTCACGTTTTGCGGTCACCCATCCAAGTGCTAACCGCACTGGATGGTGCTTAACTTGCGACACAGTAGCGAGTGCTCCAACCACTGCGCTATCCGACACCCCAAAAAGTTGAGACAAATATAATTACAGTTGATGTCACGCTCAATCAACCTCTTAAAAGATAAATTACGTTCTTTACAACCTCAATATAAAAATAATGTTTAAATGTTACATTCAAAATGAAGTAATACTTCAATGTACCTTTAACTAACATTTCACCTCTTTACAGTCCATATAATCACAGAAAGATGAAACAAAAATACATAATATTATAGTTTATATGTCAAGCTCTATAAACCTCAGAAAAGTTAAAACATCGTTTTTGACGACCTCTCTTCTCAATATATGGGTCCTCGAGTTACGACGTTGATCCGTTCGTTGGACGCGTCGTAACCCGATTTCATCGTAAGTCGGAACATAAAGAAAAATACCTGTACTGTACGTACAGCCTCTACAACTTTGGTCCAACATGAAGTCCACCTTACTTCAGATATTCCCGTTTGATCCAAACCCTTCCCGATCCCTTTCAAGGCCCGTGGATCCTTGAAGAAACTGAAAGACATCGATGAGATGCTGAAGATGGGCATCATCAGGGAGTCCAGTTCCCCCTACGCGTCCCCTGTTGTGGTCGTGAAGAAGAAGGACGGGAGCAACAGAGTATGTATCGACTACAGGAAGGTTAACAAGATCACCGTCTTCGACCCCGAGCCGATGCCTACTGCAGCAGACCTCTTACCGCGTAAGACGGAACGACGCGTAATATTATTTATTATATTTTTGTGGGGAGGAGCGTCGTAACCACGAAACAACGTAAGTCGAGACCGGCGTAACCCGAGGACTTACTGTATAGAGATTTGTTTTGTAAAATATGAAAATATATGTAATACTTCAATGCACCTGTAACCTATAATTCACCTCTCTACAGTCCATACCATAACCAAAGGTTGAGAAAAATATACATTAAATTTTATGTCATGCTCTATAAACCTATTCAAAGATAAAACTTCGTCCTTTACATCTCAGGATCATCCCATTCCCCTCCCTATCCCTCCATCCGGCATGAAAATTTCCATTATACATCAATGCACCTAATTCAATAACAAATATTCCACCTCTTCACAATTCTTATAATCAGTAAAAGTAAAAAAAATATACCTATTCAAGTTTATGTTATGCTCTAAAAACCTTGTAAAAGAAAAGCTTTGCTCTTTACAGCCTCGCTTCACAGTATAAAGAGATTTGTTTGTGTATAAAAATGTCCATTATACTTCAATGTACCTATTTGTATACCTAATATTTCGCCTCTCCACGGTCCATGTAATGACAGAAAGTTGAGACAAGGTAATATATTAAAATGTGTGTCGTGCTCTTCTGAAAAAGAGATAAACTTGGTTTGTAAACTCGCTTCTCTGTATAGGCAGCACACACTGGTGGTACTTCTGACAACAGTCGCTAACTTCGCATTCCCCGTATCAAAACAAATAATAATAATAATAATAATAATAATAACAATAATAATAATAATAATAATAATAATAATAATAATAATAATAATAATAATAATAATAATAATAACAGTGATGTCCCGAGGCCTCGGACATCGGTCATGGTCCGATTCGTTTGGAAAATGACCGAATGCAAACACCTGTGTCCCGTCAAATGTCCGATTCTATTGCGAAATTAGCGGTCATTTTCCGATAGTATTATGACTAGAGCGGTCACTGCAAGAAACATCTGTACAAACTGGAGTGTCAAAGCCGTTAAAACGAGTTTGAATAGTGGGCAATGCTAGACTATTATCACTCTTTAGTACATTCCATCGAACAACAAAAGGGCCGCAACTTTCGACACTTTTGAAAGGGAAATAACCGACACCATACTTCCTCTGCAACGATCTGAATGTCCTATTGCTTTTATGAAGTCAGGACATGATGTCCGATTAGTTTTATGATTTAGAACATTTTGTCCTATTGCCCTCTAATCCTAGGAACACCACTGTAATAATAATAATAATAATAAATAAATAAATAAATAAATAAATAAATAAATAACATAACATAAAACATTATATCCTAGCTATTTATCTAACAATATAATATTTATAGAAATGTCTTCATAGTTACACAACTTCTACACGCACCCAATGAAAAAAAAAATCCGAATCTTATCCCTAGTGAATTTGTGAATAAACCTAAAACCTAATAACTGCACTACACAAACTGAAGGTTACGCAATGAAGTTTACATACAAAAACGTTTTTTGTTACATTCGTACAAAACTGAAGGTTACACAACAAAACAGAACACTGATAATTCTACACAGCAACGGCGAACTTTGATAATTCTACACAGCAACGGCGAACTTTGATAATTCTACACAGCAACGGCTAACTTTGACAATTCTACACAGCAACGGCTAACTTTGACAATTCTACACAGCAACGGCGAACTTTGATAATTCTACACAGCAGCGGCGAACTTTGATAATTCTACACAGCAACGGCGAACTTTGATAATTCTACACAGCAGCGGCGAACTTTGATAACTCTACACAGCAAAACAGAACACCTGATAGTTCTACACGGCAATACAAAAAAACACCAGCCTCCACCACGGAGCGTGTTTCTCTAAGCCCAGCTCCCTACAGACTGCCAGAGACAACGAATGCGCGAGAAGAGAGAGAGAGAGCTGCATTGATCCAAGGCCTGCCTCGGTTCAGCTTAAGGCTGCCCTAAACCAGACGACATGCATATAGACATTGGCAGAGGCACAGTGACTGAAACACCTTCTTTTTTTTTTCTTTAAAAAAACAAAACAAAAAAAAACTACCGTACGTAGTCTATTGAGAGCTATAGTCTAAACTCTGAAGTTTGAACAATGCGAGGACCATTAAAATTTAATTAACTTTCATGCCAGGGGCTGAGGGAGGGGGAAAGGGGAAGAGAGAGGATGGAGAAAGAGGGGGATGAGGGGGTGTGTGAAAGAGAGAAAACAGGAGGTGGTGAGGGAGAGTGGAGATGGGAAGAGAAAAAGAGCGTTAGTAGTGGTGAGGTGGGGATGCACCCTTTTGATATGGCCTTTGGCTAATCACGGAATTTCATACCATGGACTGGCCGGGTTAAGTTTTCAGAGAGAGAGAGAGAGAGAGAGAGAGAGAGAGAGAGAGAGACAGAGAGAGACAGAGAGAGAGAGACAGAGAGAGAGAGACAGACAGACAGACAAATAAAGAGACAGACAGAGTTATAGAGGACCGACAGAGATACAGAGGACCGACAGACCGAAAGACAGAAAAAAAGATACAGTCAGACAGAAATAATTCCAGAGAGACAGTGTGTGTGTGTGTGAGAGAGGAACAGACAGACAGACAAAGAGAGACACAGAAACAGAGACATTGTTGTGAACGAACGTAAAATAAAACTATTGAATTGAATTAAGAGACCGACAGTGAGACAGACAGAACGACACGGAAAGAGACAGAAAGACACGGACAGAGACAGAAAGACACGGACAGAGTCAGAAGGACACGGACAGAGACAGAAAGACACGGACAGAGACAGACAGACAAACAGACGGACATAGGAGACAGACAGAGAGTGGGAATCCAGTGCCATTCAGAATCGTACTAGTGCTTACTGGAATTCCGATATATCCTAGGATAAATTAGAATCCTGTGTTTAGTGCCAATATGGGAATCCAGACTTACACTGTGTACATAATAAAATCTGTACAGAAATTATTGCAAAATTGTAAGTTAAGCAATATCTTGTTAAAAGTTGGGTGTGAATAATCAGAGGAGGAGGGAGGGTAAGGAGGGGGGGAAGAGAGAGAGAAGTTGACAATGAATGTAAATATGTTGTAAACACCTGTCTACAGTTGTTGTTGTTGTTGCTTTTTTTTTTTTTTTTTTTTTTGGGGGGGGGGGGGGGGGGGTACCACAACCTTTAGCCTGTATAATAGTGTCGGCAATAGAATTTGATAGTTCCGGGAAATATTGACATCGGAGAGGGGGGAGAGGGGGATGGGAGAGAGAGAGAGAGAGAGAGAGAGAGAGAGAGAGAGAGAGAGAGAGAGAGAGAGAGAGAGAGAGAGAAGAAAAACAACAATGGTGCTGTTTAGTTAAAAACACCTTAGACCTATCTACACTAAACACCTGGCACCTATTCGATTCGTCCTTGGACGAATGTGGATATCAATTTACGCTACCTTTTCTCGAATTCCCATGAACACCAGGAAGATTTCGAATCTCGCTAGATTCCCATTGGTCCTGTGACATAATTACAGCGGTAATGAACCAGTGCGTTCAGTGGTACAGCGTTGGTAAAAAGGGGATTTCTTGTCCTTTGTACGACTCCCGTATAAGTGCATTGCAATTTGCGTTGTGGATTTTTTTTTCAATTGTTGGGAAAGTTCAATACATGGGCCTAGGACGCGCGCGCGTGTTTGTGTGTGAGTGTGTGTGTGTGTGTGTGTGTTAATGTATGTGTGTGTGAGAGAGAAAGAGAGAGAGAGCGTGTGTGTGTGTGTGGGTGTCTGTGTGTGTGCGTGTGTGTGCGTGGAAATCGATCCATTTTTTTTTTCATCTGTCTCCGAGTATCAGCGTTGCCTATGGACACAAATGTATGATTTCACTAGGAGTCATTGATTATAAATCAAATGTTTCCGTTACATGTTTTTAGTTGTTAATACAATTCTGAGCGAAATAGAAGTGTATCCTGAGATGTTTAAATTTCAGCCGTGTGTATGTGATGCTTATGTTCTACTCATACTTGTAGCATAAATATTATGATTTATGAGGCCTTTTACTTTTTTAACCTGTCTTTTCGTACGTGTTTTCCTTATTATTGCGAAGTTTTTATATTTGCATTTTCCAAACTGATCTCTGGGAATACTGTGAAATAGTCGGTAATCACAACCAGACAAATCCTGTCCTTCCGTCCGTCTGTCGGTTGGACAACATATCTCAAGAACCACAGGAGGGATTTTGACCCAAAAGTTGATAGGAACATGAACTAGGTTGGCGGCCTACCTCCTGTGCCATCATTATTTTCTCTAACGAAAAGGCCAAGGCCACTGGAATCATTTCGTTGCTAAACACGTTTTGCTGAATATCTCAAAAACGGCCGATGCGATTTTTGTGGAGTTTTCGTAAACAGGTACTTCATATCATGGGCCAGGCTTCAGGGTTTATCACGGGGCTTATCAGTCCATGCTTTTCTTTTGCATCGTTAGGATAAAGAGGAGTCCCAACACTGTTAAGAAAATTGAACACTTTTTGAAAATGCTGATTTGTTTCGGCTACGTTTGAGTGCGTCTGGAAATACCTTTGAATGGCTTGCCATCCTGTTATACACCGATACAAGCAATTTAGACGAGGCATTCCGAAATCAATGCGAAACCAATGCGTTTTTCTTTACATTGTCGATCTGTCTGCCCGTTTGTCTGTATCTCTGTATGTATATCATGATCTATCGTCCTCCCTCCCTCCCTCCATCGATCTTTTTCCCCACTCTCCCTTACTCCTCGCTCTCACTCTCTCCCTAACCCCACAGGGGATCCCCGATGGCGTAGCAGTAGATACCACACAGCCGTTGTATTATAAATAGAAAGGGACCAATTAATATCGCTATGGCTTCACCGACGCACTGCGGGACTAATAATAATATAATAACATTCTTAAATCCAATCCTTGTCATAGCAGCAAGCTGCACCCACAACATTTTTGATACACGTTACAAGTGTTACGTGACAGTGAGTGTATCGTACCATTTCATGTTTTTCATCTTGGAAGTTCAAAAGCAAATGGTAGTCAATTTTCGTTCGTTCTGCCGGACTGTTATATTAGGTCAGGTATTTTTTTATTGATGTCATTATTTATATTCACATGCGTAATTCTATACAACATATTACAAACAAATACAATAGCAAACAAGGAAAATAAACTCATAACTTGGTTTGAAGGGTAACTTTATTGATCTATTTTCGATAGGTGTAAGGATGTTTGAAGGCCAAATACAGTTCTTACGACTTATTGATTTCGCCGTTAAAAGCGTCATCTGTTGTCGCCTTAGTGGTGCCGAGAGTGTACTGTTGTGCTATATCTTCTTTTTATGCATTGCTTGTCACATTTATTTGGATAAGTTTGTTGTGAAAGCTTGCACATTGCTATTTCGAGACCCCCGTTGGGGTGCCGGGGGTTTCAGTATAAATAGTATCCCCACTTTCTGGAAATTTAGTGCTTTAAATTCCCACTATCGCTGTCTTTCTCATTTGCTCTTTCTCATTCTTGCTCTGTTCTATCAATCTGCTATACTATCGTCTTCTTCGCTAGCCCAGTCTCCTACCTTTTTTCTTGAAAACTCTTTCGGGACAAGACTCCTTATTTGTGTATGAGGTCTGTTGGATCATCTTGGGAATATTGGACGCTTTTTGCCAGGTGGTCACTAGGGCTTCCTATGATGTTATTATTTAGCAATGTAGGCATTTTATATGTATGTGTTTTGTTGATAATTTATAATGATGCTTGTATTCTATTTTGCTTTTGTAAACGGGGGTTCGATAAGTTAGGGTGAAGCCTCAGCCGTCCCCTGCGTGGGATGTCTTTATTGTAAAGTGACTGGCTGGTGGAGAGCTACCGGTTTTACCACTAGGGTTGTTTCAGCAGATCTTTTATGCGGATCGGGGGTTGTCCGGTCCTGATTTGGCTCGGAAGAGTCCGCTGGACCTAAAGCAATAATAATGTAATGTAATGTAATGCTATTTCGAGACTTGGAGAGCACTCAGTTCAGTGGGTAGATTACCGTCTCCGGACACGGATGCGTATAGGGGACTTGTACACTTCATGGAAATTGGAGAGCACTCATTTGGTCCCCTTCTATTTATAATACCAAGACTGAGTGCTATCTACTGTTGCGCCATCGAGGATCCGCCCAAAGTACAATGACCCTGTGCTCCATCTTTCTCTTTTGAAACTAACCCAGATTGAAGCCGGTAGCCCGAAGCCAAGAAATGGAACTATTTCCTCTCCTGTATGGTGCCTATGCATGGACAGGTTTGACGTTTCTCAATTTGTCAAGGACCATTTATTTTTTAAATTTCCGAACACTGGCCTGGTGGATACTGTTAAGGTTGTTTATGGACATTGGGTCTCTACAACGTACAAACGGGGATCACTTCAAATCCTGGACCAAAACAATTTCTTACAATGCATTTGGCTTTGGAATAACTGTCACCGTCTCGGACAACTGATTCACACTGAACCATGTCAGTACTTGAGGGCTGAAGGAACGCAACCATTGACACACAAACACGTGCCTACACACTCAAGTACCTTTACGTTCTCTCTCTCTCTCTCTCTCTCTCTCTCTCTCTCTCTCTCTTCTACTATTACTAAGTACTACTACTACTACTACTACTACTACTACTACTACTACTACTACTACTACTACTACTACTAATAATAATAATAATAAGCGTATTTATCAACGCTTTTTTCCTAATGACATCAGTTCAAAGCGCAGTTCATCACACATTTATACTTAACGTTAACATCGAAACACATACAAAAAGAAGTGAAACTAAACTAAGACACTAATAAATTATGCAATGACATAATACAAACATGAAAAAAAATTTTTTACAAGTAAACTATAAAAGACGAGGGAGGAAGGAGGAAAAGAAGAGCAGATAAGAAGTGAGGGGGGGGGGGGGGGGTTGGAGGTGTGATGGAGGTGGTCTCAATCAGAAAAGAAATGATGATAGTGATGGGAGGCGAGATCAGACATTTTAAATGAAAAGATGAGTTTTCAAGTTGGATTTGAAAGTGGCTATGTTCGGAAAGCTGCGAAGAGAGACAGGAAGAGAGTTCCAAGTTGAAGGACCGAGCACTGAGAAGGATCGACAGACTGCAGAGGAAAATTTGTATCGGGGTATTTGTAGCATGAGAGTGTTAGAGGAAGAACAAAGATTTCTAGATGGCTTGTAGAATGTTGTGGGTGAGGTAAGAAAGGGCTAACCCATGGACACACTAGTAACAGAAAGTACAGATTTTGTAGGTAATCCTCTGAGATACAAAAAGCCAGTGGAGAGAATGTAAGAGGGGTGTGATACGATCAGATTATATCATTTTGAGAACCAGACGAGCAGCTGAGTTCTGAACACGTTGGAGCAGATGAGCAGAAGAGGAAGGAAGTTCAGCCAGAAGAGAGTTACAGTAGTCTAAACGTGACAGGATAAGAGAGGAAATGAGTTTGGCTGTAACGTCAATGGTAAGATGCTTGCGAACAAAGTCTCTCTCTCTCTCTCTCTCTCTCTCTCTCTCTCTCTCTCTCTCTCTCTCTCTCTCGTCCACCATCCCACTCCATCCATCCCACCTCTCCCTCGGTCTATGTGTGTGTGCCTCTCTCTCTCTCCCTCCCCTTTCTCTCTAGTTGTGTGGCAATTGTTATGCTCTTATGAAACCTCATTATAGGACTTTCAACACTTTGCCGATAAAAAGCGGATCTGGGAGACGGTGGATTGTTTGTATGTAATTGACCATTACATTTGTTGTTGCTGCCCATGTCCTACTTCACCTCAGCATTATCTAATTCATGATATATTTTATTCAGTCCTGACTAAGGTCTAATCCGGTACAGTACCGGCAAAGTTGTTGAGGCGTGGAAATGCTGTGACACCATTCCTCGCCTCTGTGTACGGTTTAATTAGCATGATCAATAATAATAATAATAATAATAATAATAATAATAATAATAATAATAATAATAATAATAATAATGGCCCTTTTATACGCGCTTTTTTCCTAATCACCAATCAGTCTCAAAGCGCGGCGATCTGTACCAAATATGCACGCTCACATGTTTCACCCACTCTCACACGCAACAAACACACATCTATCACTCAAACATGTGGTGTAAAGGCAGTGAGATCGCTATTAGAAGACGCAAAGGAAATGGAATTTTTATGTGTGAAATTTTAGAGTGACCGCATCCAATACCATTATGGAAAGGAGGGAGGAACCCGGAGTACCCGGAGAAATGTCTCGGTGACCTGAACAGTCTCGACTGTGGTAACAGGGCTGCGAGAATCCAACCCGCGACCTTCAGCATAGGAAACTGGCCTGGAGACTAACCCACTGCTGGAACGAGGCCACTCTCACGCTGCTTAATCTGGCAAAAAGCAGACGTCTACCCATTGTTTGGGTAGGAAATTTGTTTGGGACTGCATATTTGCTTATTGTTATAAAAGCTAAATTTCTTGCCGCCATCTCTCGGCCAAATATCCTCCTCGCCCCTCTCCCTCCCCCACCCCTCCTGTTTTACCTACTATCTTTTCTATTATCTCCCCCTCCATCCTCCCAACCTCCATCCATAGATATAGACAAGAATCTAGGGTGATGACACGGTGTCTCTCAAAACAAAACGTTCAAATACGTGCCCCAAAAAATCCAATAGTTTCAATGATTTGCTATTTGTGTGCTACTACCTGAAATGGTCATCTCTGCATCTATGGCGCAGTTACACAAACATAAACCATCGGGAGCACAGAAGTATGGAATTCTCTTTGTTAAATATTTATATGCTATGTTTCCCCCCCCCTCCCCCCCCCCCCCCCCCCCATCATTTTCAGCTAACTAAATTTCTTTATATAGATACACACTTTGTAAATAATCATTGGTTTACAAAATGTAAGATTTTAATAAATAATATATGTTCTCCGTAAATAACTGATTATTTACCTAAACAATACATTGCTTACGTAAATAAATCATGATACAGGGAAATGAGGCATTGTTGCTAAATAAGGATTTATTTACCTATATAATGCATTTATATAGCAGATTGTGTTGAATGATGTATTATTTAGAAATGTTTCTTAATAATGATTTGTTTAACTATATATAATTCATTATTTAGCAGAATTTGATAAATAATGTATTATTTAGCAGAATTTGCTAAACAATGCATTATTTACGTAAACAAATCATTGTTTAGGGACTGCAATTTTCCATTATTTAGGGGATTCTAGGATTCGCTTGAAAACTTGGTTTGTATAATTTGACTGCTTTCTATAATTAAATGCAAAGTTTGTGTATCCAAAATTTGTGTTAATTGTTTATTTGTGAACATAAATCACTCCACAAATTCAAAGATAAAACGTCGGTAACACAAACGAAAGTCAAGGTCAGTTTTGTGTGGGAGAGTTCAGTCAGTGTTGCCTCCCCTTCCTCCCCCCCCCCCCCCCCCTCAAAATAAAAATGTAAGTCTTTTTTCAAATTTTGAGTCTCCAATTTGCTGCGCAGCGTCATGATTACATAGAGCTTATACAATGCGCGTGAATGCTATTTCAAAGGACAACTCGCTACACATACTGAATCGTCTGCTATGGAAGTCTTCATTGGGGTCTTGCCGTGAATTAGTTGGCCATTCAATTGTCATACTTTAGACCAGCGATTTGGGGAAAATGTGTACTTCCGCAGTTAATAAATATATTATTATTTATAGACATCTTACATTATAAACAAATGATTATTTCGAAAATATGATTCAAAAGAAATAATATTTAGTCAAAAGTTGTGAAAATAAAGGGACTTCCATTTTCACCTTGAACCCAGTAGGAAAGTTTCAATCAAAGATTATGCGTGCCTATATCGTGCGTTTGTCAGTATGTGCGGTGAGTGTGTACTGTGCGTTTTTGTGTGTAAACAAATAAAAATACAAACAAAACACAATATGTAAATTTACTTTGACTTTGTATGTTTTTGTTGTTGCTAACTGTGCATTATTTTACTTTTTACGTATGCGCTTTGAGCCGACAGAACTGTTTGATTGTAGAGCTTTATAAATAACATTCTTATTCTTATTATTATTATGTCCAGGACGCTATCACTTAACTCTGGTCCGCCTTTCATAGGCGAGACAATCACAACCTAAAGTATTTTGGTATCCCTTGTTCATTCTAGCCAACGGTCGCGTTTCATGATAACCCTGTTAAGACCTGATTGTTGAACTTCGTGATGAGGCACCTCCTTCACTCACCCCCGCCCCATCTTCCAAAGTATAGTGTCAGTGCTGCTTCAATGCAGAGGCTGCAGAAGCTGGTACAAGGCAGATCGCTTGAGTGGATCATGTAAACAGTCCACTTTGGTTTCAACATATACGTTTTCTCTGTTTTCGTGCTTTCTTTATTTGTTTCTCCTTCATCCTTCCCTCCCCCTTCCCCCATATTCTCTCCGATCCTAAAAAGTTGATCTAGATTGAGGAATCTTAACAAAATCCCACGGTTGCTCCTTTCTACTTTAAAAACATGACTTCGTTGTTTCTTTCTTTCTCTTCTTCTCCCTCTCTCTGTCTCTCCCTCTAGCTCTCCCTGATCTTAACGGCTGAGCTAGACTGATTAATTTTAACAAAATCCAACCGTTGCTCCTTTCAACTTTGCACACAGGATTTCTTTTTTACTTTCTTTCTCTTCTTCTTCTTCTTCTCCCTGTTCTCTCTCCCTCCCTCCCCCTCTCTCTTCGATCATTAACAGCTGAGTTAGACTGATGAATATGAACAAAATCCAACCTTTGCTCGCTCCTTTCAACTTTGCAAACAAGATCAAGCAGGACACCGAGGGTTTTCTCCGGGCACTCCGGTTTCCTCACTCCCTTCCATAATGATACTGGATGCAGTCAAGGAAAATTTTAAAAATAAAAACTTATTTTTCTTCCGCCTTCTGTACTAGTAATCTCTTTAGATCACCGCGTTTTGAGTTCCACTGAAGAAAAAGCGCGTTATAATATCATGTACACTAGTTAGTAAGTAGTAGCAGTAGTAGTAGTAGTAGTAGTAGTAGTAGTAGTAGTAGTAGTAGCAGTAGTAGTAGCAGTAGTAGCAGTAGTAGTAGTAGTAGTAGTAGTAGTAGTAGTAGTAGTAGTAGTAGTAGTAGTGCCGATGACCTAGTTAAGATCTTTCATTTCAAGATAATAGGTATTTGAAACAGGCAGCTGGTATTTTATTATGATTATTACTGAGCATGTTGATGTATATATGCGTTTTGAAAACAGACGTCTCATGTTGTCAAAACTATAACTAGATTGGCGCCTTAGGCAAAAGCTACGGCCGCTATTTGCGTGTAATATTATATACGGTGTATTTTGTACACTTGTATATTATTCTCGTCAAAAATACTACGTTAACACAGGAAACAAAGTAAGTTACAAACAACAGAGGAACTCGTAAGTCTGAATAGTCTGTCTGTCTGTCTGTCTGTCTGTCTGTCTGTCTGTCTGTCTCTTTCTTTCTCTGTCTCTCTTTCCATCACAGGAAGCAGCGCGCACACATGAAAGAAAACGGTTTAATATTTCTTACTTCCTAAGTCAACCTTAAGGAATGTGAAAATTACCGCACCATCAGCCATCCCAGCAAGGTCCTCCTGAAAATAATATTCAACAGGTTGAAACCCCAAGCTGAACAAATCATAGCTGAAGAACAAGCAGGATTCAGGGCAGGGCGAAGTACCACTGAACAGATTTTCAACCTCAGAATAATCTGTGAGAAATACCTACAGCACCAACAACATCTATATCATGTGTTCGTAGACTTCAAAAAGGCGTTTGACCGAGTCTGGCATGCAGCTCTGTGGGCAACCATGAGAATGTACAACATCAGCCCTAAAATTATTGAAGTCATCGAAAGCCTGTATGACAAGGCTACCAGTGCAGTCCTCCACAACAGCGCCATTGGAAACTGGTTCAGAACAACAATCGGTGTGCGTCAGGGATGCCTACTCTCTACAACACTATTCAACCTCTTCCTAGAGCGCATCATGTCAGATGCCTTTGTAGATCACGAATTCACAGTCAGGATAGGGGGAAGAGCAACCTCCAACCTTCGTTTTGCGGATGACATTGATGGATTGGCTGGAGAGAACCAAGAACTTGAACAGCTGGTATAGAGGCTTGACACCACCTCCAGAGCCTGTGGAATGGAAATAAGTGCAGAGAAGACCAAAATGATGACCAACAACACCAATGGCATCAACGCGGACATCAAAGTCCAAGGCCAATCCCTCAACACAGTGCATAGCTTCAAATATTTAGAAGCCATTGTATCAGACAATGGGTCCCGACAGGAAGTCCTCTCCAGGATCGCACAAACAACTGCTGCCCTGACAAGGTTGAAGCCCATTTGGAAAGACAAGATCATCAGTCTACATTCCAAGATAAGACTGCTGCGCTCTCTTGTCATCTCCATCTTCCTATACGCTTGCGAAACATGGACCCTCACAGCAGATCTACAACGAAGAATACAAAGCATGGAGGTGAGCTGCTACAGAAGACTTCTGAGCATTTCCTATACCCAACACATCACCAACGACGAAGTCCGACAGACCATCACACAAGCCATTGGACAACAAGATGACCTGCTCACAGTGGTGAAAAAACGGAAACTCCGATGGTATGGCCACGTAACCAGATCATCAGGTCTTGCAAAGACCATCCTGCAAGGCACAGTGCAAGGAGGTAGAAGAAGAGGGAGACCGAAAAAGAGGTGGGAGGACAACATTCGAGAATGGACTGGTTTGACACTGAGCGAAACAATCAGGGTTGCTGAGGACAGGGAAAAATGGAGTACGCTTGTTAAACGATCATCTGTGGTGCCCCTACGACCTCCGAGTTACGGGATAGGATAGGATTGGATAGGATTAAGTCAATCCACAGAGCACGTTACCAACAATATAGAAAACGTTGACAAAATTAATCGGAGATATCCGGTTTTTACAAACTCGGGCATAAAAAGTTCATCATGTAATAAATATGCACAAGCATCACGCGAACATAAAACAAAGACTGACATTATATTATGGCCTTAGCCTCGGTCGCCTAGCAGTTAGAAAACAATGCAGAGCATGTTCTAACAATAGGACACATTAACACAACCATAAAATGTCCATTATCAATAACAGAAATCCGCTTTTTACCAGTTTGAGCAGCAACAGGCATATTAATATTTTCCTAAAGGCTAAACTTACCACAGGGAGTCAAAGATACTTTTGATAATGTTACCCCGGGGATAGGGCCCAAACGACACTTTTGTGACCTGATAACATGAACTTAACCCTGGTTTTGTCATGACAGGTCACATTTTCATAAAATCTGCTACACGCTGGTGTGTTGCTACAGTTGCTCTGCCCAACATCTTATTAAAGGCTGACATTTAAACACCACTTGTTCTTCTTTCACATTAAAACAAAAAGAAAAGAAAGTACTACATAAATTCATAACATAGGTTCTTGTGGGACCTACGGCCCCTCCCCACCCAACCTCCCACCCCTTTGTCCAATGTGTTATTGCGCTCCCACGGCCACTGCTGAGCTGTACGTCTAGAAAACAATTACAATTTTACGCATTTTGGTGGGAAATACAAAGTTAAACCTAAAAGGGAACGTGTTTATAAATTCTTTGCTTCATTTTACCTCTGTAAAAGTATGGTCTCAGGAACACGTTGAACAGGTTCAAGGCTGCTATGAATGCACAGATTGGAACGTTTTGGTGGACTCAGCTGTGGAAGTGAACGAAGCCACAGATGTTGTCTCTAGTTACATTAGCCTACATTTTGTGAAGGTAATCCCAAAGAAAACTGTCAAGATCTATCCTAATTATAAACCATGTATCTCGAAGTCTCTGAAGCACACCATCAATCAAAGGAAAATATTATTTCAATCTGGGACTAAAGAAGATGGTAAACAAATTCAGAAGAAACTTAGAGAAGAAATCAAGGTACTGATTATTCGACTGAATAAGCTTGAAAAACTTGACCGCCCCATCTAAGCCACACTCTCTAGTTACTAAAATGTCAGGTGAAGAAAAATGCACTTGTGAAATTCTCTGAATGAGTTCTATTGTAGGTTTGAGACGGATAATAAAAAGAGGAGTTAGTTTCTGTTCTTTCTTATCTGTGGGGTACGGAGTTGGAAGGTGATGCTTCAAAATTGTCGGTGGCACTATAAAAACGCTTTTTAAACCTTTGAATGTCCACAAGGCTGTTGGCCCTGACCATATTGGTGGAAGGTTGTTGCGTTTTTGTGCCTTTCAACTCTCACATGTATTCACTTTGTTAATTTCCCGGTCTTTCCGTGTTTGCAAAGTTCCACTTCTCTGGAAACAATCTAAAATCTGTCCGGTACTCAAGTCTAGAAACCCCTCTGACATGAATGACTACAGACCTGTAGCTCCGACCCCTATTAGGAGAAGTGTTTTGAGTGCATTGTTCTGAGGAAACTCTTAATTCACACAGCACTTACACGACTCAAAGGAATTCTCACACCATTCAAGCAAAACAGTTACTGACGATGCAACACTGACCATATTCAACAATGCCTACACTCATTTAGAAAAAAGAAAAAAAAACAGAAAGAAAAAAAGGCTAATTCATTAGAATTCGTTTTGTTCATTTTTCGTCTGCTTTTAACACGATTCAACCTCATCTGATGGCTTCGAAGCTTCTAAAGCTCGAGGTTCATCCGAAACCGATTCTCCCAATAACCGATTTTCTGGTCAATACAGTATGTCACATATAATTGTTCGATAAAACACTTTCTGAGTCTCGCCACACCTCTACCGGTGCTCCCCCCCTCCTATCTACCCCCCCTCCCCCATGGAACAGTTCTCTCCCCTGTCCTGTTTACTCTCTACACAAATGATTGTACTGGCAGTGACTCCTCTCCTCTTATTAAGTACTCTGATGATACGGCTCTCCAAGATCTCTAAAACTCCCATTCTCAAGAGGTTCAACGATTTTCCACCTGGTGCAAAGAGAACTATCTTGCTCTGAATATTAAGAAAACAAAAGTTGACTTACTTCCGAAGACCTTCCCATCTGATCAAATAACCCAATGTTGTTGCATATGATGACCTATTTTTATATGTTTTTGCAAGGACTAAAATAACCTTGACCTTCAAGATCAACGCAAAAAATGGAACATATGAAAGATCAATTTATCATCTCTAAATACAACAAGTTTGGACTTCATATTTCTCATAGTTTAGGGTCAAGGTCACTCCAAAGTACCTATACTAACCGACTTTGGACAGTTTCAGTGACTTTGCCCTTGGAGAGAGGTTGACCAAATTTGTTGTGTATGTATGCCTCATTGATATCTATCATGTATCAAATAATCATAAATTCAATATTAATAACTTAAAACAAGCGAAATTTTGTGAAAAACAGTCTTTAAAAAAATAAAAACAACAACTAATATTTTGTATTTTGACCTTGAAGGGAAGTCATTCATTCACCAATCGTTTATGAGGTCTCAATGGTATACCTTCTTACCAAGTTTGGGTTGTGATGGTTAAAATAGGTTCTGATATATTAATCCATTTGCAAGCATTGCACAGACGGATGGCAGATGGCGTACGGCGGACCGACAGGCGGACAGACAGACACGCTCATAGACTGGCATTGGTATGCATGTGAGTCAATAACACATAGCCAATGAATGCCAGTGTCATCATCAAAATAACGGACACTTTTTTTCTCTGTAAATACTTCATGACTTTAAAATAAAATTACTACCTACTTTCCTTAATTAAACATAAAACGGAAAACACATGTCACGTCAGGAAGAATGTATCGATCTGCGTGTCCAACATCAATCACACGGAGAGACAGATCTGCTTTTCGCCAGTTCAGGCAGCATTCTCTCCCTTTGCACAAGGTCATCACCTTGTGTACATAATAACAGACACCACGTCTCAAACCAAAAAAAAAAAAGATATGTTGTATAAATATGTATTCATCAGAACACCATAAGTTGTACAGACACAAAAGATCAACGACGGTGATAGGAGGGTGGGGATGGGGGATTCAGAGTAGAGTACAGGGGGAAGAAGGGGGGGGGGGGAATGGAAACTTATGGTCTCACTTGGAAAGAGGGGAGGAAGGGGAGGAGACCTGTGAGGGTGGGGGAGTCGTATGTGAAAGGGTGTGTGGGGAGGGAAGGACAACTTACTGTCATTGTTTGTCCCTCTCGCTATATTAAATAATCCATCAAAGGGTAAAAACGGCAGCAGTTTGTTTTGAATAGTTTGACCTTAGCGCTGCCGGTTGTCATTTTCTTGTCACTAACCCTAACCCTAACCCTAACTCATGCCCTGCTTAAGGGGCATATTACGCCCTTATCAAGTACAGTGGATAGCAGACTATTAAAGGAATGTTCCATGGAAATGTATAAAGGGCATACACATATATATTGCTGTATGGCTGTAGGACTGTTGTTTTCCATACATTAACCAGTGGTTAATGCGCGCATCAGTCATCTGCACACGTAGCATCAACGAGAGAGGTAGGAGGCGGAAGGTGGGTAAGATTACAATTGTATGCATCACTCAAGCTCATCAAAGGGTACAAATCTAGGCCTCCGCATACATTTGTCAGGCAAGTCAAAACAAATTCAACACAATCGTAGCCGAGGGGAGTATTTTGACTCCCAAACCTCGACCACTTCCATGAGAACATGACCCAATCTGAACAGTTTTTTTTTTTCTTCAACATGTATAATCCAGACAAAGGTTACAAAGTGTTTTGTTGCATCAGAAAGTACATTTTTAGCACACACGTCTGAACAGGTACAGGGCTAGAAATTAACTTTTTTCTTTGGGGGCCACCGGGCCCCTTGATTGAAAAATTTGAGGGCCCACAAGCAACTTTCGGGGCCCAACTTGAAAAATAATGCAAACAAAAAACAAAAGAATTATTGACAATATAATAAGTAGAAAGTACAATTTGTCTGATAATCTAAAATAAAAACAATTGAATTTCCAATTTTGCTGAGTGATGTCATTTTTATTTGCCTTTTCTTTCACTTTCAAACATTACCAACAAAAAAGGGGAAAAAACAAACAAACACAAACATTCAGTGACACACATATATATTCCAGTGACTAGTTACCCTGAAATGGCCATTAAACAAAATAGAAAAAAATCATGTGAGTCTCTTGTGTAATACTTTTCAGTTTTGTGACTGAGTATTGCACAATACACATCATTACATTTTTAATATGAGTAACCTAACAAAAAATCTGACCTCAATGCACAAAAGTTCAAAACAAAACCATGAAAGGGAACTAAACTTAACAGTACTCTTCCTGATAAACTAAAACAAACAGATTTTGCCTTTTCTTTTTTTTTTCAATCATCTATTCATATTACACTTATGTGCACTTGAGTTAACACTTTTGAGTGCAAAATTAAAGGGTTTTCGCTTCTTTTCTCTGTTTTTTTTTCTGTCCAAATTTAGGGCACCGGTGTGGGTTGCTTCCCTTGGTCCAAATACGAAACTGCCGAGTAGAGCTAGCTGTAGCAGACGAATTATTTTGCGGGCCAAGCGGGCCCTTCGTTTTTCAACTTTCCGAGCCCGAAATCAACTTTGCGGGTTTTTGGCCCCGGGCCCCCGCTAATTTCGAGCCCTGAGGTATCTTTATTTATCCCTCGATAGAGAGACTTACAAACGTATGCCAAGGTTGCAAGGCGTGAAGCATACTGAGAGCACGCACACAAGATGGCTGGCTACTAGTGCCACCACAATCTCTGCAGGTCACTGCCACGGACCTAGCCCTGTGCACCCCCAAAAAGCAGAAGGTGAAGGGCCAGGTGTGGGAAACATGTCGAATCGGCTCGTTCTGCTTAATTCAAGGGTCAGAGCACGTGCCCTAGGATCTTCACAGCAGGAGCCACCCAAGGACAGACTGACAAGGGAACAAATTCCGGCAGCCTCAAGGGAGACAATCTCTCCCCAGCGTGACTAGTTGCCTCCCACTCTGCCGCATAACTAAGATTCGTTGATTTTATTTAAGATCTGTACGCATAGTGATCTTAGACCAACAACAACAAAAACAATGTATTTAAACAAATAATAATTTTATAATGTTTGTTTAGAGATTTAATATTAACATTGTAACAATTGAACCACCTTAAACTCCTACTTAAAATTTACAAAATTCCTGAACATCAAGATAGAGAGAGAGAAAGTGTGTATGTGTAAGTATGTGTGTGTGTGTGTGTGTGTGTCTGGGTCTGTGTATGTGGGGGGAGAGAGAGAGAGACAGAGAGAAAGAGAGAGAGAGAGAGAGAGAGAGAGAGAGAGAGAGAGAGAGAGAGAGAGAGAGAGAGAGAGAGAGAGAGAGAGAGAGAGAGAGGGTATTAATTATCAGGTAACTCACCCACTTATACTATACGAAAGTTCCGCCCAAAGATTAAAATAACGACTAGATTATAATTAGGATAGGATAGGATTAGGAATTCACTGTTAACTGAAATTTAAGCACTGGGTAAAATGGGCGTCAACTTCACAAAGATGGCACTGCTGAGAAAAGGGATTTTTATTAAAGCCCTCTCTCTCTCTCTCTCTCTCTCTCTCTCTCTCTCTCTCTCTCTCTCTCTCTCTCTTTTACTTTAATTTCTCTCAAAAAGCGCTTTTCCATCTCAAGAGCTTCTCAAGGTGCTGGGTGATACAGACCTAACGCAAGCCGACCGTGAACAGGTAACCTCTATGTTTACGAGAAAAACCCCTTATCTTGAACGTGTGTGTTAACGGGGCCAGGTTAAACACAATCCTGGACATAAAGCGTGGCTGGGACTAGAGATAGGGATTGGGGAGAGGGCGCGGGGATGGTTAGTGTAGTCTCAGCTACGCTGTAAAATCCAGGGACATTGTTTGACATAATCCTCAATAATTATAACTCTAATCTCCTGGGTCCCACTACCATTATTTCAGCGTTGGATAAGAGTATTTGAGAAGTTAATAACCGCTGATTCCATCACGATCGAATTGCCCTAATCTCTAGTATAATTAGTAGGCTAAATTCTAGCCCTCATTAGCATTACTGTACAGTGATAAAGATACTGTACTATAGCAACGTATACAGTACTAGTAAGTAAAGAAGTTGATACAAGATGAAGCAATTCATGTCATCAATAATTAAGACTGCCCCAAGGACATCAGCTGACACTAATGCAGGTCAGAAATCTAACATATTAACTCTTGATACAGGCAGCCTCTCAGTATATCTGGGAAAATAAGGTTAATGTATCATGAGAGAGAGAGAGAGAGAGAGAGAGAGAGAGAGAGAGAGAGAGAGATGGGAGAGGAGGGAGGGAGGGAGGGAGGGAGGTAGAGTCAGACAGACAAACGCTGAAGAATGATGTTGGAGTCTGACCTACCTATTCCCTCACTGATTTGTCTGGTACTAGCTTTGTAAATTAATCTTGATATTTTAATTGTTACTTCTTTTTTTTTTTTAATGCGCTATCAGGATGCCATGATAGCATGAGTCGTAATACAAAAGAAACGCAAAACAGGTCATCATCATCATCATCATCATCATCATCATCATCATCATCATCATCATCATCATTAAAAGACGGACAGCATTATAAATACCCGGTCTCAAACGCTGAAACAACGACCGATGTCGCCAAGATAGAGTTCTATAAAACTGTTGGCACCTTTGGTTTGAACAATTGATCAAGTTTGACATTATCGGCTGAAAGGTTGATCAAAGGTGTGATGTGCCAAAGAGACGGCCTGCAAAGTGCCGCCGTTAGGTTTTGACAAGTTGAGCTCACTGTCATCAGATGCGATTCACAACGACTGGAATAGCAGAGATTGACCGAGGCTTGTGTCGCATCTCCACCACTGGGGAATGCTACGCTACGTAAGCGATTACGGAACAGAGGGACGGGACGATGAGAGAAGGGAAGGGGAGATGGGGAATGGACGGGAGAGAGAGGGAGGGTAGAGGGAGAGAAAGGGTAAAGGGGTCCGCATGATAAATGTCTTTAGTTTGACAAGTGGATAAAATGTGCTGATCCATTATGATGAAGGATGGATGGACTACATATGGATGAACTACTAGACGCCTGAAACGGTTATAATAAATATTGGGTTTGTTTCATCATCCAGGTCGGCATTAGAGTAGACTTGTGTTGACATGTTGACGAAGTTCATGTTATTCACTTATTGACATGCTGATAACGTTAATTCACTTACTGACAGGTCGATAAAGCGAAAGTGGGGCATCATTACATTACATTACATTACATGATTATTGCTTTAGGTCCAGCGGACTCTTCCGAGCCAAATCAGGACCGGACAACCCCTGATCCGCATAACAGATCTGCCGAAACAACCCTAGTGGTAAAGGTGAAAGCTCTCTACCAGCCAGTCACTTTACAATAAAGACAATCCACGCAGGCGACTCTAATTTATCAAACCCCCGTTTACAAAAACAAAATAGAATACAAACATCATTATAAATTATCAACAAAACACATAGATATATAATGCCTACATTGCTAAATAATAACATCATAGGAAGCCCTAGTGACCACCTGGCAGAAAGCGTCCAATATTCCCAAGCTGATCCAACAGACCTCACACACAAATAAGGAGTCTTGTCCCGGAAGAGTTTTCAAGAAAAAGGTAGGTGACTGGTCTAGCGAAGAAAAAGATAGTATAGCAGATTGATAGAACAGAGCAGGAATGAGAAAGAATAAATGAGAAAGACAGCGACAGTGGGAATTTAAAGCACTAAATTTCCAGAAAGTGGGGATACTATTTATACTGAAACGGGGGAAAGTGGGGCATCATACCACAACTATCCATTGTATTGTGAAGAGGAGAAAGTAGGCTTGGTTTGGTAACACCACGCGGCACGAAAGCTTTGCTAACACCATTATGCAAGGAGCAGTGGACGAGGCAGGCAAAGGAGGGCAAAGAAAGAACTACCTCAAAACATGGGCGGCGCTGTACATGTCTCGCCTCCTGACAACAGCAACAGACTGAAGTGGCGAAAATTCTCCGCGACAACACCCCTCATGTGTCCTCAAAGGTTGAGGGATTAGACAGGTCCATTCTATTCTATTTAGCATGTTGCACTGCATTGGAGTTTGAGGTGTTCTTAAAATGCTGACATTATTACCCTTGCAAATATTATCTTGCGTGGCTCTGTGGGTTCGGGCACTGAATAGAATAGATCCAACGTTTCCCGGCGAGTCGTAAGAGGAGACTAACAGGGGGTGATGTTAGTACTGCATCACTGGGCGTAAGTCTTCTACACAGAAGTCACCGGCCAGGTTCAACGACCACATGCTCTGGCCCAGAGCGAGCCACACTGTATTCGTGGATTTCGGCTGTGGCCAACAGCATGGAGAGGATTGGGCCCTGCCAGGTCTTTCTTGCTCAAGACACACTGCATGATGAAAACACTCAATCACTCTTGGAGTTTGCAAGGTACAACAATCTGATACTGGCAAACACGCTTGGTCTCCACAAAAAATCCAGACGATGGACATGGCACAGTCCAAGCGGGGAGCATCACAACTAGATTGACAACATCATGGTCAAGACACGCTTCAGGACAAGCATCAACATTGGCAGGACACGCACTTTTCCAGGAGCAGACATCGGAAGTGACCACGATCTCGTGATGATGTCCTTCTGGCTCCACTTGAAGAAAGTAAACACAGCAAAGTGCACCAGACTTAAGTTCGACCTGGACAAACTGCAAGACCCGGAGGTGGCAGAAATATTTCAAGCCACGATTGGAGGTAAATTTGCATCACTGCTCATTTTGGGAGCTGGTGAAGTAGATGTCAACACAGTGACCACCATTTTCAACTCAGCTGTGACAGATCCGCCACTGAGATCCTTGGCAAGCACCGCCCAAAAGAAATATTTCAAGCCACAATTGGAGGAAAATGTGCATCACTGCTCATTTTGGGAGCTGGTGAAGTAGATGTCAACACCCTGACCACCATTTTCAACTTAGCTGTGACAGATGCCGCCACTGAGATCCTTGGCAAGCACCGCCCAAAGAAGAAACCGTGGTTCACATCTACTTTTGGATCTGTGTGATAAAAGAATAGAGATGAAAAAGAAAAAGAACACCTCACAGTCACAGGGAGTGGATGCCTACCGAAAAATCAACAATGACATCCGAAGAGGCATGCACACAGCAAAGGAGAACTGGATAGAAGAGCAATGGCAGGAAATAGAGAACATTCTGAACAAGAACAACAGCAAAAAGGCCTACCAGGCTGTGAAGCGACTGACAAGTGTTAAACAGCCCAAGGTCTCCACGATCCAAAGCAAGTCTGGCATATGCCTTACAGAAGAACAAGCTTACAGAAGAACAAGAAGTCTTGGATAGATGGACAGAGTACTGCTCTGACATTTACAACCACAAACCAAATGGAGACCCATCAGTCCTGGCATGTCCCCAAAACAGAGAAGAGGAAAAACATCATCCCAATTCTCCGATAAGTTGAGGCAGCAGTGCAATCAATAAAGAAGGGGAAGTCAGCGCCCGGGAGTGGACAACATACTCGCGGAATTGAGTTGCGGGATAGGATAGGATAGGAATGAACAGTGGAAAGAGGCAGGCACAGAGAACGACAAAAAAAGCAAGAGCTGGACAGTATCGAGTTGCTTTGAACTTGAAGCGAGTACTCTCGAGTACACGGGGGTACACGCGGAAATAGGCATTGTTCCGTTGCACAAGGCGGAAACAAGCAATCCGTCACGTGACTTTGGCGAATTGGAAAAAAAAAAAAATTTCTGCGAGTACATCATGGCCGCCATCATTGTGGCCTTATCCTCCTTTCGATTTTAGCCTAGGACCTCTTAATGCGCAGACGCAGTACGTCCTATTTTTGGCAACGTTGCTGTGTGACTACTTGCATACGAAACAGCGCGAGTAAGCAAGTAAGAGAGGCACGGTGGTCTAATGGTAGAGCTTTGGCTTGCGGATCTGAAGGTCCCGGGTTCGAGCCCTGTCCGGGCCATTGTGTTGTGTCCCTGGGAAAGACACTTTACTCCCGTTTCCTACTCCTTCGGATGGGAGTATAAACCGAGGTCTGTGTGTCGCATACATTCCATCATAACGGACTTTAAAGATCCTGACGCTCATGTCCTAGACGGGTGAGTGCCGGTCACAAGAACACACCCAGCATGCACTTGGTCCTTCTCCCCCATCCCTGGCTGGCCAGGATAGTGCTCAGTTGTCCGGGCGTTAGACCATGCGCTCAAAGGCTGCGGGTGGGCGTCTCGGGCGGTTTGAGTTAGATCCTGTATCGGCCAGCGTCAAGTACGGCGAGATAAGTGCGCTATAAAAATCATCAATAATAATGATAATAATGATAATAATAATAATAATAATAATAATAATAATAATAATAAGCCACTCGCTACAAAGCAACTCGCTACTGATGATGCCAAAACATGGACGGCGCTAGACATGGCGCGCATCCTGACAATAGCTGCAGACAGATGGAAGTGGTGACAACTCTCTTCGTCGGCCTCGCTCATGTCTCCCCAACGGCCTGTCCTGCTGCGGGACTGAACTGAACAGACATTATCAAATATAATAAGTGGGGCAGCATTATATGATTAAATGCCGTTAGTTCCATAACTTGATAGTGAGTCATCAAGAGGGGATCATCATAATAATTATGTAGCTTTGGCAAGGGTTTGACAATGTGACGAAGCGATATTATCGAGGAAATGAGACAGTGCCATAACTCAAATGTTGATACAGTTTGATTGTGAAGTCTTCATATTACACCTCCAAGATTTGGAGACCTTATAATACTGATAGCCTTTAATAGAGAACTGCGTTTAATAAATGTTTATAAACGTGTGCCTTGACTAGCTGATAAAATGATAATAATATTAATATCAAGGAAGAATGACAGCGGCGTAACTGCCTTTAGTGTGAAATGTTGCTTCACTTTGATTGTCATCAACAGAAGGAGAATTATTGCTTTAGGATGTCATTAGTACAAACTTCATACTTTAATGATTAATCTGTGTAATGGCGTAGTTGCGTCAATTGATAGTCACAGATTAATCATTAAGGTATTAATATATATAGGTACTTTACACTATTCATGTACCATCTTTGATTTGACATAGTATGAGAAAAGGGGCCTTACGTTATAAATCATTTTTTTCTCATATCCTTATAAGTCATATCTAGCTCTTTTTCAACTCGAAAGCTGCTCACAATGCTGGCGGATACAAGATCAAACTGCTGGCTAATACAAGATCAAACTGCTGGCTGATACAAGATCAAACTGCTGGCTGATACAAGATCAAACTGCTGGCTGATACAGCTGCTGGCTGATACAGCTGCTGGCTGATACAAGATCAAACTGCTGGCTGATACAAGATCAAACTGCTGGCTGATACAAGATCAAACTGCTGGCTGATAGATACAAGATCAAACTGAAACCGCCTGAGGCAACCGCTTGCAGCCGTAATTGCATCTTATGATTGAACAGATTACTGAACACAATCATGGGTGAGGAGTGATGGGGGATATGGGGCCTAGTCCTTGCTGGGTACACATTACACTTGTGTAGCTGGCATTCACCCGTCTAGGACACCAGCTTTAAAGTCTGGGTGATACTAGTGCTAGCTGGGTACACATTACACTTATGTAGCTGGCATTCACCCGTCTAGGACATCAGCTTTAAAGTCTGGGTGATACTAGTGCTAGCTGGGTACACATTACACTTGTGTAGCTGGCATTCACCCGTCTAGGACATCAGCTTTAAAGTCTGGGTGATACTGATAGAATGCAACTAGATCTCGGTTTTATACTTTCTTTGGAAAAAGTGAGGTGTGCTGTGCCTAGATGCATCAGGATCATTTTCTGCGCACCACTGGTCTCATCAAACTTGAATGACTGCCTGCAATGTTATCTTATTCAATGCTTCCATTGCTTACACCGCTGAGCCAACTGCACCCCAAGCAGCGCGAGTGTTGAGAGAGAGAGAGAGAGAGAGAGAGAGAGAGAGAGAGAGAGAGAGAGAGAGACAGACAGACAGCGAGACAGCGAGACAGACACACAGAGGACAGAGAGAGAGGAGAGAGAGATGGAAAGAGAGGGACAGAGAGACACAGACATAGTCTGAGAGAGACAGACAAAGAGAGAGTTGGAAGTCATAAGTTGTTTTTAAATTGTGTCACGAACGGCTGTATAACATTAATTCTTGTGAAAGGGACACGGTAATAAAGATTTGTTGAATTGAACTGAAACGGACTGATAAGTGATACTATGATCAACCTCATCTAACATCCTTATCAAGTTCATATTGTGTCATGTATACATGTATGTGTCAGTTATACTTCCCCAGTGCCCTAGATATGTGGTATTTTGTATACATATCTCCAGATCAGCCTTACCTAGTGAAACTAGCCTTCTAACCTAATCTTTTGACTAAATAAGTCACAATAGCTCTTCCACTAGCTGGTAATATCGTATCAAACTAGCTGGTAATATAGTTATCAAGGCAGCTGCTAATACAATATCAACAGAAGTGATCACTATCGCTGTATCAGTTGCGTTGCGGATGAAAATCTGGCGCACTCCATGGTGTCAATGTGCAATTATTACTCTGGAGACTAGATACGGGGTGACCTGCAACACAGTTGATTTGACCGCGACATAGTTTCCTAGGTCGAAGGTTAAGCATCTCCATAACCACCCCTACAAACCTGTCCCCAATTGGAAAAAAAAAAAGTACTGAAATAATTATAAGCAGATTTGAATGGAAGTCATGTAAACTTGACTATTTGTTACCACTATCAGCCCAGATGTTATGACCGAGCCGAACCGACCCTTTTAAATTGAAATTAGGTTAGGCTTTTTCCATCATCTTTCAGTTGTAGATGGGGCAACCTGGGCCTTGAACCTCGCCCTCTGAAATACACGCTCACCACTCTACCCACAGAGTCACTGAGCCGCTGCAAACAAGCGAGGACTGACTAATGTTGGAGGTTTACCATTTCAATACCCTGGAGTGTGTTTAATTCACTATCACGCCCTGTTGCAATCTCTATCGGCATATAAGTTTTCTGCTGGCAAGAGTTGAACGGAATCAATCACCCATGAGAGCAGCATGTACTGATATTGATAAAGAGCCTTCACTTAGTTCTTTTTCTTTTTTTTTAATGTACCTCTCGCTTGACTTGTTCATCAATCAGTTGGAGTTGGGAAAGTCTATTTGTCACTCTACACACACAAACACACACACACACACACAAAAACAACACCAACACCACACACATTCATGATTCATAAATGGAAGCACACACGCTAACTTTTACTAAACATCAATGCTTTTACCTACATCACGGCAAGGTTCATGAAGTCTATACCAAAGACTATGAAAGAACTATACTTGTAGGGTCTTATTTCTTAATCTAGATACTGTAATCTGTATTAATATATTAATAACTTACAGCCTTTGTAGGCACACCGGGGTGTCCTGTGGTTCAGTTGATAGTGAGCTGGTTTCTTATGCCAAAGGTTGCGGGTTCAAACCCACGTGGGTCGAATTTACATGACTGAGGTACCAGACTTTTCAGGACACTGAGGGTTTTCTTTGGATGCTCCGGTTTCCTCCCTCCTTTCAATAATGGTATTGGATGCAGTCAATATAAAATTTAAAAAAAAAGAAAAAGATTTGTATTCCGACTTCTATAAGTATAAATGGTGATTTTTTCAGATCGCCGCGTTTTTCAGTTCGAGTTAAGTAAAAACATGTGATAGCATCCTTTATTATTATTATTATTATTATTATTATTATTATTATTATTATTATTATTATTGTTGTTGTTGTTGTAAGTATTAAAATACCTTCTGGATAGCAATCCAACATATTCTAAAGCTAAGCTTAAAGTTAAGCTTAAAGAATATGACAAACAATTTTTCTTTGATCTAAACTGTGCAAGAGTGACCCACACTTAAAGTGTGAAGGAAGAAGACCCTGAGGCCTAAACAAAAAACAAAACAACAACAAAACAACTGACCTAATCTAAACTAAAGCTTAACAAACATGATCATAGGAATGAATAATAACATAGTTGATTGATTGATTGTTGCTTTAGGTCCAGCGGACTCTTCCGAGCCAAATCAGGACCGGACAACCCTCTATCCGCATAAAAGATCTGCTGAAACAACCCTAGTGGGAAAATTGAATGCCCTTTACCGGCCAGTCACTTTACAATAAAGACATCCCACGCAGGGGACGGCTGAGGCTTTACCCCAACTAATCAAACCCCCGGTTACAAAAACAAAATAGAATACAAACATCATTATAAATTATCAACAAAACACATACATATAAAATGCCTATATTGCTAAATAATAACATCATAGGAAGCCCTAGTGACCACCCGGCAGAAAGCGTCCAATATTCCCAAGCTGATCCAACAGACCTCATACACAAACAAGGAGTCTTGTCCAGGAAGAGTTTTCAAGAAAAAAGGTAGGTCACTGATCTAGCGAAGAAGAAGATAGTATAGCAGATTGATAGGACAGAGCAGGAATGAGAAAGAGCAAATGAAAAAGACAGCGACAGTGGGAATTTAAAGCACTAAATTTCCAGAAAGTGGGGGTACTATTTATACTGAAACCCCCGGCACTCCAACGGGGGTACTGTTGCCGCAGTGAATCGGTCATGCCTATTAAGGAAAGACAGGTTTTCAACTGGGGCTTTCACTTTTCCCTGTATAGGTTAGAACAATCTACAGTGGCAAGATTGCTCATGACCCCAAGGGGTATAATAACATAGGGAGAGACAATGTGGTAATGGTAAAGAGACAAGAGTTCACATACGAAAAATTCATGCCCAAACCAAAGGTCAACATCATTATCATTACAGGATACTAAAGCTTAAAGTTAAACAAATCAATGAAAAAATGAATAAATTTAATATACTTTTTAATGAGCGATGATGTGGCCTGAGGTATGGTAAAGAAACAAGAGTTCATGCCAAACCAAAGGTCAATGTCATTATCTTCTTTGGCTACTAAAGCTTACAAAACTAACAAAGAAATTATTTTACATGTATGGACAAGTTTTAGTGATGATGTGAATTGTGATGATAAGATGGTGTGATGATGGAGAAAAAAAATGCTTAGAAGTCAGAGGTCAAATAAGGAGAATTCATGTTGAACAAAAGGACTACAGGCATTATCATTGCTACCATTGTAAATGTCAAAGCTTAACAAACTGGATGACTTCATGCCAAAAATAACTTCAAAACACCAACACATGACTGACCGCTAAAGAAAAGATTCACCTTTTCAAATGTCAGCTCTTTCAACTCAGACATTCCTTTGTGAATTGTTTGGCAACACATTTTTTTAAAATTTGTTTTATTATTTCCAAATTATGTGCAAAGCAAATTCTTCTATAGACATCACATAGTATAAAATTTGAAGCCAATACAAAATCTGAATCAGTGAATGTCTTCTGTCCGATATTAAATATAGTGACTGAGCTTTTGCTCAACTTTGAAACTCCTGTGTGAATCATGTGTACTCAATTTTGGGCATAAGTAATACTTGTAATATACTGATAGACAAACTACTTTAGATGATGTTGTTTAGTTGCTGTTGCTATTTGTTTGTTTGTTTTTTGTGGGGGTTTTTGCTGTTGTTTTTCATATGATTCATTGATTGTAATAACGAACAATTACAAGGATTTTTAAGTGCATGGCATTGAAAATAGTTTTTCACATTGACTGTTTGTTGCCCTGGAAGACTTTTATAATTATAACTGTTTACTTTTGTGCCTGAAGTATTTTTATGTTTTGTTATTATTGTAACTTTTGATTGCTAGCAGTCCTCCATTGTATTCTATGCATGATTAAAATATAGAATAACTGTAATAAGTAAAAATAAGAGTAACCAACATTATTATACTACTTACTAGGCACACAAAAAAAGTCTATTTACGGTATCCTGACTGACTCTAATTTTTTGCCCTGACCCTAAACTTTTTGGGGGGGATTATCTAGAAAAAAGTTTTTAAAAATAAAAGACTCAAAAATCGCACCCAAGGTGAAAAAGTTTTTAAAAAAGAAAAGAAAAAAGCCTACCTACCGGCCCTATTTGTTTTCCCTATGCTACCATAAACATACTTTTGTGGGGGGCATATATAGGGAGGCGCGGTGGCCGAGTGGTTAGAGCGTTGGCTTGCGGATCTGAAGGTCCCGGGTTCAAGCCCAGGCCGGGGCATTGTGTTGTGTCCTTGGGAAAGACACTTTACTCCCGTTTCCTACTCCTTCGGATGAGAGTATAAACCGAGGTCTGTGTCGCATCATCATGCATTTCATCATAACAGACTTTAAAGATCCTGACGCTCATGTCCTAGACGGGTGAGTGCCGGTGACAAGAACATACCCAGCATGTACCTTGGGTTAAGCGCTTCACTTGGGGGCTGCTGTAATTTCGATAATGAAAGTGCCCAAATTTCACCTTGGTGATAATAAAGTTGTTAAAATAAAAAATAAAAATAAAAAATAATATTATTGAATTTATGAAGTCATTTAACATAAGAACCTTCAAAGTTAGGACATAAAAGTGGTAATAATATGGTTTACAACTGGGAGAGAGAAAAGCTCAGATGTCACCACCTAAGGTGAATTGTTGAGAACAGTCATTGAGTAAATAACTGAAAGAGTAGTGGGAGGCACACAACTCAATCATACCCTTAATCCCACCAAACCTGACTGCTCTCTGGGTGAAACTGTTTCCACTTTTGGACTAACAAGTTTACCTACCCTCCTTTCCCTAGTTCATTGCCCAGCACCTCTCTTTCCCTACAGGGTAAACTACCCTATAGACTGTAAAGTGTAAACCTCTCATTTGCAAAGGACCAGGTGGGCAGTCCAGCTCAGTGGGTAGAAGGGTGTACCAGGTGTGGCAGGTTTGAACCAGGTCGTCCCCAATATAAAACTAGTTAGGAATACTGGATACCCTGCTGTTTATATTACTGTTTAATTTCAGCATACAGTGTGTGGGTGGAGATGCATGGTTATGGGTCTCATTCCACCATGGCCCGAGTGATGCAGCACGGTAACTATCGTACATGACGTCATGAGTATGTGTGCAGCAACAATGATATCTCTCTCTCTCTCTCTCTCTCTCTCTCTCTCTCTCTCTCTCTCTCTCTCTCTCTCTCTCTCTCTCTGTTGTCTTACTCCGGATGAGAGAATAAACCAAGGTCTAGTCTTTGCATGTATGCATTCCATCACAGGACCTTTACACATCAAAGATCCTAGAGCTTATGTTCTCGATGGGTGAGTGACAGATTCGCCAATACACACAGCATGCACCCTAGGTCATGTTACCCCCTGTCCTGGATGGCGCTGCTCTTGCGGCTGCAGCGCTTTCATTGAGAAGGCAGCCTGAATTTTACCCGCATTGTTGGCAAATAAAACTCTGTCTCTCTCTCTCTCTCTCATGGTTTCTCTCTCTTTGAGCTCTCTCTCTCTCTCTCTCTCTCTCTCTCTCTCTCTCTCTCTCTCTCTCTCTCTCTCTCTCCACCCTCTTCGCCCTCATGTCCTAATCCTATGATCTATGGTTGGTTAGTTATGAGACCATGAAACCTGAAAGGTAATTTCCATAATATGTGCTGTGCATAAACTTAAGTTAATCCAGGTACTGAATAGTTAAATCTACTACTATGCTTTTCTTAGTACTGTATATGTTAGGATCAGTTTTAAAAAAAAAAAAGACCTAAAAACCATACCTCTGTCAGTGTCACGAAATAAATGTATAATCTAGCAGTGGCAGTGCCTGGTGTTTTACTTACACCTTTTGATTAATTGTTGATTTAATACCACGACGCACTAACACACAGACCACATACATACTCACACGTGAACACAGCCACATCATGACAACTGATGCCAACGTGACAGACATTAATTAGTGACAAGATATCAAAGTAATTAAGAAAGGCATAGGAAAAGGTCTGGATCAGATATCAAATCTGTACACAATGTATTGTAATTAACTTGGGTTAGAAACAAGGTCAATCTTCTTTTACCAACTTCCCCCATTAGATGTGTATGCATTGGTGGTCACAGAACTGAGCAAGTCACTAAGGCGCGTTGACAGAGACGGATGATAGAAATTCATGTTTTGAACCATCCTACTCTAAGAATTTGGCACCCAAGCAAGCTGGCAATGTGTAGGATGATGTGCCTTGACATGAGAAAGGAGACATTTATTGCCCATAATTGCATAAGCATGGACAAACATCTTGATCTTCTTCGCTTAAGCAGCTGCAATCTGACGGACACTGAGTGATACAACACTAAGTAAAACCATTAAATTATAAAACCTAAAAATGACAGAAATTAAAAAATCACCATGACTAGATCAGATGTATTGTACACTTTAACTGTAACTATAGTAATCACCGCACAACAACAAAAACCACTTCCACCTCGTCTTTGCTAGCTTTTACAAATTATACGAATGCATTTACTGTCTTCATTATGATCTACAACTACAAGGAAAAAGAAAAGAGAAAGATTTCTCTTATATAGCGCACTTACAAGCTCAGAGAGCTTCTCAAGGCGCTGGCCCGTAATATCCAGCAATCACAAAATAGTATGCTGAAGTCAGGATTCAAACCCACGTCGCCCAAGACGCACTCACACAAGTTGAGCGCTCTGACCACTGAGCTATCCCTGATATAAGAGATACCATATTACCTTGTATACACTCTGATTTCTCACAACACTCACATGAGACAATATTTTGCTCAGTTTGCCTAACAAGTAACATGCTCAAAATCAGTCTCTCAGCTACATCACCATGGCCATTTCCATACATCTTACTCCACAGTCACACTAAACCACAACCCACACAATAATACCAATAACAACACCAGCAATAACAATTATGTTACAACGGGACAATAATATATATACATAAATTATATAACAAACAATAGTATACTTTTTATAATACATAAATTATACATAAAATAACAACCAGTCAAACTCCTTTACTTTCAGTATAAAATCATAATATTTGAAAGTGGGG
Organism: Oncomelania hupensis; assembly: GCA_036898135.1. Taxonomy (NCBI): domain Eukaryota; kingdom Metazoa; phylum Mollusca; class Gastropoda; order Littorinimorpha; family Pomatiopsidae; genus Oncomelania; species Oncomelania hupensis. The sequence continues at coordinate 3,159,321 of CM072521.1, read as the reverse complement.
AAGGGGGAGTTTGACATTGTTATACTTTGTAGTACCCACCTTCCTCTCCTCCCTCCTCTCTCACCTTAAAATTATAAGTATAACTATGTCAAACTATACTCCCTTCCCCCCTCCCCCAACTTCAAATGTTAAGATTTTAGTGTTACCGGTTTTACCTTCAGTTTAGTTAGCATTTGAGTATTTTTAAGAGGCATGAAGTTTTAGCCAGATAGTGAGATACCTATCTGCACAGAGGAAAAAATTATCTGGCCAGACTGGTGTGATTTATCTCCTTTAACTGGCCCTTTCCTTTATCTCAATTGGTGTTAAGTGTAATTTTAGTCAGCAGCAACAACCACAACAATCCGTATAAATAAAAACGATTTTAAATGCGATTTGTGGCTATTTTAGGATTTTATCTTCCTTTAGTTCCTTTATTTATTTAGTCAAGGGTTTTCAATCTTTACGTGTGAATTATGTATGCAATAATGATGGTACTAGAATGCATACTCAGCATTCCTTCTAAAATATTTTATTATATAATAAATATATATGTTGTCTCTAAATCGGTGCTTTATGTTTTAAAACATTGGAAATGTAGAAAGAGAACAGATATAATGTTTGAAGTAAGATATCTTATTCATAGTATTAGATTATAGAGGTATTGCGACTACTGGAATTACCTTTTGTTGGGTCCCCTCACATTGATTTACTGATTTAGAGATTTATGGTAATGAAATTTCAGATAAATTGGCCAAAAAAAGGTGCAATGAAAAATGAGCACCCAGTCTTTAATTCTAATGTGAAATTAATTCAATCTGAATATTATTCATTATTAGAACAACACTTTACTAATATAATACCCAAAGTAAATATTGTTAGTTGTTCCAGAACTATTGCTAGATAGTAGATTAGTTTATAAGCTACGCTTGAATTCATGGTACACGTACAAAATATTTGAAAAATGTTACTTTATATGTGCTGGGACTATTTCCTTACAACATATATTATTTGATTGTACTATTTTAACAGCACTGTACAAAGAAAATGGAATTATTTTATGTGAACAAGACGATATTAGAGTCATCTTATATAGTTCAATGTTACAGGACATCGTGCGTATCATTGTCGGAACAGATTTATTTAAGTTACTAGTATAATATAATTAACAATTCCTATTTGTTTGTTTCTTTGTTTGTTATGGTTATCTAAAATCAAATTGTTGTGAAAAGATGTTAAATTAAAATATTGAATTGAATTGAATTGAATCTTAACTCACAACTCTACTATACCAGGGTAAAACAGCAAGCAATCATACACATTCCAAACACTGACAAAATTTGCACGAGTGTAACGTAAATAAAAAGTATTGTTCGTTAGTGCCATCCAAACCCTCCTAGTTCATGTGAAAGTAAAAGGGGGCTGAACAGTGAACCAGTGAATGGGGGATGTGATGATTGATTGCAATTGAAAATGTGCGATTTCTCTGATCTGGGCAAGAAGCGACATGTAAGATAAATGCGAAATAAAAATATCGAATGGAATGTAGATGTCGACTTATCTTTCATATGTTCCATTTTCAACTACCGAAATTTATTTCAGTAGGTTAGTTTAGCCCACATCCTTGACCCCGTCAAACTAGTCTTTGCAAAAATGGCAGCCCATGGCGACTGTCCAAGAAACGCAAAATATGTTTAAAGCAACAATAGAATTTTATTTTAAAAGACAAGTACATTGTAAATCAATTAAAAAATATCGATAAATTGCATTACTTACCATATGAGTAGAACCAGATGATAATCGATGTTTTTAGTCCATGAAGAGCACCAAATGTCTACGAAAGATGCAAACAACCTCCATCCAAAGAAGTACACCTCGGCAAATGCTCACAAATTGCACAGATCCAAAATTTTCAACATAATTGTACTTCGGCTGCCAATAAATTCGTGTATAAAAAATGATCGTGTATGCATTAACATGTACACAAAGAGGCGGTGATCGTAATGATCGATTCACAAATCTATGTAAGTACTCAACACAGCTTTGTTTATGTTCAGCCGACAGAGGTCGCCTGTTTGCAGGTTTTCATTCATGTATGTAACTGCGCATCTGGAAAATAGTTCGAACAATTGTATTTTACTTAATGTAAGTTATATCTTGAATGGATTAATGTATTAATCCAAAATGTTATTAAAGTGTAAAATGTTGTGACGCATAATGAGGTAATTTGTGGCTTTAAGGGAGACATTTTAAGAAATGAAATTGATGGCGCATTAATATTTCATGCACATGTGCTTGCTGTGATATGCCTATGTTAGTGGATTTGGTCATAGGGCCAAGGATTCTTTCACGGAATTTTATGGTTTAAGACCCCCCCCCCCCCCCCCCCCCTTCTCTCTCTCTCTCTCTCTCTCTCTCTCTCTCTCTCTCTCTCTCTCTCTCTCTCTCTCTCTCTGTAAGACAGCTGTATCCAATTAAAGGTTTTGACTTCCACTTCTCTCCCCCCCCCCCCTCTCTCCCTCTGTCGTATAATATTTTATGTTTACTATTGTGAAAAAGAAAAGTAATGCGTTTAATTATGGAGTTTTACATTATATATCCTTTTTTTAAAAACTGTGGTTATAATACACTACTCAAAATAAAAAGTATAGCATTAAAACAACAACAACAAAAACAACACAGGTGTGGTCATCATCCTATCCTATCTAGGGCCGGACCTGGGACAAATCGAAGGGGGGGTTACAGATTCAGCGAAGGCGCGAAGCGCCGAGCCTTCTAGGGGAGTCCGGGGGCATGCCCCCCCGGAAATTTTTTTTTTTCCAAGGATGCAAAATGGTGCATTCTGGTGCAATCTGAACCTTGAAAAAGCCATGTGTGATGGTCTGGAGCTTTGAGCTTTTTTACCAATTGAACTGACAAACTCTGGGGTACAAAAATTATCCTCTGCCCCTCCCTTAAAAAAAAAAAAAAAAAAAAAAAAACCACACACACACAAACATTTATTTATCAGCAGAGATGTTTTGTATACTATTATTATTCACTACTTTTTGTTGATCGTTAACGGTATAAAGCTTTACCTTGTAGTTTATGAACATCACCGCTCTGCTTTCACTTTCAGTCTTGCTGCACTAGGTTCCTCGGCATTAGTAGGCCTACCATTTGTGAATTGTATCTTCTGGCAAAACAGTTTACTGCCTCTTTGAAGTCAATATCAACATCCCTGTGCACTTTCAGTAAAGCAAGTCCATTGAGCCTCTGTTGCCCCATTGTAGGGCGCAGGTAGTTTTTCAGGTTGCGCAACTGACTGTTTGAACGCTCACATTCGGCAGTAGTGACAGGCAAGGTGCAAGATTCTTTAGCATGATGAACAGGTTGGGAATAAAAAAAATATCCTGTCACAATGTTTCAGTGCTTCTGATGCCGTGGTGGGGATGATAGCTGTCGCACTTCGCCATTTACAAATTAACCCACAGTTGGTATTTTGCATCAAGGGTAAGTTTTCTGGTAGGTCAGACTCCCACAACATTGCCAGTGTCTTCACCCCTTCTGGAACCTGCATGAAACCATCCTGGTTGTCTATTAAAGTGCTTGGCACCAGACAGAGACCATCAACTGCTAGGTCAGCATTTTTGAACCTCGAGTCCAATTCGGTTGACAGGTGTTCCAAGAAAGGAATGGCAATGCTAATCTTGAAATATTCTTCTAGAGTGGCCGCAGGTTGGCTGTCACAGAGAGTCTGTCGGGATGCTTGACGAGGAACAATAACATCAGTTGTCAAAGCATTTGCCATTTTGCTGACTTCACCAAACCAGGCAACGAACGCTGTGTTCATAAATATCAACTTAGCATCTTTATTAATATTTCTAAAAAGTCGTTTTGGGGGGATTAGGGCAGTATCAAAGTGAAGGTGCTGGAAGAGGCTTGCGGCCAGAAAAAGAAAATATGGCTGCATTTACTAATTTAGGCTTAGGGGTTGGGTTACTTGGTCGTTTCAACGGGAAAACGCTTTGGACGTTTCAACGGATCCCTTGAAATGGATTTCCGTTGAATTGTCTATAAATAACTCTTTGTCCCTTGGACCAAAAGTAACTAAAAACTGCAATGTTTTAAAAACAATTTTTAAAAAAATTGAAACTCTTTGCATACAAAAAATTTCTTTTCTTTATTTCTTCTTATTATTTTTTTTTAGTTTGGAGGGGGGGGGGGGTCCGGAACCCAGGTAACCCCCCCTCCCCCCCCCCCCTGGGTCCGGCCCTGCTATCCTATTCCGAAGGTCGTAGGGGCACCACAGATGACCGTTTAACCAGCGTAGGCCTACTCCATCTTTCTCTGTCCTCAGCCACCCTCATGGTCTCGCTCAGTGTCAAGACAGTCCATTCTCGAATGTTGTCCTCCCACCTCTTTCTGTCTCCCTTTTCTTCTGCCTCCTTGCACCGTGCCTTGCAAGATAGTCTTGCTCTGGTGACGTGGCCGTACCACCGGATTTTCAGTTTCTTCACCATCGTGTTGTCCAATGGCTTGTGTGATGGTCTGTCGGACTTGGTCGTTGGTCATCATGGTAATTTAAAATACTATCAAAAATATTCTTTGGAATATGGTCAAACTGCCTTCTTGCTGTGCCCTGACAAGTTTTCACCACCAGTGGCAGCAGCACAGAGAGAGAGAGAGAGAGAGAGAGAGAGAGAGAGAGAGAGAGAGAGAGAGAGAGAGAGAGAGAGAGAGAGAGAGAGAGAGAGAGAGAGAGAATCGTAAAAAGCAGGACTGTTGTTATCTCCCTTTAATTGATCGACGAAGGGCGACTCGGTTATCTCCCTTTAAATGAATGATTGCGACAACTGCCCGCATTCTTGTGTACTTGTGCGTGTCATTGGGTGCTTGTGACACGATGTGTGTGCACCTCTGCATTTGGAAATGCTTGTGTTAGTGTGTGTGCATACATGCGTTTGTGTGCGTGCACAATGAACAGGTTCACCAACGATTGGAGCTGTGGGCTCCATCACCGAGTTCCCTTCAGTAAAAAAAACCCCCATATCATTAGAAAGTGCATGTTCCAATTATTAATGGACAATTTATTGTTGGTTATTTTTTAAAGGCTTACGTTCAAACAATCAATAATCTTATATAGCGCATTTCCAGCTCAAGAACTGCTTGAGGCACTGGTCAATACAGGATCTAACTCAAGCCGCCCACCTGCTGCTTTAGGGCGCATAGTCTGACGCCCAGACGACTGAGCATAATCCTGGGCGAGCGGGGATGGGAAGAAGGGACCTAGTGTGTGCTGGGTGTATTTGTGTAGCCGGCACTCACCCGTCTAGGACATGAGCGTTAGGATCTTCAAAGTCTATGCAATGGAATAGCCTACGCGCGTACACAGACAAGACCTCGGTTTATACTCTCATCCGAAGGAGCAGGAGCACAGTGTCTCAGGATAATTTTTTTTTTTTTACGTTTTAAACTTTAACATGAACATTTTTGTATTTAAAATATTTTTTTATTTGTGTACAATAATTTTAATGTTTTTATTTATTTTTTGTTTGTTTTGGGAGTGGGGGAGGGGCTGGGTGTGTATAATAATTTAGAAGACTAAAACGTAGACATTTTCCTATCCTATCCTTTCCCGTAACTCGAAGGTCGTCGGGGCACCACAGATGATCGTTTAACCAGCGTACTCCATCTTTCTCTGTCCTCAGCAAGTGTCAAGCCATTCATTCTCGAATGTTGTCCTCCCACCTCTTTTTCTGTCTCCCTCTTCTTCTGCCGCCTTGCAAGGCTGATGCTCTGGTGACGTGGCCATGCCATCGGAGTTTCCGTTTCTTCACCACTGTGAGCATGTCATCGTGTTGTCCCGCTGTACAACCATTAGAGACATTTTGAAGAAAATACAAATATTTGTTTTAAAATCAAAATAATGAACAACTACACACTTATATTTAGAAGCTTAAAAAATAAATAGATAAGTTCTTTTCCAAAATAATGAATACTCATAGTATGTGTGTATGAATAGTACATTTAGTGTGTGTATGCCTGTACTCTATGTTTAGAGTGTGTTAAACTGTGTGCGCCTGTAGCGTGAGATCAGTCATGTACGACACATCTCCTTATAAGGGAATTTACCCCGAAGGGGTGCCTCAGTATAAATAGTATACTTTTGGAATTTATGCTTAAATTCCCATTCTGTCTTTCTCATTTGTTTATTTGCTCAGATTAGATCAATCTGCATACTATGTTTGTGCAATCCAGTTCACCTGTATTTCCTTGATTCACCAACGATTTGTTTGGGCTATAGTTCTGTTGAAAAAAAAAATCATAAATAAAGTTTCTGTGGTCACTATGTTCATGATGTTATTATTAGCAATGACGATTTATATTTGTGTTTTTGTTTAATTTATAATAATGTTTGTATTTATTTTGTTTTTTAACCAGGGTTCGATAAGTTTAACTCAAGCCGCCACCTGCGTGGGAGCTTTGAAAGTGACTGGCTGGTGGAGAGCTGCCACAGACAGCTGAACGCGGGGGGGGGATGAAGAAGGGACCTAGTGTGTGCTAGTAACGTAGACGCACTCACCGACTAGGAAGAAATATCAACAAGCAAATGGAATAGCCTACGCGCGTACACAGACAAGACCTCGGTTTAAAAATACGAAGGAAGTAGGAGCACAGTGTACAATAAACGTAAACCGTTAACATGAGTTATTAAAAAAAAATTTGTGTACAAAATAATAGTTGGTAGTATTGGAGTGGGAGTGGGGTGGCGGTATAATAATTTAGACTAAAACGTGACATTATCCTAACCTTTGGAGATATGGGGCTGTTGTAACCAGAGACTTTAGACAAGTATCAATAAACACAAAAAAAATGTGAGTAGACCTACATGTCGCTCAAGGTGTCAACATTTGTGTCCATTCTTTTTAACGACCACACGCGAGCATGTCATCGGGCCCGCTCTACCATAGGGACATGAAGAAAATACAAATTGTTAAATAAATAATACAAATTCTTAAGAGAAGTATTTGATGTGCTTTTATGAATGAATAATAGTATTGTAGTGTGTATGAATAATACATAGTGTGTGTATGAATAGGTATTAGTGTGTGTATTGTGAGTTAGCATCTTTTATGTGTGTTACCGTGTCTGTTAGTCAGAGAGTCATGTACCACAGTCTCCTAGTATGTAATGTGGAAGTAGGGAATGTGGGTAATAAAGAATTGTGCATTGTATATGTACTGCCTATAGCAAACGCTTTTGTTCAAAGAATGCTCCGACATTATGTTTAGATCGAAATTTCACAATTTTTAAGTGCAATAAATGTGCGAGTATATAATGAAATAGCCCGCTACTAAAGCCAACTTGAAATTTTAAAGAATAGCATAAAATATTACGCAAAAAACCTTTGGTTAAGGACGATCACCACGTTGCCACCCTGACAATAATGATTATCATCATCATATCAAAGATGAGATCCTACGGAACTCTTTTGCCCAGAGTGAAAGCAAAAATATAATTGATTAAACACTTTCTTATAACTGTACAAAAATCATGCCTTCAGTTTTCGACGTTGAAAATTTTAATACTGATGATAACATTGAATAGTTACGATCATAATAAGTATGATCAAAGACACATTATGTTTTTATATTTTATTTTAAGAAAGTAACACTATAAATTATTCATAGATAGAAATTTTTCCACAAAGATTCATCTAACCTTCAAAGTGTAAGGCAGAGTTTGATACTGTCAGATTTGACTTCATCGGGAACACCGAGTTATTAGGTTAGTTAGTTAGTTAGATATTCATTGCTTATAGGGTCCAGCGGACTGCAAAGAGCCGAATCAGGACCACAAAATCAAGACCACAACTTCGTTGAAAGAGGACTCACCCCTGATCCGCATGAAAGATCTGCCGAAACAACCCTAGTGGTAACACTGAAGGCACTCCAGCAGCCGGTCACTTTACAATAAAGACATCCCACGCAGGGGACGCTGAGGCTATACTCTAATTTATCGAACCCCCGTGTACAAGAACAAATTAGAATATAAACATCATTATAAAATATCAACAAAACACATACATATAAAATGCCAAATAATAACATCATAGGAGGTCCCAGTGACCACCTGGCAGAAAGCGTCCAGTATTCCCAAGCTGATTCAACAGACCTCACATACAAATTAGGAGTTTTTTCCCAGAAGAGTTTTTAAGAAAAAAGGTAAGTGACTGGTCTAGCGAAGAAGAAGATAGTATAGCAGATTAATAGAACAGAGCAGGAATGATAAAGAACAAAGGAAAAAGACAGCGACAGTGGGAATTTAAAGCACTCAATTTCCAGAAAGTGGGGATACTATTTATACTGAAACCCCCGGGACCCCCACGGGGGAAAGCTATTAGGTCCTTTATACATAATATCCTATCCTATCCTATCCTATCCTATCCTGTCCCGTAACCCGGAGGTCGTAGGGGCACCACAGATGATCGTTTAACCAGCATACTCCATCTTTCTCTGTCCTCAGCAGCCCTGATGGCTTCGCTCAGTGTCAAACCAGTCCATTCTCGAATGTTGTCCTCCCACCTCTTTTTCGGTCTCCCTCTTCTTCTACCTCCTTGCACTGTGCCTTGCAGAATGGTCTTTGTAAGGCCTGATGATCTGGTGACGTGGCCATACCATCGGAGTTTCCGTTTCTTCACCACTGTGAGCAGGTCATCGTGTTGTCCAATGGCTTGTGTGGTGGTCTGTCGGACTTCGTCGTTGGTGATGTGCTGGGTATAGGAAATGCCCAGAAGTCTTCTGTAACACCTCATCTCCACGTTTTGTATTCTTCGTTGTAGATCTGCTGTGAGGGTCCATGCTTCTATACATAATACTATACAGATATAGATGGTCAGGGTTGGTACGTTTAATCAGCAGTGAATTGGAGTCTGACTGTAGGAAAGAGAGGGGAACTACTTATTGTGTTTGTCTGCTAAAATGAATTGTGTATAATGAGTCTGAACGTGATTATAACTAACTTGTTAAAAGTTTATTTCATATTTCTGATGTTGATCGCAAGACACCATCCTTGTAGATCAAAATGAGGATAATAACTGGATTCGTATTTGTATTAGCAGTGTTTGGTGACATTAGGATTTACTACTGATGAAGCACAGAACAATAAGTTGCCACGCCATTGTCAGCAGGGACTGGAGGTGCTCACAATTCCCTTAAAGAGCACCAAGGCTTTGCTTATTTATTTTCATCAAAATGATTTGTCTGCAAAATAAAGACGGCCATTATAGCCATGTTTGATTTCAATGTATTAGTTTCTACCATTTTATTTGGAATAAATAAAATTATATATTATAGTTAATAACTAATAATGTAATTTTAGACAAGACAGAGAGAGACACAAATTAATAGGAAACAACAACACACAAATTCTAATCGATATTGATATAGTTCGGAGAAATTAACACCCATTCTCAAGTTCTTATGGACGTGCAATAATGGGGTGGTAAGCATAAGGACACACAATAATAATAGTGACAACCAAAATGTTTTGAGGTCATAATTTTCTCTCTCTCTCTCTCTCTCTCTCTCTCTCTCTCTCTCTCTCTCTCTCTCTCTCTCTCTCAATGTAAAACGTAATTTATAATAATAATAATAATAATAATAATAATAATAATAATAATAATAATAATAATAATAATAATAAGAAGAAGAAGAAGAAGAAGAAGAAGAAGAAGAAGAAGAAGAAGAAGAAGAAGAAGAAGAAGAAGAACGTAGTATAATAATAAATGTATACCCAGTCTTTATCTTGAGTGAAAGACTTTTTATTGTATAATTTTATCAATGTTGGCTTTGGCCATGAGTCAGCCGAAAGCATCAAAAGTCATTAATATAGGAACCCAAAATAGTTATCTCAATTAGTTTGAAGCTGTGATGTCATACACGTTTAATCAAATAATCAATTACTTCGTCCTATCACATCTAATTTTGCAACGGGCAGAGAAAGTTTGATGGAAGAGTACAGATTAATACATATTTAGTCTGGGCTCGACAGACACCTCTTCCTTCTAACACTGCCTATCAGAGACGGTCATGGTGGAGAGGCGACGTGAGTCTCGGGCGTCTCTGCTACGCAGCGTGCTTCCTTCCTACCAATAAATAAGTGCGCAGTCTTCTGGAATGTTTTTCACCTCGCATATTTGCAGCTTCCTATTCAAGGTATGTTCAAATTCTGGGCAGGAAGAAAAACTTATAGTCGTCTCGTAAGAGACATCTTGGCAGCGCGGTTTAGCACAAACCAACAGCAACTGTACGACCAACGAGGGATTTGCCTTTCTCACCTCCTCCCACGCAGACATGGGCACACTTTCGATGCAGCCAATCAAAGAGTTTAGCCAATGCAGCCATACCGCAAATGGCACCAACAGACATAGAATATAGTGAGATTTTGCAGGCGAGGACTGCCAGCAGACGCCAGGAAGTTTACAAGCTCTTCTGTCACCTGGTGATGCAGCACTCGCAATTCCGTCAGCTTGCGAAACTTTTGCAATACCTCTATCGTTTTTTTTTGTGGTCGCAAACAAGGTGAAGGTTTTCAACGCATGGTACACCAGTAGGCCAGGACACGTTTCACGCTCGTTTGTTTGTTTGTAGATTATAGTCACACGACACTTTCGCATATAGGTGACTACTGGACCGATTTATACTGACACCAGCGGGCCAGTTGTTGGTAAAGGGGAAAATGATCACACGTTGACCAATCCGGGATTCGAACCAGCGACCTTTCGGTTACTAGCTCAAGCAGTACATGGACTCCATGAGCAGTACTAGAACATCCAACACGTTCTTCCAATTTGAGTTGCGCGACCCCAATCTTAGAGACTTGACTCTGTCATCAAAGTCAATCACCCTTAGATGGACAGATTTGCGGAGGAAATTACCAAGCCAATTCAAGGAGACGGTATTCAGTTGAAACGTATAATGAAGTTTGAACTCCGTCAGAATTTGGCTGATTGCAAAGTCGCCGAGAACCTCACTCGGAAACGAACTCATGTGAACAGTGCCGGTGACGTTCAATCGTTCAATACAGCGCCCATTCACAACTTTCCGGCACCTCTCATAAAAACTCGTGGGTATCGCCATTATAAATTAAAACGAGGTTAGAATGACACCAAGTTCCGGTCTGGCTTGTTTTGCTTTTATCAAAAGCTTGATGCGTGACTTTTAAATATGGCAAATTGCCGAAAACGACGATTGTTAGAGCCAGAAAACGAGTGGGATAAGTATAAAAACGGTGGAGGAAGTACATGCTCAGTGAAAGGATGCAAAAAACAATCGTAGAGGCCTGTATTTGTGGCGACTTCGGAGATGCGTCGATCATCGACAGAAAGTGAAACAGGACCTGAAGACTCTTGTAGTTTTCCATAGCTTCGCCGTCGCAACCTTCACAAAACACGAAGTAGTTGACTATGTTAGGCGAGCGTTGTGGCCAAGTGGGCTAAGGCGAGACTAAATTGCATTGTCCACAAGCCAGAAACCAATGGCGCCTGACAGGTGTGGGTTCGAGCCAGCATTTGGGCGTTATGTTTTTCCGAATATTTTTCAAAAATTCACAAATAATGTTAGGTAGGTAGGGTTTAGGCGCGCCACTGGCGATAGAAAGGGATCATAAACTGCAGCAAAATATATATATATATATATATATATATATATATATATATATATATATATATATATATATATATATATATATATATATATATATATATATATATATATATATGTGTGTGAGGGTACGATACTGGTGGCCAGTGACACATGTTATTATTCTTGAATATTTGGAAATAACTCACTAAAACACTCGGAGAAAGAAACCGGAAGTATGTTTCATTGGTGCATAGGATAGCAGAAAAGCACGAAACAGAGACTTCTGGGACTCCGTCATAGTGCTGGATGATTCGTCCAGATCCACCTTCACCGTCTAATGGCCCGTCCACATCTCCTTGTAGCATTTGTTCGGAAATACGTCACATATTGTACCGTCAATGGCCATGAAGAAACTGCACTTGTCTATCTGGTGGCAGGAAACTGACAATTGTAGCCATCGGCTCAAACGGTGTTCTGGCCAGAGGACAAACGTCGTTGTCGCTACTTGAAGCACAATCATCAACTATCGTTTGTTCTAGCTTTCTGCCACCTCCACAATCTGCTAGTGCTTTGCGCTGTTTTACCATCTTCATTTGTGTTACTGGTCTACAGAATCGGTCTTGGCTGGCCAATAATTTTTATTTTTTTTTAATTTTTTAAAATTATTTTGTAGGTACAACACTGTTTGTTTGTTGTTGTTTTTTTTTAAATAGAAGTTTGCTTCAGCCAGTGAATCCGAATCTTCTGGTTTCCCTCCAGAGATTCTGGCTTATCTGAAACACACAAAGACATGCAACTGAAGAAAGGACAAGCTTATACTTCTTATAGGTTAACTCTCTCTCTCTCTCTCTCTCTCTCTCTCTCTCTCTCTCTCTCTCTCTCTCTCTCACCCTTTCTATCTCTCTAACCCTTTCTATCTATCTCTCTCTCTGTTGCCGGAGTTGTTGTTATTTCAGAAGACTCTTTATCAAATGTATTACGGAATGATGATGTGTATGTTTTATTGCTCGGAAATTTAAATGCAGGAACAGGTATCGAACAGCTGGAGCTTGAAGATATGCTATCTTTTGTACACGATGCTTACGATGATAATAGTGACTCAAGGGATGATCTGAATATCTTTTAAAGACATTCTAATGATAGAATTATTATTACATTTGGTAGGTCTCTTTTAAGCTTATGTTTCCTGTTTGATTGCAGATCTATCATTTTGAGGAGGGAGGTAAAGGGGAAGTGGTAAGGAGCCATGGGCAAAGTCCGCCAACAAAGGCAGTTACCCCTCCTCCCCTCACCGCGTAGTTGGGACAGGCCGTGGCTTACCATTGACTAGCGGAGGGAGACCAACGAAAATCTCCACTACTGTCTCAGTGGCATAGGCTTACGATTGACTAGCAGAGACATCCAATCGCAACTTCACGCCCCCCAAATTAATAATGATTGGTCAATTGTGCAATTACAAATAATCATAGGAATACCTATATGGGCAAGCGTTCGTTTTCTTATTGATATTAATTTCAAGGAACTTTCCAAAACCATTTCACTATCTCCTAGCGCTATAGCCCCCTAACACTATTCTGTAGAGTTTCATTCACCACCTAACTGGCTACGCGATGTTAAAGGTGAAACAAAACTACAATAACCATACTCCACGTCTTTCCTCTAACTTTGATTAAAGATTAATTTTCCACACTAATACATCTCCTCACTACCTACCTTATCACTTTCAAACACACACCTACCCTCAAAACTACTAACATATTACAAACTATAAAAATCTTCGTGGATTTCCCAGATCAGTTTCATCTACGGCAAACAGAATATTATTAAATTCAATTAAAACCAAATATTGTAAAAATGTAAAGTGCATTTGTGATGAACCTCTAACTCTAAAACATCTATTATTTGATTGTATTCAGATTCATCCTCTTTTGCCCCTTGAAGTAAATACTATAACATCAGTCAAAAACATTAGTAATGAATTAAGTGTGAGATTGGCAAAAGCTTTAATCAATTCTCCAGTCGCTCGTTTTATTTAACTAAAATTGTTATTGTTCTGTTAGATAGATCGTAATAGTCCCTGTGTGTATTTATGTGTTCATGTATGTCTGTTTAAATGCGTGAATCTGTATGTATGGTCTTTATCATCTTGATGAAAAAAGACGTTAATAAAACAACCAACCAACCAACTAACATATTTCTAAATTACTAATATTGTCTTTGTATTTGTAAACACCTTCACATCTCTTAATATATCAAATTCTATTATACAAATAACTCTATATTTCTGAATAATCAAACTTATCAATGTAATGTATAGTTCCTATCCAATCCTATCCTATCCCATAACTCGGAGGCCGTAGGGGCACCACAAATGATCGTTTAACCAGCGTGCTCCATCTTTCCCTGTCCTCAGCAACCCTCATGGTATAGTTATGCTTTATAACTCACTCCCACTATCAACAATCATATTTCTTGTTTTATTTCATATTTCCTGTTTCTTGTTTTAATTTCACAAAACCCAAAATAATTTCTGACACTACCACCACCCCTTGTAACCATCTCCAACAGTCTCCTTAACGTTTGCAGGGGCGGACGAGGGTGGGGGGGGTTTCCGGGGTTTCCGGAAACCCCCCCCCCAGCCCAAAAAAAAAAAAAAAAAAAAAAAGGAAAAGAAAGAAGAAGAAGAAGGAGAGAAAGAGAGAGAGAGAGAGAGAAAGAATACAATTATAAAAATAAAAATAAAAATAAACATAAAATAAATAATATATATATATATATATATATATATATATATATATATATATATATATATATATATATATATATATATATATATATATATATATATATATATATATATATATATATATATATATATATATATATATTATTTTATTTATTTTTTTTTTATACGAATTTTGGAAACCCCCCCCAAAAAAAACTAACTGATCCGCCCCTGGTTTGGATACACCCAGCGCTAATTACGTTTTCGTTTTTATAACCTCTTATTATCAACACCAATACAGACTTCTTTTATCAAAGCTAAGCATTTCCAGCAACTGTAATACGCTTCTCAAATTAATTAAAACGTTACATCAATTCCAACGACTGTGGTACGTTTCTAACATCGTACTGAAATCATAATTGGACTCTGTCATAATATCGCGACACTGTCGATCAGAGTGACGACACTGAGCCAAAGAGCCTATATTATTACTATAGTATAACAACCTCTTTGACTGAACTTCCACCGGTTTGCTTTGTCCAAGAGAAAAGCCAGTTTAACACAACCACCATGATGATTCATGGTTCATGATTCAGTTTAAAAAAAAAAGATTGCTGCGAACACGCGCTCTTTGATCAAATGCACCGTAAATCAGGTGTAGGCGTACACAGTTATTGTGTATTTTTATTTGTTAGTATGCGAATGTTGGTCTAGAAAGGGCATTGTTTCCACATACATCGGGATCATTTTGATGGAGATGTTCATCTAACTTCACTCTACCGTCAAGTCCATATTCGATATCATTTCTATAACAATTAGTTTTACCGCTTTTTATTATTCCCCAGGCTACAACGTCATAGAGGGCAAGGGCTATCTATTAATATTAAAGATAAAGATTAGCAATCAGCAGGATGTTCAATGCGCAATAAACTAATCTCACCTCGCTGACGATGTACGTACAATAGGCCTAAATGAATATCAAATGAAGTAAGCCTACACATTGTCGTATTTTAATGTTATTCAAAGTAGCTTATTTGTCCACTCAACGGGGACTATAATAAATAAATTAATAAAATGTAACAAAGAAAATAAGAATAATCAATAGAAGGATAAAGAAGATAATGGTGATGAGCAAGAGACAAAGAAAGAGGATGGCTTAGGAGGGAGAGAGAGAGAGAGAGAGAGAGAGAGAGTAGGGGGTGGGGAAGAAGAAGAAGAAGAGGAGGAGGAGGAAGAAGAAGAAAAAGAATAAGAAAAAGAAGAAGACACCCGGTTCACATTGGTCGATGGCTACCAGAAGCATGCTTCACTAGTCGCCTCAACAGTAGAAGAAGAAGGAGAAGAAGAAGAAGAAGAAGAAGAAGAAGAAGAAGAAGAAGAAGAAGAAGAAGAAGAAGAAGAAGAAGAGGAAGAAGAAAGCAAGGAACAATCCAATAATTATCAAACCCCCTCATTACCATAAATCAACTATCAGCTACAATATAACAATGCAAAAAAATCAAGACACATGTATTGAATAATCCACACTCGATCCCTACCTCTCTCAAACACCTCTGACATTAAAGGACTTTAAGATTCTATCACCCAATCTCCCACAAACTTCGTCTCTCGCGGTAGTACTCCCCCTCTCCATCAATATATGTCCAATCCCCCCTCCCCCTTGCCTCCACCCTTTTATCCTTACTCCCACCCAAAATGACTGTCCATTACAAAAAATAAAGAAATGAAACAGCGGCATTAAAATGCAAAGTAATACCGACTTTGATCTTTCTATGCGCTTGACCTTGAGATGACCTTGACCTCCGGTTCCAAATACACTCATGTAATATCAAATAAACTACAGCAAAAGTTGTATTATGCCAAACAAAAACAGTGATCTTGGGATGACCTTGGCCTTCACGTGACCTCTCATTCTCATGTATGATCAAATAACCCAATGTTGTTGCATACTATGGTTTAAATAGAGACCAAATGCATTCCTTGTGTATTATTCACTTGGCAATAAATTATCTTGTATCTTGTATACGATGACCTATTGTATATTTCTGCAAAGCCTAAAATGACCTTGACTTTCAAAATCAACGCAAAAACGGAATATATATATTTTGACTTTGTGGTGGTGTGGTGCAAGCAGCTGGGTTGATGATATACTAATTTTATATATGAAAGATCAATCTATCATCTCTAAATACAACAAGTTTGAACTTTTTATCTCTCATAGTTTAGGGTCAAGGTCACATCAAAGTACTAACTGACTTTAAACCCTTCAAGTTGCTGAGACTGTGTGTATTAAAATGTCCAGTCACGTGTGTTCCTGTCTTGTTTATGTTTATAAAATCGTTGTCTGAGGGTGGTCTTGGTTTGTCCTCCGCATCGACTAAACTGGTAGATTGATTGATTGATTGATTGATTGTTGCTTTAGGTCCAGCGGACTCTTACGAGCCAAATCAGGACCGGACAACCCCCGATCCGCATAAAAGATCTGCTGAAACAACCCTAGTGGGAAAATTGAATGCCCTCCACCGGCCAGTCACTTTACAATAAAGACATCCCACGCAGGGGAAGGCTGAGGCTTTACCCCAACTACTCGAACCCCCGGTTACAAAAACAAAATAGAATACAAACATCATTATAAATCATCAACAAAACACATACATATAAAATGCCTATAGTGCTAAATAATAACATCATAGGAAGCCCTAGTGACCACCCGGCAGAAAGCGTCCAACACTCCCAAGCTGATCCAACAGACCTCATACACAAACAAGGAGTCTTGTCCAGGAAGAGTTTTCAAGAAAAAAGGTAGGTCATTGATCTAGCGAAGAAGAAGATAGTATAGCAGAGTGATAGGACAGATCAGGAATGGGAAAGAGCAAATGAGGAAGACAGCGACAGTGGGAATTTAAAGCACTAAATTTCCAGAAAGTGGGGATACTATTTATACTGAAACCCCCGGCACTCCAACGGGGGTACTGTTGCCGCAGTGAATCTGTCATGCCTACAAAGTCAAGACAGGTTTTCAACTGGAGCTTTCACTTTTCCCTTTATAGGTTAGAACAATCTACAGTGGCAAGATTGCTCATGACCCCAAGGGGTAACTGGTAGATGTTAGGCCTACATACAATATAGGAGGTAGATGAGGTTCCTAGCCATTTGATTGGCTTGCCATAGTATAGTATAGTATAGTATAGTATAGTATAGTATAGTATAGTATAGTATAGTATAGTATAGTATAGTATAGTATAGTATAGTATTAAAAGAAGACATTTAAAAACCTCAAAACTCTCAAGGTAAAATCTTTTTTGGAGTGTACAACACTGGCCAAGTATAGTATAGTATAGTATAGTATAGTATAGTATAGTATAGTATAGTATAGTATAGTATAGTATAGTATAGTATAGTATAGTATAGTATAGTATAGTATAGTCCCGCCCCATCGGCCTATTAGGGTCCCGTCACCAGTAAATTTTACTGGACGGCTTATGGGCACTCTTACCGAAAGAGCGTGTCCCCAAATTGAGTGCCTGTGACTGTTGACGCATGCGTCTATATATTAGCGCCAAAAACTGATAATTACAATTATCATGTGATAATTACAAATAATTAATTTCAATTATCTCGTGATAAGGGTAACTCTCGGTTTTGGCGCTAGTAGGCCGTCATATCTATATTGCGATATGGGTAACTGTGATGAGATTTGTAATGCTGGGTAATCGTGAACTTCTTAGTGACCTGGGCTGTGGACATACCATTCAGTGCAAGGACGGAGGAGGGAGCACACTATCATTTGTTTTCAACAACGTGAACACCTTCGCTTAACTGTAAGTAAAACTGAGAAATTTGACAATACCGTATTGTTTTTATCACTCCAAGTAGTTTAGGTCTGTTTTTGTACCTAAGGTAGTCTACAAGATGAACGATGGTCATTCGTGGTGGATGTCTTTAAAATCAGGTGTGTTTTTTTACAATTATTTTCCGCAGCAATGAAAGCTGGCTCAGTGTTGTAATGGCCTGTTCATCATTGTTTTGTCATCCAGTCTTTTGTATTATTCGTTTTCAATTCTTTCATTTTGATGCGCTTTGTGTCAGCAATCTGTTAAGTTCTACAGCGCAATATACAGAATAAACTGTATAACTAGAAAATTGAAACCAACTATAGTGTTGTACTCTAGGAAGAAGTCACGTGGCAACTTTAGGTGTGCGTGTGTGTGTGTGGGTGGGTGTGTTTGTATGGGTGAGTGTGTGGGTGTGAGTAGGTGTGTGTGTGTGTGTGTGTGTGTGTGTGTGGGTGTGTGTGTGTGTGTGTGTGAAAATCTCTGTTTCATACACATGAACTATCGAAGATGACGTTCCCGTGTTTGTTTCCTAGAAGAAGGGACCAAACATGTTTGTTTACCCCTTGGGGTCATGAGCAATCTTGCCACTGTAGATTGTTCTAACCTATAAAGGGAAAAGTGAAAGCCCCAGTTGAAAACCTGTTTTGACTTTGTAGGCAGGACCAATTCACTGCGGCAACAGTACCCCCGTTGGGGTGCCGGGGGTTTCAGTATAAATAGTATCCCCACTTTCTGGAAATTTAGTGCTTTAAATTCCAACTGTCGCTGTCTTCCTCATTTACTCTTTCCCATTCCTGCTCTGTCCTATCACTCTGCTATACTATCTTCTTCTTCGCTAGATCAATGACCTACCTTTTTTCTTGAAAACTCTTCCTGGATGTGTATGAGGTCTGTTGGATCAGCTTGGGAGTGTTGGACGCTTTCTGCCGGGTGGTCACTAGGGCTTCCTATGATGTTATTATTTAGCACTATAGGCATTTTCTATGTATATGTTTTGTTGATAATTTATAATGATGTTTGTATTCTATTTTGTTTTTGTAACCGGGGGGTTCGAGTAGTTGGGGTAAAGCCTCAGCCGTCCCCTGCGTGGGATGTCTTTATTGTAAAGTGACTGGCCGGTGGAGGGCATTCAATTTTCCCACTAGGGTTGTTTCAGCAGATCTTTTATGCGGATCGGGGGTTGTCCGGTCCTGATTTGGCTCGAAAGAGTCCGCTGGACCTAAAGCAACAATCAATCAATCAATCAATCAATCAATCAACATGTTTGTTTCGGCGATAAATCTTCTAATATCTAATTATGTCAGTTTTAGAAGCGTGTGGTTTTTTTGTTTTTTTTTTCTTCTTTGTTTTTATATTTCTAGATATCTTTTTGAAAATGCGAGTGTCTGAAAATCCATTTAAATTGCTTGCCATCTTGTTTTTTTTTGTGTTAGAATGTTTTAACGCAAAGTGGGCGACTAAGGTAGGTAGGTAGATTAACGTCCCCAGACACACTTGGCATATAGGGGACTTCGGGCGATTATTCGGAAAACGATGCTTAACGTCCTATTGCATGAGCGTTAAGGACGATCACCACGTCACCACCCTGACAACAATGACCATCATCATCATATCAAAATCGAGTCGTTTTATATCAGGTAGGCGAAACGTGGTGCACCGGTGTTTAAACAAGTGTCGCGAGAGGCAAGTTCAACACAGCACTAAGGCTACAAGCCTACACGCTCAGTCTGCGTTGGCCTATTTGGCTGACTACACAGCTAGGTGGTTATGCTTTGTCTGAAACTCACACAAGAAGGAGCAACGCTCTGAAAGATCTCTCTAACTGAAGACTAGCAGGTGACGGGTAATAATCATTCATCGACAGTATAGCCATAGCCTGAGATTGTCAAAAAGGTAAATGATCGATCTTTTGTTTCACCGCGATTATTGATAATATTGTTGAATTATGTTTGTGAAGTTTTGTCATGTTTTATCATTGTGAATGTTTGCTTGACCACATGGCGAACCTGACTGGTTTCGACACCATGAGGTAGACCCACTACCCAACTGTTTTTTCTCCTATGTGTAGTAATGCAGAACAGTGGCTGTACCGGAGAATGTGTATATTGTTAATTACTTCTCCATGTGCTTAGTTTAGCCATGATGTATGTATATGTATAGAAATTATGTTGATGATTCCAGTGGACCACGGACTTAGAAAAATGATCGTCCATTGTTTGTAGAAGTGGAGCTATCACTGAGGGCTAAAATGATCGTCCATTGTTTGTAGAAGTGGAGCTATTACTGAGGGCTATTTCTGCCATCAGTGAGACGCTCTGCACACCCTTAGTATACAAGGTGTTGCAGAAAGTCGCCTTATGTTGTGCAGACGAGCAGGCTTGTTGGTCCCATGCAGGAGATAGACCACTGAGAGTGAACCCTGACACTCGGCCTGCAGTGGAGCATCGAGCACTGAGCTACGATAGCCCAATAGTCTACCAACCAGGTGAAGACACCACCACAACACCGCTCATCGACTAGAAAGCTAAGTCAATTGAAACCGTGCACCAAAACTGCTCTAGACGGACTGTGCGATAGTCCACTCTTCCAGAAAACTGAACAGTAGGACAGGAAGCACTATTAGCCCAATGATGAGACAGTAGCTGCATAGACCTATCAAGGAGCGAACTACTCGAAGTGAAATTTTTGACATTTGAACTTTTAAGTTAGTATAGTGATTAGAAGATTTTGTATAGAGTAGAGGAAATAAATGTGGGATATTTACTGTTAACAAGTGGCTGGACTACCTATGTTTCATAGCCGTGTGAGAGCTAGTGTGTCAGTGAATCTTTTACCATTTTCTCCCTTTCTTTATAACCCCAGCCTAACACAGACCGAGCTAAACGTATAAATGTATTAAGATTAGTCACAGGGCGATCCCCTATACGCTCAATGTGTCCGGGGACATAAATTTAATTAAGAAGAAGACAGGGCGATTATAATAGCCGATCCCCCGCAGACTGTGACGGTGGGTCTATTGTTGCTGGGCTCTGCACAATGGAATGTTATTACCCACTCGTCTATTGTCTATGGGGATCGCTAGTAATCTCCCTGTGACTTAACTTAATACATTTATTTGTTTAGCTCGGTCTGTGTTTAGGATGGGGTACAAAGATAGAGAGAAAAATGGTAAAAGATCACTGTCACACTAGCTCTCACACGGCACTTCTTCTTCTCTGTTCTCTGGACATGCTAGAACTGATGGGTCTCTGTGTTTGGTGTGTGGTTGTAAAGGTCAGAGTAGTACTCTGTCCATCTGTCCAAGACTTCTTGTTCTTCTGTAAGGTATATGCCAGACTTGTTGTGGATCGTGGAGACATTGGGCTGTTTAACACTTGTCAGTCGCTTCACAGTCTGGTAAGCCTTCTTGCTGTTGTTCTTGTTCAGACTGTTCTCTATTTCCTGGCATTGATCTTCTATCAATTTCTCCTTTGCTGTGCGCATGCCTTTTCGGATTTCATTGTTGATTTTTAAGTAGCTCCCTGTGAGGTGTTCTTTTTCTTTTTCATCTCTCTTCGTTTATCACAGATCCAAAAGTTCAGGTGTGATCCACAGCTTCTTCTTTGGCCGGTGCTTTCCAAGGATCTCCATGGTGGCATCTGTCACAGCTAAGTTGAAGGTGGTGGTCATGGTGTTGACATCTACTTCACCAGCTCCCAAATGAGCAGTGGTGCAAATTTCCCTCCAATTGTGGCCTGAAATATTTCTGCCACCTCCGGGTCTTGCAGTTTGTCCAGGTCGAACTTCAGTCTAGTGCATTTTGCTGTGTTTACTTTCTTCAAGTGAAGCCGGAAAGACATCATCACAAGATCGTGGTCCTGGTCTGCTCCTGGAAAAGTGCGTGTCCTGCCAATGTTGATGCTTGATCTGAAGCGTTTCTTGACCATGATGTAGTCGATCTGGTTGTGATGCTCCCCTCGACTGTGCCATGTCCATCGTCTGGATTTTTTGTGGAGACCAAGCGTGTTTGCCAGTATCAGATTGTTGTATCTGGCAAACTCCAACAGTCTCAGACCCCTGTCATTTTTCTCGTTGTTGCAGTGGGGTCCACATGTGTCTCCCCAGTTATGGTGTACTTCTTGGCCAACCTTGGCATTCCAGTCGCCTTGCACTATGACTATGTCCTTCTTCGGCACTTGGTCAAGGACAGCCTGTAGATTTTCATAGAAATCCTCCACTTCGCTGTCATCATAGTCTGATGTTGGGGCATAGGCGTGGATGATGGTGATGTTGAAAGGGGCTGCTCTCAGACGGATGGTAATGAGTCTACTGGAGACTGGGCGGCAACCCTAGACAACTAATGAGTATGTGTGCCTATAAATACCTAGTATTGATGAAGTGATACCTTGCTATCCTCTATGAGGTGATACCTCGTTAACCTCTATGAGGTGATATCTCGTTACCCTCTATGAGGTGATACCTTGTTATCCTCTATGAGGTGATACCTTGTTAATTACTCTCTGTTACACTCCGTTTGATGGTGGTGTTTTCTATCAGTAGTAGATTCAGCCCCAATGCATGAATTCTCCTGATGAGTCTAAGTTCGGATTCGATTATCCACACAACCCGTCCAATCAGCATACAAGTCACAGAGTCGACGTATGAAGTTTTCCACTTTTATTCAGCACACATCAACAACTGCATACAATCGCCTTTTCACTTTTTTACAACAACACAACACAACAACTCTCTCAAAACAGTGCGGCACATATATAGCCTCTCTCTTCTCCCGAACACCCTGGATCAATCGAGTATGACGCAATTTAACCAATCGCTTCTAACTTCGTCATCACTGACTTACGTCATACATCTTTCTATACATTCCAAGAATGTTCGGAAATATTTACATTTATCGGGAATCTTCGATCGACCGTAAACACGCAAATCTAGAGAATTCCCCAATAATATCGACTAACGAAAAATATCAACGTTATACAAAGCCTCTTCTAACAACAATGCAAACTCAAATCAAAGGTATATTTTATACACTCTATTATTGAATACTTTGCAAAGCGAAACGATTAGATCTATCGTGCGTGTTTCAGACATGCTATCGTTCGCGTTTCAACGTAACTCTCTATGAGGTGATAAGCTTACCTAGTTACTCTCTACAGTTACTCATAGGCACTAGTGTGCTATCAGTATCATGGGATTGTGATATGTTTGTTTTGAAATGGCAATAATAATAATAATACAGTAACAATAATAATACTTTGGTTTGATTTGATTTTTGTTTGTAGGGTCCAGTGAACCTTTAGCGGTCATAGCTGGACCACAATAATAATAATAATAATAATAATAATAATAATAATAATAATAATAATAATAATAATAATAATAATAATATTAATAATAATGCGAATAATAATAATGTTAATAATAATTACAATAATAATGCAAATAATAATAATAATGCCAATAATAATAATAATAATAATAATAATAATAATAATAATAATAATGGTAATAATAATAATAATAATAATAATAATAATGATGATGATAATAATAATAATAATAATAATAATAATAATAATAATAATAATAATAATAATAATGTGGCAGCCTTTGTCTAACACATGAGCACAATATGCAAATAATAATAATAATGCCAATAATAATAATAATAATAATAATAATAATAATAATAATAATAATAATAATAATAATAATGCTAATAATAATGCTAATAATAATGCTAATAATAATAATAATAATGCTAATAATAATGTTAATAATAATAATAATAATAATAATAATAATAATAATAATAATAATAATAATAATAATAATAATAATAATAAACATGTGGCAGCTTTAGGCGCATTGTCTAACACAGGAGCACAATATCCTAGGTGACCGGGGATAGGAGAGAAGAGAGCTAGTGCATGCTGGGTATATTTATGTAACTGGCACTCCCCTTTTCACAACAGCGTAAAGTTCGTGCGATGGGATGCGTGTGTGCACAGACTAGACCTCGGTTTATATACTGTCATCCTAAGGAGCAGGCGAGCATGAGCTACATTGTTTGTGTTTCAGATAAACGGGAATAAAAACTGTTATGTCGAGTGACAGGCCATGGCAGAAATACAGGAGCGACACACTCACTGCGGTGGTGACCTAGGAATTAAACCACAGAGGAAATAAAACGACGCACCGCCACGGAAATAAAACGACAGAGACCCGAGTGTGCTTCAAGCTGCGAGGATTGTTTTGTTTGCCATTTGGCCGAGGAATATGATTGGACGAGGACGAAGTCTTACTAATGGACGAGGACGAAGGCTGCCTAATGGCCGAGGACAAAGACTGCTTTATGGCCGAGGTAGCAGGCTGCCTAATGGCCGAGGACAAAGACTGCTTTATGGCCGAGGTAGCAGGCTGCCCAATGGCCGAGGACAAAGACTGCTTTATGGCCGAGGTAGCAGGCTGCCCAATGGCCGAGGACAAAGACTGCTTTATGGCCGAGGTAGAAGGCTGCCCTACGGCCGACGAAGATGGTTGCCCTTTGGCCCAGTTGCCGCTTCTGCCGGTGGCGACAATTGTCAGCCTGCTGCCGCCATTGGACAAGTGCAGTTTCTTCCTGGCCTTTGAGAACTCCAAGTGTGACATACAAAACAAACATAGTGAGGCGATGTGGAAGGGTCATCAGGCAGTGACGGTGGATCTGCAAGAACCATGGAGCAACATGACGGTGTCTAAGAGGTCTCTATACGATTATTACGTCCGCTGCATAGAATATTTGCACGTCACCGTTGCTGCCTTTGGCGATAACAGCGTCATGATGTCACGTTTTTTCGACGACGTGGCCACCGGACAACTGTTGAGGGTGCTGAAACTCCAAGGTATTCAGTTAAATTCAATTTCATTTAACTTACGCCTTCTTAATCTTACGTAATTTGACAACTTCTGTGTACTCTTGAATTGTTTGAATGTAAGGAACATTTTGGGCTCGTTTAGGGTGTTCTTCTGGAGAAAAGTGACATGTTTTATCTGTTACTACATTTGAATAATAATTGTAACATGTATATCGCACAACCAAACTTGTAGTTTGCTCCAAGCGCTCATTGCCACACTTTGATAGAAACTAATGAACAACAGCAATTGGGGGAAGAGGGAGGGGTGGGGGTAACAACCACCATACCCCAAAAAAACATCCACACTTATAACTATACATATGTTCCCTATCCTATCCTGTCCCGTAACCCTGAGGTCGTAGGGGCACCACAGATGATCGTTTAACCAGCATACTCCATCTTTCTCTGTCCTCAGCAGCCCTCATGGCTTCGCTCAGTGTCAAACCAGTCCATTCTCGAATGTTGTCCTCCCACCTCTTTTTTGGTCTCCCTCTTCTTCTACCTCCTTGCACTGTGTCTTGCAGAATAGTCTTTGCAAGGCCTGATGATCTGGTGACGTGGCCATACCATCGGAGTTTCCGTTTCTTCACCACTGTGAGCAGGTCATCGTGTTGTCCAATGGCTTGTGTGATGGTCTGTCGGACTTCATCGTTGGTGATGTGTTGGGTATAGGAAATGCCCAGAAGTCTTCTGTAGCACCTCATCTCCATGCTTTGTATTCTTCGTTGGAGATATGCTGTGAGGGTCCATGCTTCGCAAGCATATAGGAAGATGGAGATGACAAGGGAGCGCAGTAGTCTTATTTTGGAATGTAGACTGATGGTCCTGTCTTTCCAAATGGGCTTCAACCTTGTCAGGGCAGCAGTTGTTTGTGCGATCCTGGAGAGGACTTCCTGTCGTGACCCATTGTCTGATACAAATACATATGTTGCTGCTACAAATTTATGCCAGATTCTTTATTGAGATTGAGAGTGCTTGTATCAACAGGTAATGCTAGAGCTCATTGTTTACATTTACTATCTTAACTTTGTAATTTATTTAAGGCTGCCCTCCTCTTACCCCCCCCCCCCTCCCAATAAAAAAAAGAAAAAAAAGTCTGTTTACGGTAACATAGGGGAAAAATAGGGTCGGTAGGTAGGCTTTCTTGCTTTTTCTTTTTTTAAAAACTTTTTTCACCTTGGGTGCGATTTTTTGGGGGGGCGGAAGAGGGGGGGGGGGTTCATTGTTTTTCCAGGCTATTCCAAATAACAGTTTAGGGTCGGGCCAAACAATTAGGGTCGGTCGGGATACCGTAAACAGACTTTTTTTTTTTGCCTAAGAGATATAATGTTGCAGCTGAAACCATGTTTATTGTCCATATTAGCTTTGATGTTACTAGAGACGTAGCTAAATATTACAAATGTTTTACAATCTTGATTAAAGGATTGTGAACTTATCTTGACTTCAAGGTAATAGCAGACTGGGTCCGGATTTCTCCACAGTACTTGCTAACGTGCTGCGCAAGTGCACCAGCCTGCGGACGATCGACTTGGACTCCAGTGTTAAATTCGGAGATGACGAGATGTACAGGGCTTACTGGAAAGACTTGCTTGCTGCGCTGCTAGAGCCGGAATCGTGTCCCAAGTTGCAGGTGTATCGTGCGCTACTTACCCTCGCCTACGACACGCAACCACTGGAGGTGTTGAGAAAGTTCTCCCAGCTGAGGGAACTACGAGTGCACCATGATCATGTGACTGCAGGACTGGTGAAGTTCCTGGCCTCTAAAAACAGTCCTCCTTTGAAACGCCTCGCCATAGTCTTTTCCTGTACCTGTGCTTGCCACTGTATGAGAAGGGTGCCCATGTCTGCGTGGAAAGCGCTGGGAAAGGCCAAGCCCTTGATGAGTGTACAATTGCTGGTGGTGGCTAGCTCTTCCCGCGCTGAACAATTCGCCCTTAAGATCAGTCTACTCCCTTCTTCACCAACTTTCCAAATGGACTTCCAAAATAAGATCACACAGTGTGAGTTTAAAAGTAAAAATATGTGGGATATTTTATAATTATGTTTGTATTCTATTTTGTTTTTGTAAATAGGGGTTCGATAAATTAGAGTACAGCCTCAGCGTCCCCTGCGTGGGATGTCTTTATTGTAAAGTGACTGGCTGGTGGAGAGCTTTCAGTTTTACCACTAAGGTTGCTTCGGCAGATCTTTTATGCAGATCAGGGGTTGTCCGGTCTTGATTTGGCTCGGAAGAGTCCGCTGGACCTAAAGCAATAATAATGTAATGTAATGTCATCCTTCGGTTTCTTCACAGGCTCTGAAGTCTTTTCTTTGGTCTTTGTAAACTCGTGGGCCTCCTACATACGTACGCAGTATAATTATAGTATGTAATTGAGGCCTACGAAAACGAGACTTCCCAGCCTGTGGTTTATTCTGCAGTTTTGTACGAGACGCCATAATTAACTTGGAAGAATCTAAAGCGCATGCGCAGCTCTCTATACAGACCTGCTAGCATTTCGTTTGTTAGACTGAACGTTCTGTAACGTTTTGTTGGCAACGAACGTTGTTCGGAGCGCCACATAACAGAGAGGTCTCAAAGGTCGTAAAACTATGTCATTGATATAGAGCGTAGCTGAAAAGCAGTTGGACGATTAGAATTAAGACCAAGAGGATGGAGTAGGTGCCAGTGTAAATCAGCAAGAGTGATTGTGAAAGATGACAAGAAAGAATGGCGCAGGTTTTTATGTAACGTTTTATGCCGTTTTAAATGGAATCACCCCTATATTATCTTTTCATGTGATTGTGTTGCTGATTGTATGGAAAGGAAAGTCTTTTACGTACTTCTGAGTGCAAGGAATGGATGGGAGAGTTATAGAGTGAGCGGGAGACTGGTGTGTGGTGGCGGTAGAGAGAGAGAGAGAGAGAGAGAGAGAGAGAGAGAGAGAGAGAGAGAGAGAGAGAGAGAGAGAGAGAGAGAGCTGTGTAGTTTTATTTATTAATTTTTTAAATGACAGTCTCTATAAGGTATTGGTTTGTTTTGAGACTGGAATAAAATTAATATGATTCATTCAAAGGATGTTTGGCTCAAGGTTTATTCCACTTGTGAATAAAGGTCGATTCATACCAAGGTAAGTAACATATCCAGTCACAAACAGGAGTTTGTTCCCTTACTCACAAAAAAAAAAAAAAATTGAAATAACCAATTCAAAACGCTACATCTTCCAAGAGGCCCGACTACCTGAGGGACTGATGATGATGATTCAAAGACGTATAACGGTCCCCTGAGGTTGCACACCCTAGCATTCAAAGAAGAAACTTTACCGAAATGTAGGTCTACTTGCAGAACTTTTGTTCAAATTTTCATAGCAACTAGGAACACATTGGGGAGGTGATATTATGTAGAACAGCTATGTACTGGTGCAAATGATGACGACATTCGAAGATTTGCAACTTTGGATGTGCACGTGCAGCTGAGGAGAAGCGTACACAGGTCTTTTGGAAG
Source organism: Oncomelania hupensis (assembly GCA_036898135.1). NCBI lineage: Eukaryota > Metazoa > Mollusca > Gastropoda > Littorinimorpha > Pomatiopsidae > Oncomelania > Oncomelania hupensis. The sequence continues at coordinate 3,130,780 of CM072521.1, read as the reverse complement.
GTTTTATTTGTCCTATCCTATCCTGTCCCGTAACCCGAAGGTCGTAGGGGCACCACAGATGATCGTTTAACCAGCATACTCCATCTTTCTCTGTCCTCAGCAGCCCTGATGGCTTCGCTCAGTGTCAAACCAGTCCATTCACGAATGTTGTCCTCCCACCTCTTTTTCGGTCTCCCTCTTCTTCTACCTCCTTGCACTGTGCCTTGCAGAATAGTCTTTGCAAGGCCTGATGATCTGGTGACGTGGCCATACCATCGGAGTTTCCGTTTCTTCACCACTGTTAGCAGGTCATCGTGTTGTCCAATGGCTTGTGTGATGGTCTGTCGGACGTCGTCGTTGGTTTTATTTGTAATTTTCATAAAGTCTTTAATTGTAATTGTACCATTTTAAATACTTTGTCGTTTTGAATGTAATTAAAATAATGAATCCATTCCTAGTGTTCGAAAATTCGGGATATGTGTTTGTGCATGCGTTTTGTTTATGGCTTTCTTTGTTAGCACAAATTCTGTTTTGTTTGTTCACGCCCTCCATCCCTCTCCCCATGCACACACACACACACACACACCCGCACACACACACACCTATACACAAAGAAAAAAACAAAAATCTGTAGACTTTACTTTCATTTAATTTCATTCAATGAATAACATTCTTTCAAGGTTCAAACGCAAGCAATTCTGACAACATGTGCAATATTTTGGTAATACTACAGCACATCGACTTCTTTTTTCATTCTTTTTTTTTTAATATATATGCATGGGTAATCTTTTTAACATTCTTTCAGAGTTCGAACAAACATTTGTGCCTGATGCTCACAAATAACAGGAAAACAGACATTTCAATTAAGGAGTCTATGGAGGTGGTGATTTTTTTTTTTAAAACCTCTCAATTGCAACAGTTTTTGCTGCTGTTTTTAACAATGGATGCTCATCTCTTCATCAGACCCTGAAAAAAGAAAGAAAGAAAGATTTTAAATCAACATGCAGATGAACAAAAGATAAATACAGAATGAATTGTCCAGCAAGTGACAATAGAGAACACTGCACATAGGTACTAATGTCATCGCCATTCCTCTCATACATGCATTGCACCATAAAACAAGACATAGCCTTTGGTGAAACACTTGCAAGGGACACGTTTGTTGATGTTGCGAGAGAAAGAGAGAAAAAGACAGCTTGACCACACACACACAGAGAGTTGGAGTGAGATAGAGAGAGGAAGAAGCGGTGCCTAGGTTTGATGCTATAATACTTTGCAATAGGTGGACCCTCCAATGATGACAAAAGAGAGTAAGATCAAGCCTGGGAAGTTGAAAAAAAAAGGAAAATGCACAAAGAACGAAAGATATAAAGAAGGGGGAACATAGTGAAGGGAAAAGAGAAAGAAGGGAAAATAGAAAGAGAAGGGAAAAAAAAAGAGAAGGGAAAAAAAAAAGAGAAGGGAAAAGAGACAGAGAGGAAAAGAGAAAGAGAAAAAAAGAGAAAAGAGAAGAGAAAAGAGAAAGAGAAGGGAAAAGAGACAGAGGGGAAATGAGAAAGAGAAGGGAAAAGAGACAGAGAGGGGAAAAGAGAAGGGAAGGGAAAAGGGACAGAGAGGGGAAAAGAGAAAAAAGGGAAAAGAGAAAGAGAGGGGAAAAGAGAAAGAGAAGGGAAAAGAGAAAGAGAGGGGAAAGGAGAAATAGAGGGAAAAGAGAGGGAAAATAAAGAGAGGGCAAAATAGAAAGAGAGGGGAAAAGAAAGAGAGGGGAAAATAAAAAGAGGGAAAAATAGAAAGAGAGTGGAAAAGAAAGAGAGGGGAATAGATAGTGGGGAAAAGAGAGGGAAAAATAGAAAAAGAGGGGAAAAGAAAGAGAAAGAGGGGGGTACAGAAAGAGGGTGAAAGAAAGAGAGGGGAAAAGAGAAAGAGAGGGGAAAAGAAAGAGAGGGGAAAGAAAGAGGGGAAAATAGAAAGAGAGGGGAAAATAGAGAGGGGAAAAGAGAAGAAGGGAAAAGAGAAAGAGGGGGAAAGAGAAAGAGAGGGGAAAAGAGAAAGAGAGGGGAAAAGAAAAAGAAGGGAAAAGAGAAAGAGAGAAAAGAGAAAGAGAGGGGAAAAGAGAAAGAGAGGGGAAAAGAGAAAGAAGGGAAAAGAGAAAGAGGGGAAAAGAGAAAGAGAGGGGAAAAGAGAAAGAAGGGAAAAGAGAAAGAGAGGGGAAAAGAGAACGAAGGGAAAAGAGAGGGAAAGGAGAAAGAGGGGAAAATAGAAAGAGAGGGGAAAAGAAAGAGGGGAAAATAGAAAGAGGGAAAAAGAGAAAGAGAGGGGAAAAGAGAAAGCACACAAAGATTCTGAGAGTAAGAACAAAAAGGCAAGCCACTCCAATGTATTTGCAGACAGCTGGCACACATAGCACAAAAATAAGTAATGTCAAAAGTGTACATTTTGTTGGCAGAGTAGCGGTTGGGCTTGATCCTAACAAAGTGTAAGGAAAACCTGCAATGACAGGCCTTATCTAAACTATCTACAAGCAACAACAAAACTTTTTTTAATCCCCTCAGACAATTCTTATATACAGCGCAAAAGATGTTTAGAAAATGGTAAAAAATGACCTTGACTTTTGACAAAGTATGATACAAACGATCTAACATGCTTAGCAATAAAGTATCCTCAAAGAAAATATGATAAATTTCAGTTCTGTTATTTTAAAAATAAGGCAATAAGTGTGTTTTGAACCCAAAAAGTGAAATTTGGCGTGACAGACTGACTGACAACCAGACCTACAGAAGAATGGCCCACGAAGTGAAGCACCTGTATACAACAAAACAACCCAATGGCTTCATCTGAGGTTTGGTCAAAATCTGGTCAGTGGTTCTTGAGATATGGCATCTTACATTTTGGTTGGTTTTGATTCCCTGACTATGGGAAATTATTTGACAGTAAGTCTACAAATACTACAATAGCTAAAAAGGGAGTATTTGCAAGTCTACAAATACTACAGCAGCTAAAAATGGAGTATTTGCAAGTAAGTCTACAAATACTACAACAGCTAAAAATGGAGTATTTGCAAGTAAGTCTACAAATACTACCACAGCTAAAAAGGGAGTATTTGCAAGTAAGTCTACAAATACTACCACAGCTAAAAAGGGAGTATTTGCAAGTCTACAAATACTACAGCAGCTAAAAATGGAGTATTTGCAAGTAAGTCTACAAATACTACAACAGCTAAAAATGGAGTATTTGCAAGTAAGTCTACAAATACTACAACAGCTAAAAATGGAGTATTTGCAAGTAAGTCTACAAATACTACAACAGCTAAAAATGGAGCATTTGCAAGTAAGTCTACAAATACTACAGCAGCTAAAAATGGAGTATTTGCAAGTCTACAAATACTACAACAGCTAAAAATGGAGTATTTGCAAGTAAGTCTACAAATACTACAATAGCTAAAAATGAAAAAATTTGCAAGTCTACAAATACTACAACAGCTAAAAATGGAGTATTTGCAAGTAAGTCTATAAATACTACAACAGCTAAAAAGGGAGTGTTTGCAAGTGAGTCTACAAATACTACAACAGCTAAAAAGGGGAGTATTTGCAAGTCTACAAATACTACAGCAGCTAAAACGGGAGTATTTGCAAGTAAGTCTACAAATACTACAACAGCTAAAGAGGGAGTATTTGCAAGTCAGTCTACAAATACTACAACAGCTAAAAAGGAGTATTTGCAAGTAAGTCTACAAATACTACAACAGCTAAAAAGGAGTATTTGCAAGTAAGTCTACAAATACTACAACAGCTAAAGAGGGAGTATTTGCAAGTAAGTCTACAAATACTACAACAGCTAAAAAGGAGTATTTGCAAGTAAGTCTACAAATACTACAACAGCTAAAAAGGAGTATTTGCAAGTAAGTCTACAAATACTACAATAGGTAAAGAGGGAGTATTTGCAAGTAAGTCTACAAATACTACAACAGCTAAAAAGGAGTATTTGCAAGTAAGTCTACAAATACTACAACAGCTCAAAAAGGGAGTATTTGCAAGTAAATCTACAAATACTACAACAGCTCAAAAAGGGAGTATTTGCAAGTAAGTCTACAAATACAACAGCTAAAAATTTAGTATTTGCAAGTAAGTCTACAAATACTACAACAGCTAAAAATGGAGTATTTACAAGTCTACAAATACTACAATAGCTAAAAAAGGAGCATTTGCAAGTAAGTCTACAAATACTACCACAGCTAAAAAGGGAGTACTTGCAAGTAAGTCTACAAATATTACCATAGCTAAAAAGGAGTATTTGAAAGTCTACAAATACTACAACAGCTAAAAAGAGAGTATGGTCGGGTAGAGAGGGAAAGGGAGATATAAAATACCCACTTTTTGATAATCTGTACCACATCTTCATCATTCAGTATGTGCTCCTTCCCCACCTTCTGCGGACAGTGCTTGACGGAAGTTCCCCACACCAAGGCACTGTAACACAAGCAAACCAGGCGTCAAGGTAAGTCTTTCAGGGTGGCTCAGAGGCCTGGGGTGTTTGGCAGTGGTGTGGATGCGGCAAGCTGTCACCTCGATCTGCTGGAGTTAGACCCCTTGTTTTCATTCACCACTCAAAATAGCAGGTTGTTTTCAATGTTTTTTTTTACCAGTGTACTGAGCAGTGCGGTTTGAGTTGGGGCAGTGCACTATTCCAGACTAATCCGTTTATTCTTCTTAGATTGACACACTTGGAAGTTCGTTGAGGAAAAATTAGGTTTTGCATGGACTTACAAGGCAATTCACATTATAAGAATCCCCCTCCCCCTCCCCCGTAAATGTGAGTTTGTGTTACTGTGAGTTGTTTGAATGCGGACTGTGTGTGTATTTTAACCATTGTGAATCTTGACTTGACAGGTTTGAACTACACCTCAGGCACAACGTGTGTTACAAGATGTATAGGTCAAAGTCAGAGTATCGTTTTGAAGCCCATGAATTACAGTATTTCACTATTTTTTTTTATTATTACTTGAACTTAAATCAACTTCACTGACTATTTGAATTCTTTGATGATGGAGCGATGCAGCTTGTTGCAAAAATCTTCGACCGAGTTGAAGCCTCCCTTCAGCACAACTGGCGACGTGTAATCCGGAAGCTGACCTTTGGGTTTTGTGTAGCTGTACAAAAAATCCCAGACATAACAAGTCAAACAGCTTTTTAATGTAATCCGTGTTAAAACTTTTATCTTCACAACCCTACCTTCACCCCTGCACAAACACCAAATGCTACAGCCGTGGCTTTATAAAGAGATTGGCTGGGGAAGGTGGGATGAGGGGGGAGGAATGGGGGGGGGGATAATCACACAGAGTAGTTTATTTCAATCACAAATGTTGAAGTCGTTATGTATGTGAAAAATTAATGACAAAGCACAAACAAAATAAAATGCCAAAATACATTTACAGCCATGCAACATCAAGGCAATATGAAATTCACTTGCATTGGTTGAAACTAGTTACTAATCAAATGTCCAAAATCAACCAAACGTTTATAGATTTATTAAGAGCTGGGTGCAATTTGTTTCCCTGTGAAAGTGTTGTATACATATTTTACATAACTGATAGGAATTTCTCACGACAAGAACCTATTGTACAGGATGTGTGTGCATTTTATTAAATATAAAATTCCAACTGTTCATTGTACTCACATTCGAACCAGTTTGAGGTAGTCCCACATTTTCTCCAGCAAATCGTCAAAGTTCCATTTGTGATGGGCCGAGATAGGCACACAGTGAGGGATCCTGTAGATGATGTCCAGCTCCTGTAACACATTAACCACCTTTGAACATATCCCATCATTATGAACAAAGACGCAGAACAACCTTAAATAGGACTATGGCAAAAGCTTCACACAAAAACGCTAAATGTTCTATCCAAAAACAAAAACTTTCCACAATCTTGGTCACTGAACGACGTAACTTCTGACATTTTGAAACGCTAATGTGTATTTTGTAAAGGTGAAAGAACTAGAGTTCCAAGTTAAATTATTGTACACACTCCTCTCCCTCTAGACTCATTCCCTCAATCCAGTCCCCATCCCCCTTTCTCAAACTCATTTGTGCTTATCAACCACCAAGACTCGGCTCAACTTAACTCTTGGTGACCTATAAGGTTTTCTGTACATTTGTGCCTATATCCTGTGAGGATTTCAAGTTTACTGCAATACCAGGAGTGAGATTTAGCGGTCGCCCGGTCGCCCGAGGCGACTTAAAACCAGCTCGGGCGACCTCACTTTATAATTGAGCCAGCCCGACTGGCGACCTAAAAAAAAAAAGATACTACTTGCAGACTTTTAGAAGCTCGGTCCGAAGCGAGAGCGTTTTTAGGTCACTGTTCGTCTGCTAGGAGTATGAAGCATACGCGAACGTTATTTCCCTTTGCCTATTTCCCTTTCGCGCCAAGCGCGCTGTCTGCTTTGTTTGTGAAAAAGACACTCGCTACAAATTACGTGTATTCAGTGTATGCTTTTCTGAGCCACTTTAGCGACTATTTAAAGATGAATTTATTCGTAAAAACAACATAGAATGAAAGTTGAAATGTTGATGTTTTTATTGATGTAATTTTTATATGACAATAATGAAATGCAGACCAGTAAATTGCCGACAAAAATGTGGCTTATCAGCTGGTTTCCCGCATGTCTAGTAGGCCACTGCCGCTACCTATGTATTGTCAGAATTTGTGTTTTATATGTGAACGATTGTCGGGCTGCCTACAAACCATGCGGGCTACCTCACTTTACTTACTAGCTAGCCCGGCGGGCTAGTTAGTCTCCTGGGTTAAATCTCACCCCTGCAATACATTGGGTTATGAATTTGAAAAAAATGTAAAACATTTATTTATTGTCACACTGACTTCATATTTTAGGATATGTTTACAAAATGGTTATTTTATGTACCCAAAGAACCATTTTGACTTTAGTACTATTTTTACCTGTTGGAATCTTGTAATGAATTCATAATTACAGGTATTTTATGGACTATGTTAATAAAACAACAAGACAGTGTGGATTGCATGTGAATGTGTGCACAGTCAACACAGACAAGAAAACTCACTCTGGTTGTCTACACCAAGTCCTTGTGCTCTTTCAGCAATAAGCTGATCGATAAGGTTACCAAACTCACTATCACTGTCAGAGCTATCCCCTGCCATCATGGCCGAAAATTTCGCAAACTCAAACCTCAAACCTCAAACAAAATCATTAAAAAAGTACACAAAACCACGTCAAACTTGCGAAAACGATAGCGGAAAACACACGTGAACCTTTCCGGAAGTTTACTAAACCTTCTCTCACGCACTGGAGAGTTCCTATTTCCTGTGATTTCACGACTAAAAGGTGCACTAACGAGGCATACATCACCGCGCTTCAGGGTTACGGGTGAGGCGCGCATTACCGCGTTATAGGCCGCTAGAAGTTAACAAATCACGAAGTCGTTCCTGTACACACATCCCATCACTCATGCACACACAGTATGCACACACACACACGCACTCAACTATCTCCTCTTGCCCTTCAATGCAGTTTGAGTCAAACAAGCTGAGGCACAAATACGTTCAATGGTCAAATGGGTTGACACACTGACCTCTATGGAGATCTGGTCAATCTTGTTGAGGATGTAGATGCAGGGGATGTAGACCCGGTTGCCCTCCACCACATCGATCAGATCCTCCGCTGTGGCGTCGTAGCGAAGCGTGATGTCGGCGTTGTGGATTTTGTACTCCCCCAAGATGGTCCTCACCGTGTCTATGTCCAGCTCGCTTTGTGTACACTGGGGATGTAAAGAACGAAAAGACGGTCAGCTCCGTGGTGTTTAAACAACCGCAGCACATTGCAAGTCCTGAATGTGGCGTGATAACACGGCAGTGTACTGTGCGCTGCGTTCCCTCGCCTACCACACATGTTCCTTCCTCCTATTGTCCATAATCATTTCCTTGGTCTTGCCTTCATTACGTTCTAAATAATTATCGTCACATCAGCCAACAAACCTATCTACCTCCTGCCTGTCGTCAGAGTCGTCTCCGTCAGTCAAGAGTCCAGTCAGTCCAGTGTCACCTGCAAACTTTGTCATGGGACAGGAGTTGCTAGAACTTCTAAAATCAGGTGTAAAGGAAGAAGAAAAAAAAAGGGGAGTGGGGGACAGGGGGGCGGAGAGAACTGTGTCCTGTGGAACGCCTGTGTTCGTGTACAAAGTGTCTGACACTAGGTTATCTCTCATCTTCACAAACTGAGGCCTTTTGGTCAACTAGTCCATGATCCAAACAATGGTGGGAGCTGAAACATCTATCTTTAAAAGCTTGTCTGCCATTACAGGAGGGTGTAGGGTCACAAAAGCACTGGAAAATTTAAAAAACCATCAAACGAACAGTAAGAACCAGGTTTATCTTTTTCTTTGTTAGTTTATTATGCATGTGTAGTGTATTGCCTAAGTTGTTGTTCCCTTGTATGCCTTTGTGAGTACGGTTGGTGTGAACGCTTGCATACCTTGTTTTATTGTTTATGTTTGTTCTAAAGATATATCCCATGTTAAGAGCGGTGAGCCCAGCCCTGAGCTGGAGTATCGCGCTATATAAGCCTACTTTATTATTATTATTATTATTATTATTATCTAAATGAGAATACATCTTGTTAAGAACATACAACACAGCGTCATCAACACTCCTGTTCTTCTATAAGCAAACTGACATGGGTCAATAAAATGTTTCACAAAATCACTAAGCTTAACCAAGACAATCCTTTCAAAAGCCTTCATGCACACAGAAGTCAGTGCTACATGCCTCAGACCTTCCTGGTTTGCACAGACCGTTTCTTTAGAACAGGCACAATGCATGAGGTTTTCCACAGCGCTGGTACTTTACTAACACTAAGACTAAAAATAACTGAAAATATGTAACAATGTTTTAGTACTCTAGGCTTCATCCCGTCGGGTCCCCCGCTTTACTATCATTCACCCTCTTCAACCCTCTCCTCACCTCTTCCTCCGTCACTACAATAGGGGATTCCCCTTCCGTAGGCCCACTATCACTAGTCAACTTTTCCCTAGTTGTCTCTCTTACAACGCTAAAATCAGGCTTATCAACACGTGAATAAAACTGGTTCAGAGCATTTATATCTGCTTGTAGACACTCATAATGTTCAACCACACCACCCTTTCTCCCCTTGTAGACACTCATAATGTTCAACCACTCCCAGGCATTCTTTATATTCTTTCCAGGTAAGTGTCCCTCCACCTTTTTCCTGTACTTGTCCTTCCCCTTCCTGAGCACACTCTGAACCTCTTTCTGAAACTCCTTCACATCCCCCCACTACTCTTGTCTGTAAACACCCTCTTCCTCTTATTCTAAATATGCTTGATGCCTTTGGTAACCCAGGGTTTACTATTACTATAGACATCCACTGTCTTTTTTTGGCACTACGATGTCAACACAGAAAGAAACATAATCAGTTAAACAGTCTGTCAGTTCATCGACATCACTTGCCGAGTCCACAAATAGCGCCCAATCAGTGCAGTCGAGCATCCTCTGTTTCCATGGATTTGCTCGAATAATCATAGATAGTATATATATCTATATCTATATTATCATAGATAGTATATATATCTATATCTATATATTACCATAGTCTGCAGGTTCAAGCCACCCTTCTCCTTTTTCTTGAAGATGATGTTAGGTGGATCCTTGTTAAGCCGGATTCCAAATCCCTCCATTTCGCGCTCAATGATTCGTTTGTGCTGTAGAGGCTTCAGGCAATCCAACACGATAAAGATCAGGCTGCACGTTCGCGCCACTGGATGGGAAAGTTTTACAGTCAGAGGTAAAATACTTTCAAACAAAGTAAAATGACTACAAAATGAACACTGTGAAACAAAGGGGCTAAGGCAAAACAGCCGGATGAAGATCAGGCTGTGTATTTGCTTTAAAGGAAAGTTTTACAATCCAAGGTTAAAAAATCTTCCAAGCAATTTAAAATGACTAGAAAAGTCAACAGTGAGTACAAAAGTCTTAAAACACTTACTCAAAACTTTAACAGCAAAAAAAGGAAGACAAGAAATGAAATAATATTAAAGCAAGAAACATTTGTTAGAACAATAAAGATTGCGATTGTAAAAGAAAAGACAAGAAATGAAATAATATTCTGACAGAAAAGAAGGGAAATAAATCAATACATAGGGACTACACAACCAGCTGTGCTTTCTGACCTGCGATAACTTGTTTACCACGACCCTTGCCATCCTTTGCACCCTCAATGATACCTGGCAAGTCCAGCAACTGCAATCAAATGGACAGAAGAAATCAAACTACATCCTCAGAAGACTGTTCTTGTATAACGTGCTTAGCCGATCAAACAACTGCTCAAGGGGCTAGCAAATTACATTACATTACATAATTGTTGCTGTAGGTCCAGCGGACTCTTCCGAGCCAAATCAGGACCAGACAACCCCCAATCCGCATAAAAGATCTGCTGAAACAACCCTAGTGGGAAAACTGAATGCCCTCCACCAGCCAGTCACTTTACAATAAAGACATCCCACGCAGGGGACACTGAGGCTGCACTCTAATTTATCGAACCCCTGTTTACAAAAACAAAATAGAATACAAACATCATTATAAATTATCAACAAAACATATACATAAAAAATGCCTACATTGCTAAATAATAACATCATAGGAAGCCCTCGTGACCACCTGGCAGAAAGTGTCCAATATTCCCAAGCTGATCCAAAAGATCTCATACACAAACAAGGAGTCTTGTCCAGGAAGAGTTTTCAAGAAAAAAGGTAGGTGACTGGTCTAGCGAAGAAGAAGATAGTATAGCAGATTGATAGAACAGAGCAGGACTGAGAAAGAGCAAATGAGAAAGACAGCGACAGTGGGAATTTAAAGCACTAAATTTTCAGAAAGTGTGGGGGGGGGGGGGGGAGGGCGGCTAGCAAATGAGATTCATCATGCACAGAATAGTGTGCTAAAAAAATAAGACCAGGTCAAACCTGCATCTATAAATCATTTACAAAGTTAGTTATTCATTGCTTACAGGGTCCAGCAGACTGCAAAGAGCCGAATCAGAACCACAAAATCAAGACCACAACTTCGCTGAAAGAGGACTCGCCCCTGATCCACATAAAAGATCTGCTGAAACAACCCTAGTGGTAACACTGAAGGCAATCCTCCAGCCGGTTACTTTACAATAAAGACATCCCACGCAGGGGACGCTGAGGCTATACTCGAACCCCTGTTTACAAAAACAAAATAGAATATAATCATTATAAAATCTCAACAAAACACATACATATAAAATGCCTACATTGCCAAATAATAACATCATAGGAAGCCCCAGTGACCACCTGGCAGAAAGCGTCCAATATTCCCAAGCTGATCCAACAGACCTCACACACAAATGAGAAGTTTTGTCTTGGAAGAGTTTTCAACAAAAAAGGTAGGTGACTGGTCTAGCGAAGAAAAAGATAGTATAGTAGACTGATAGAACAGAGTAGGAATGAGAAAAAAAAAAGAGGAGAAAGACAGAAACAGTGGGAATTTAAAACACTAAATTTCCAGAAAGTGGGGATACAATTTATACAGAAACCTCTGGCACCCCCACAGGGGAAAATCATTTACAAAAAGGCTTGCACAATGGACAAACAAGGCTACAAAGAAAACTACAGAAGAAATGCAAAACAAAAAACAAAAAATAAATTAAAAAAAATTAAAATGAAGCCTAATTTCCAAAGGTTTGGGATGTAATCTCTGGTGGCGTCAAACATAAATGTGATGTGATCACTGCCTATCTTTACTGCTTCTATCAGTGTGATTGCTGTAATGCCTACTGGATGAAATCAGGTGTAAGTTCAGGATAGGAGATCAAAATCATTTACAAAAAGACTTGCACAATGGGCAAACAAGGCTACAAAAAAAAAAAAAAACAACTACTACGGAAGAAATGCAAAAAAAATAAAATAAAAATGAAGCTCAATTTCCAAAGGTTTTGGATTTGATCCCTGGTGGCTGTTACACTCCGTTCGATGTTGGTGTTTTCTATCAGTATCTGATTCAGCCCCGATGCTTGAATTCCTGATAGTTGTGTAACTCAGATTCGTTTATTCACACAGCCCGTCCAAAACAGCATACAAGTCACAAAGTCGACGTATGAAGTTTTCCACTTTTATTCAGCACACATCAACAACTGCATACAATTCTCAATTCAACTCATCAACTTTCACAGCAACTTTCCAAATCACTATCAACAACTTTTTTTCTCTCTACAGCAATCTCGGCACACGATTAAATAACCTCTCTCTTTTCTGGAACAATTTGGTATACTGTAGAAATGACGTACTGCCACCAATCGAACTAAAGATCGTCATCACTGACTTACGTCATCACACATTTTCTCTACTTCCGGGAACATTCACGACCTTCGATATCCATCGGGAAATTTCTATAGGAAGTAAACACTCAGATCCAAAAACTTCTACAGTAATATCGACCAAAGCAAATTATCAACGTTATACAAAGCCTCTCCTAACAACAATGCAAACTCAAATCAAAGGTAAATAAACTCCATTATTGAATACTTTGCAAATCGAAACGATTAGATCTATCGTACGCGCTTTAGACACACTTTCGTTCGTTTCAACGTAACATAACCCCCCACTCAAGAAGAAATTTACCCAATTTCTTTCAACAACGTTGAAACGTAATGCACAAACAAAGTACAGAATTAAAACTTATTTCAGACTGTCTGAACACTGTCAATATTCACAGCTTATTCACACAGAGTCAATGTTCTTCCATCCGCAAGTCTTTCTGGGTACTGTCAATGTTCGCAGTTTATCTACCCAGTCAACGTTTTTCATTTTCAAGTCTGTCATTACCAATATCCTTAGTTCGTCCACACAGTCAATGTTCTTTCGTTCGCCAGGAATCGACGCCCTCGTCAGTTGCGGTCGTCATCGGCCCAGGGTCAAAGACGATGATCACGTGGGCTTCCCCGGAATCAGTGCGTCCTCCGTTGTCTCCTTCTTCCATCGGATGTCCGACGCAGTCGACGTTGTCAGCTCCCAGAATGCATTCGCTGGGTCTCACGGTCAGGTTGGCTTCTGCGGGACGGTGGAACAGCTCCCTCAAGGTCTGCAGATGCTCCTTCCAGGTCCGGGTGTGGATTTCATGTTCGACCAAAGTCGTAGAGCCTGGGACATCACTGGAGCTATGGGGAAATTCGCCCATAAGGTCCTTGAGCTCCATCTTTTGACCTTCTGTCAAGCGTGGTCCTAGCTTAACATCATCGATGCCTTCTTTGCTATCGAAGTCTCCCAGTTCCAACAGTTCCTCGCTATCAAAGCTGTTGTCGATCTCAGCTGCTGTTGCTGCATGCACAGTCTCTGATGGCCTTTCCACGTACAGCTTAAGGAGGTTGGCGTGGTATATCTTGGAATGCTGGCCGACCTTCACCTTATAGTCGTTGATCCCCACCACGGTCTCCACTTCGTACGGGCCTTTCCACTGCATCAGCAACTTATTATGATCGGTAGGTAGCAGCACCAGCACTTTGTTGCCAGGTTTGAACTTCCTGTTCACAGCCCTACGGTCATAGTAGTGCTTTCCACAGTCCTGGGACTTCTTCAGGTTTTCTCTGGCTATCTCGAGAGTCTGCTCCAGCTTCTCCCGTAGCTCAAACACGTACTGGTAGCTGTTCTTCACCTCTGGGGTGTCTACTTCTTTCGTCCACAGTTCTTTTAGGATGTGCATCGGCCCTCGGATGGTTCTTCCGTACAGCAGCTCGAACGGAGAAAAGCCGGTGGACTCCTGCGGTACTTCTCTGTAGGCGAAAAGTAAGGCGTTGATATAGCGATGCCATTGTCTGGGCTGCTCGCTGCACAGTTTCTTCAGGGTGGACTTCAGCGTAGCATTGAACTTCTCGACAAGCCCGTTGCACATCGGATGGTAGGGTGTCGTAGTCAAATGCCGGATGCTCAGCAGTCTGTTGACCTCCTTCATGCAGTCAGAGACGAACTGCGTCCCGAGGTCTGTCAGAATTTCTTCAGGCACTCCAAGCCTACTGAACATGTCCACCAGTGCCTCTGCTACAGTTTCAGTGTCAATCTTCTTCAGTGGCACTGCTTCTGGGTACCGAGTCGCATAGTCCACTAAAGTCAGTACCCACCGATGACCTTCTTCACTCGGAGGTCTTATTTCGCCGATTAAGTCTAAGGCCACCCTCTTGAAAGGTCGGTCGATCAGAGGCATCCTCTGCATAGGCACTTTCGGGACCCTTCCTCGAGGTATGGTCTTCTGGCAAATGTCACATGATCGGCAGAAACGGCTGACGTCCGCATGAAGTCCTGGCCAGTAGAACACCGCCTGGATTCTGTCCGACGTCTTCTTGATGCCTAGGTGACCTCCCATAATTGAGTCATGCGCTACTTCCATCACCTGGCGCCTTAGAGGTAACGGTACCAAGACTTGACGTAGTGGTTTCCCTCCGTTGACCCTCGGGTGCTGGAAGATTCGATACAGGATCTTGGCCTTCACCTCAAAATAGACCGTACCACTGCCTTTGGTCACGTGGTCTTGGCGGTTCCTGTACTTGTTTAAAGTACTATCATCTTCCTGGAGCTGGATCAGCTTATCTCTGTCCACGATGGCAGCTTTGGAGTTGTCGGCGACCTTCAGTGGCGTAGACGTCTTGTCTCTCTTGGCCTGGGCCCTGGTTGTAACGGCACCGACGATCTCTGGTCGGCAGGGCTGAGCCGGAGTAACCACATTGTCCCGTAGCAGCTCTGTAAGGTCTCCATCGGGAAACGGCAATGGATCCTCCTCCACAACTTCGACGCGTTGGATTGAGGCAGGACTCCACTCTGGATCGGGGTCGTCGGGTCGTCTCGCGCCGTCGATATTCCCGATCATCAAATCGTATAGCGGCTTTTTCAGGCAAACCGCTTCTACTTCGCCTGTGTAGAAAGGGGTGTTGACATGAATCTTCGCAACTGGCGCTTTCACACATTTGCTGTCGGCCATAAGTGTCCATTTTGAATCGCCAGTGAACTGTTCTTTAGCGATTAGGTCTTCTCTGACGATGACCCCACTGCAGCCAGAGTCTCTTAAAACAGTCACTTCATGATTTCCGACGCGTCCCTTGGAAACAGGCATGTTCTGTACGGTCACAGCTGCGCTGGCGACGACGGGGATGGATTTTCCGTTGGCAAGGAGAAGTTGGCCATCGGTCATGCACTCTTGCACGTCCGCAGGAGTAGCTGTGCACTTGGTCTCACTCGGAAGAATGACGCTCCCGCCGCACACTTGATGGTCAGATCTACTGGTTTGCCGTTGATTGGAGAACCGCCTCTGCCGGTTGCCCGCCGCTGAATTGTCCGTACTGCTCCGCTGTCCGCTACTTTTGTTTTGAGGACAGTTAGCCGCTCTGTGGTCTGTAGCGTTGCAGGTGAAACAGCCCCTTGAATGCCCTTCCCTGGGAGGTGGGGTGGAGTCCGTCTGCCTCTGGCTCGTCTGGCTCCCTTGGATCTGGTTCCCATGGTTTGCAGTCTTCTGAAAATGTTTCGTCGCGCTGGGTGGCCCCAGGGTTTTCCCATGAGCGATGAGATATCTTTCAGCAGCCTCAGTCACATCTTTAAGCGTCTGCAGCTTTTGTTCTTCTAAGTGGGTCGCTAAGTCCTTGTGACAGGCATTGAGAAATTGTTCCTTCACGATCAGGTCATGGAGACTGTCGTAAGACTTCGTTTCGCCTGATAACTCCACCCACTTGTGTAGATATGACGACAGGCGCTCCACAAACTGCTTTGGCGTCTCGTCTGACTTAGGCCGGCATTCACGGAAGCGTTTACGGTAGCCCTTCTCTGTAAAGTTGTAGCACTGCAACAGGGCCTCTTTCAAGACGTCGTAGTTTTTGGCGTCATCGTTCGACAGTCTGGTGTAAACTTCGAGAGCTTGCCCCGTCAGAAGTGCACTTAGTCGAATCGCCCAGTCTCGAGGTTGCCAGTTGGAGCTTTCGGCGAACCTTTCGAATCTCGCCAGATAACAGTCAATCTGGTCCTTCCCGTCGACGAAAGCTGGCAATTTTGGAGCCGTATGGTCGTTGGTGACTTGTGGCGCATGCTGATTGTTCTGGATACGCGCCAACTCTAGCTGGTACTGACGCTCAGCCTCTAATTGTCTCTCGTCCATCTCGTCACGCCGACGCTGTTCCTCTAACTCTCTTTCTTGACGCTGCTGTTCAATTTCCAGACGCTTCAGTTCAATCTGAGACTTGACGTACTCCGTCAGCTGCTTGCCTTTTAGATTCAGTTGCATCCCTTTCTGCCAGAAGTCAGCCATCTTGATGCTTTTCTGGAAAGTTCTTTTCTGGAAAGTTCTTTTTCTAGAAAGTTCTTGACTGGAGAGTTCTTTTTTTTCTGGAAAGTTCTTGACTGTGCTGTACCTTTCTAGACTGTTCTAGAACAGCACGCTTTCTGCAGTAGCGCTGATGCTTGTCACTAGTCGCCTTTGCTGACGCAGGCCCCGCTGTCCTCGTCGTATGCGACGCTGCACCACGCTGGTGTTGATGTATACGCTCCTGTGCTGAAGTAGACGCGACGTCCGCTCGCCGCTCTCTGTAACACTGGCGATGTAGCTCCGAGACTGTTCCTCGACGTAGTCTTGCGGCAGCTACGTAGTCCCGATCTGTTGTTCGCTCACGAAGCAACTCTTCGGCGACTACACGCCCTTGCAGTCAACCCGAACCTATCGGTGATGTAGTCCCAGTATGTTGGCCCCTCTCGACGCAACTCGTTGGCGGCTACCCTCGATGACTGCCTCTCGTAACGTTGACTCGCTTGTTGTAGCAGTTGAACCCTTGGCTATGGCGTGAATCGCGGCTTGACCCCCAAAATGTTACACTCCGTTCGATGTTGGTGTTTTCTATCAGTATCTGATTCAGCCCCGATGCTTGAATTCCTGATAGTTGTGTAACTCAGATTCGTTTATTCACACAGCCCGTCCAAAACAGCATACAAGTCACAAAGTCGACGTATGAAGTTTTCCACTTTTATTCAGCACACATCAACAACTGCATACAATTCTCAATTCAACTCATCAACTTTCACAGCAACTTTCCAAATCACTATCAACAACTTTTTTTCTCTCTACAGCAATCTCGGCACACGATTAAATAACCTCTCTCTTTTCTGGAACAATTTGGTATACTGTAGAAATGACGTACTGCCACCAATCGAACTAAAGATCGTCATCACTGACTTACGTCATCACACATTTTCTCTACTTCCGGGAACATTCACGACCTTCGATATCCATCGGGAAATTTCTATAGGAAGTAAACACTCAGATCCAAAAACTTCTACAGTAATATCGACCAAAGCAAATTATCAACGTTATACAAAGCCTCTCCTAACAACAATGCAAACTCAAATCAAAGGTAAATAAACTCCATTATTGAATACTTTGCAAATCGAAACGATTAGATCTATCGTACGCGCTTTAGACACACTTTCGTTCGTTTCAACGTAACAGTGGCATCAAACATAAATGTGATGTGCCTATCTGCCTAGCTTACTGTTTCTTTCAGTGTGGTGATTGCTGCAATGCCTACTGGATGAAATCAGGTGGAAGTTCAGGTTAGGAGATCAATGAGCCCTATTCTCCCTTGTCCTGGATGGTGCTGCACTACAGCTGCCAAGTTTTCAGTTGGGAAAGAAACCTGAATTACATCCAGTTGGGGGGATAGATACATACATGTATATATCTTTAAAAAAATCCAAATGTAAAAAGTGCTGTGTAACTGAGGATTGTGATGCTGACCTGGATTTTGGCTCCTTTATAGCGGATGACGCCAGGCACAGTGGTCAGTGTTGTGAACTCGTATGCCGCCACCTCCGAGTACACGCCCGCCAAATTGCTCAGCAGTGTTGACTTTCCCACTGATGGGAAACCTGAATGCCAGAACAGACTGTACAATTATGAAAATATGGCTATCATTTTATTTGTTTTATTGTTTATAATAAACCTGTACACCTCAAGAGTTGCCCAGGGTGCTGGCTGATACAGGAAGTAACACAAACCACCTGAGACCCCCACTTGCTGCTAGTCCTATTTCACAATTTCTACTTTCTATCATTTCCTTTACAACTAGGTATGCGGATAACTGTGATTGCTTTGACTGCTGATGGCTGAGCAACATGTACATCTGAAGTAAGTAAGCTAGTTCTAGGTTTAATTCAATGAGTAATTAATTGTGTGTGTGCATGTGTGTGTCTGGGAATGGGTGAAGGGTTGGAGGGGGATGGCCAAAAAGGCATTATCGCATTGGTGTTGTTGCTGTTATGTTCTTTTACTTTTGCTTGTAACTTGTACATTTAATATGTATTGTTTATTACAGTGATGATCTCTGCACCTGTCCAAATTCCTTGATGAGGTAATAAAGATTTGTTGAATTGAACTGAATGTTATCAAAAAAATGACGCTAGCACAGGCTGTCTGCAGTTGAAAGATCTCTCCCCAAATAGCATAAGTGGTAGAGCTTTTTAAAATTTGTGTGTATAAGTATTCTCTTCAACATGGACTCAAGTATTCATTAATGACAGTGGATGCATGCACGCTGTATTTGGTGGGTGGACTTGACGGCTTACTTCCTGGCGGTTAAGCAAAGCCCACTGCTGTTGGTAATGCAGAGCTGCCAACTGCTATTGTTGGTCGGGAGTAACAAAAAGGCAACTTGGGAGTAGCAAAATGGCGTTTGGGAGCAGCATTTCAACAAAATGTTACGGATGTGTTTCACTGTATTTCGTTCGGTATTTCTGACAAGCATGACGCATTTTGGACTTGGGCGGTTCATTCGTTGTACTCGCTCCAGCAGGTCGCTTCGACATGTTGAAATGAAAATGGTAAAAATCTGCACACTCTGACACGGTCTAAAACCATGAAGAACTAAGATGGCGGTTAAGCGTTTCCGGTAATTTTGTACTGCGCTTTCCGATTGTCTAACACAGACGCAGTGTGCGTGCGTGCGGCAGATACAAAACGGTCACACGGCGACTTGCTGTTGCTGTGCGAGTTTTACACAGCCACTTTCTTGTCAAAAAATGGTAAGACCTACGCTAGACAAAATTTGACCGGGCGTAGCAAATCGAGACCGGGCGTAACAGCGTAGCCAAGTCAACTCTAGCGTTGCAAACTACGCCCAAAGCGTAGCACTTGGCAGCTCTGGTAATGAATAACACGAATAAAGTGATCAACAAAGAAAAAAATAATTGACAGTAAGTTCTTTAACATGATACTGAGGGGACAAGAAAGCAGAGAAACACAATCTAAAAAGTCAAGAAATTGACTCATGTGGAAAACTAAATCTATGCAACAGGAATGGCCATGCCACAATTGACCACTGGAAGACTGAGCCACCTTTGTACTGCTATCAATCATGCTACACAATCATTATTAATATTATTGCAATGTTGGTTACAATTAAATTTGAAATTTTGCAATGCAAGTCACAACATCTGAAAAATATATATATATAAAAGAATATTGTATCTATTTTCTTACAATGTGAATGTCTGAAAATAACAATACTGACCCACAAAACCAATACGAGCATCTCCCGTTTTGGCGACATCGAAACCCTCACCACTACCGCCACCTCCACCTTTTGGCTCGATCAGTTCTCGACGCAACTTGGCCAGTCGTGCTTTCAACAAACCAAGATGTCCGCTTGTTGCTTTGTTCTTTTGTGTTCGAGCCATCTGCACAGGTCAAGAAATATAACTGAAGTTGGAGATTACTTCAGATTGATCTTCCCTAGACTGAGTTTTGAGAAACTTTTAATAAACAAGCTGGATGGGTATGGATTGCTATTTTTATACTTTTAAACAAGAACTACAGCGAGAAGTACATCCAAATTCCAACCAAATCTCATCTTTAACTAGTTTTATGTACACAGGTTCCTCCTATCCTATCCTATCCTATCCTGTAACTCAAAGGTCATAGGGGCACCACAGATGATCGTTTAACTAGCGTACTCCATCTTTCTCTGTCCTCAGAAACCCTGATTGTTTCGCTCAGTGTCAAA
Organism: Oncomelania hupensis; assembly: GCA_036898135.1. Lineage (NCBI taxonomy): Eukaryota > Metazoa > Mollusca > Gastropoda > Littorinimorpha > Pomatiopsidae > Oncomelania > Oncomelania hupensis. Next base: position 3,110,711 of record CM072521.1, on the reverse strand, counting down.
CCAGCCCATTCTTGAATGTTATCCTCCCACCTCTTTTTCAGTCTCCCTCTTCTTCTACCTCCTTGCACTGTGCCTTGCAGGATGGTCTTTGCAAGACCTGATGATCTGGTGACGTGGCCATACCATTGGAGTTTCAGTTTTTTCACGACTGTGAGCAGGTCATCGCGTTGGCCGTTGTCCAATGGCTCGTGTGATGATCTGTTGGACTTCGTCGTTGGTGATGTGCTGGATATAGGAAATGCCCAGAAGTCTTCTGTAGCACCTCATCTCCATGCTTTGTATTCTTCGTTGTAGATCTGCTGTGAGGGTCCATGTTTCGCAAGCGTACAGGAAGATGGAGATGACAAGGGAGCGCAGCAGTCTTACCTTGGAATGTAGACTCATGGTCCTGTCTTTCCAAATTGGCTTCAACCTCGCCAGGGCAGCAGTTGTTTGTTCGATCCTGGAGAGGACTTCCTGTCGGGACCCATTGTCTGATACAATGGCTCCTAAATATTTGAAGCTATGCACTGTGTTGAGGGATTGGCCTTGGACTTTGATGTCCGTGTTGATGCCATTGGTGTCGTTGGTCGTCATTTTGGTCTTCTCTGCACTTATTTCCATTCCATAGGCTCTGGATGTGGTGTCAAGCCTCTGTACCAGCTGTTCAAGTTCTTGTTTCTCTCCAGCCAATCCATCAATGTCATCCGCAAAACGAAGGTTGGAGATTGCTCTTCCCTCTATGCTGACTGTGCCTTCGTGATCTGCAAGGGCATCTGACATGAAGCGCTCTAGGAAGATGTTGAAGAGTGTTGGAGAGAGTAGGCATCCCTGATGCACATTGATTGTTGTTCTGAACCAGTTTCCGATGGCGCTGTTGTGGAGGACTGCACTGGTAGCCTTGTCATTCAGGCTTTTGATGACTTCAATAATTTAAGGGCTGATGTTGTACACTTCCATGGTTGCCCACAGAGCTGCATGCCAGACTCGGTCAAATGCCTTTTTGAAGTCTACGAACACATGATATAAATGTTGGTGCTGTAGGTATTTCTCGCAGATTATTCTGAGGTTAAAAATCTGTTCAGTGGTACTTTGCCCTGCCCTGAATCCTGCTTGTTCTTCAGCTATGTCTATGATTTGTTCAGCTTGGGGTTTCAATCTGTTGAGTATTATTTTCAGGAGGACCTTGCTGGGATGGCTGTTGAGGCTGATGGTGCGGTAATTTTCACATTCCTGAAGCAGCCCTGAAAATGAAAAAAAGGTCCCACTAGCCTTTGGCTAGTAACTTAAAAATTTTACTAGCCAAACTAAAAACTTTACTAGCCAAACTAAAAAAAAAGTTCATTTTAGCGCACTCGCATTTGGCGACTAAAGTTTTTTTTTCAGTCGCCAATTTTTTTTTCCACTAGCCATGGCGACTAAATTACTCGCCATTTTCAGGCCTGTGAAGGTTACCTTTTTTGGGGAAGAGTGATGACAAGCGACTGGGTCCATGGTGTGGGTCACGCCCCACTATGCCAGGTCTTGTTACAGATAATGGTGAGTGCATCAATCATTGCTTCTCCTTCTGCTTGAAGCAATTCCACGGGTATGTTGTCCACTCGCGCTGACTTCTCTTTCTTCAGCAATTGCACTGCTGCCTCCACTTCTCGGAGAATTGGGAGGATTTCTTCTTCTTCTCTGTTCTCAGGACATGCTAGAACTGATGAGTCTCCGTTTGGTGTGTGGTTGTAAAGGTCAGAGCAGTACTCTGTCCATCTGTTCAAGACTTCAGTTCTGGTTCTTCTGTAAGGCATATGCCAGACTTGCTTTGGATCGTGGAGACCTTGGGCTGTTTAACACTTGTCAGCTGCTTCACAGTCTGGTAGGTCTTCTTGCTGTTGTTCTGTTCAGACTGTTCTCTATTTCCTGGCATTGATCTTCTATCCAGTTCTCCTTTGCTGTGCGCATGCATTTTCGGATGTCATTGTTGATTTTTCGGTAGGCATCAGCTCCCTGTGAGGTGTTCTTTTTCTTTTTCATCTCTCTTCGTTTATCACACAGGTCCTGGTGCTTTCCAAGGATCTCCATGGCGGTATCTGTCACAGCTGAGTTGAAGGTGGTGGTCATGGTGTTGACATCTACTTCACCAGCTCTCAAAATGAGCAGTGGTGCAAAGCTTGTGGCCTTAGTCGGTCATTGTTTCACCCAGGCCTTTCCAGCGCAGTTCGCTGATCCCTAAAACGTTCCATCGATAATTCCTATGACAATGTTATGTCTGGTGCGGATCTTGCTAAGTTGTCCATCAGTAGCACACTTATCACCTCCGTCCTGGTGGCCAACAGAAGGCGTGGTCCTTGGTGACCCGGGTGATGACCGATACGGTATGGAGTAAATGGTTTTATTCATCACGCAGTGTGTCTTGGGCAAGAAAGACCTGGCAGGGCCCGGTTGGCCACAGCCGATATCTACGAATACAGTGTGGCTTGCGGCTTGAAGTTGGCCCTGAGCACGTGGTACACAGGTTACAGTACCTCATTTCTCTGCTTAGTTGGATTGTCTTTAATTTGTAAACTTTTAGCTAATAAACTGACAGAAAGGCCAAGCAAACTGCATGTATAGAGTATACTCCTAACAAATAGGGACACTTTCAACAGTGCACGTTTCCTCGCTAATACTGAAGGATGAAAATCCGACATGTTCACACTAATGATCCGTCCTATAATACACCCCAACTGATTTTTAATGAATTGTTCCAGCTGCTACTATCACACTCCTGTGAGCTAGACTTTCTTGTGATACAATCACACGAGGAAGCGAGTCATTGTCTATTTTGCTTGACATCATTGTGATTTTTCCGGAATCCTGTAAATTGCATAATTTTTGTGAACATGCCAGTAGATAAAATGGTGATGGGAACTAGAAATAAATTGGTCCAGGCTGTGTTTCTGTTCCTCCACACTGATGTTGTCACCCACCATCCCCCATTTTAGCATATTTCCGAAAGGACCGAAAGCCTGGTACAGTGTAATTACTTCCATTTAGAGCAAGATTAGTGTGAGGAGCAATGGCAAAACCATGCGGTTCAGCTGCAAGGATGGTGATGAACATAAGTTTGGCCTGTTCTCTGGCTGATGGACATAAAATACACAATCCAACTAGGGACATAACTTCCAGCCCTCAAACCAAGAGCCATGGCAAGCCCAGTCAAATCAAGATTTACAATGATGATGATGTTTATTTATAACGTGCGCATCTCCATCCATTGTGGAATGCTAAGTACGCGGTTAAGGAGAAATAACAAAAAAGGACAGGAAAGACAAAGTCTGGTGGGAGGAGTGGGATGGAGGTGGACAGCAGAAGTGAGAGAGATGCTTGGTTCTCTAACTTAGCTACTAAAATGTAAACAAATGAGTCTTCAGTCTTTCCCTGAACGACTCGACACAATCTGCCCTCTTTACAATCTCAGCATATTCCAAAATTTTTAGTTATTTTTAAAATTTTATTTTTGACACTTTATTGTCCCTTGTTATCTCAAAATTCTGGGCTGCCTCCCCTGGGGGTGGGGTGGTGGTGTAGTCGCAGCCTGTGGCACGCCCAAACCAACCTACCTAATATTAGTTGTGTTTTTGAAATTTTGCTGGGGGAGCAAACCGGAGTATACAGAAAAAACCAACTAAGATGTTGCCCAAGTCAAAAGTAAATAATATTCTGAGAAACATAATGCCCAGATGCTCGATCGATCCCACACCTGTCAGTCGCCATTGTTTCTCTCCGGTTGACAAGGCAAGTTAGTCCTACCTTAGACCATTTGCCCACAACGCTCTAGGGATCAGGCACCAGATATCTTTCTGTTTGTCTGCTCAGAGGGTGGCAGTCGAAAACAGGACTGGGAAGACGAGCAAAACTGATGAGATGGCTTATACATAGGAACCAACTCAGGTATCTTGGAGCAGTCTCGTGCACACATGCGAATGCAATTGACAGGATCTTATGGTCAATATGTTTTTTTAACAGGGAGCCAGTGCAGAGGGTCAAGTACAGGTGCAAATGTGGTCAGTGGGCTTTGTGCATGTGACTATCCTGGCGGCCATGTTTTGGATCTTTTGTAGTTTGTCCAACAGAATGGTAGGGAGACCCCAAAAAAGTGCTGTTACAATAGTCCACTCTGGTCATGACAGCTGCTAGGGCGACTGCATTTAGACTGCTTGGATCAGCTTCAGGTGCAATTTTTCTGAGAATCCTAAGATGAAGATAATATTTTCTAACTAGTTTTTTTATGTGCTTGAACATTGTCATTTCAGAGTAAAGAAATAGGCCCAAATCCCAGACTTAGTCATGGAAGTAAATAGTAGCCTCTCCTATCTGGAGGCTGTTGATGCCTATCTTTTGACGGTTCTTCTCAGAGCCTAACACCAATGCCTCTGTTTTGTCGTCATTTAATTTTAGACAATTTTGTACCATCCAAGACTTCACAGCTGCAAAGCAAGCCAAGACTCCAGTCTTTTAATGGCCTCTTTTGCAATCACGGGATCAGGTGAGAAACTTTTTGCCAACTGTGTATCGTCTGCACACGATGGACGATCAATCTTGTCCTGCTCTATTACTGGACCTAACTCTGAAGTGTAGATGGAGAAGAGAAGTGGACCTAACACAGATCCATGTGCCAGGACACCATAAGTTAGTGCTGCTGCACTTGAAGAAGAGGAGCCAACAATAACTCTCCACGAACGGTCCTTCAGGCTTCAGGTACTATGAAAACCACTGCAACGCAGTTCCATCAATGCCGGCATCTAACAGTAACAGCCTCTTTAGTAACAGTTGGTGGTTAATAGTGTCAAGCAGAACCAGAAAAATTAAGTTCCCTGAATTTAAACTCAGTAAAATGTTATTTACAACATGTATGCAAAAGAACACTCTCTGTGCTGAAACCTGGCTATGCCTATGGGCTATGCGCAGACTTAAATTTATCAAGACAGTCATACACATTCAGATGCTGTATTAGCTGCTCACCGACTACTCTTTTAAGCAGTTTAGATAGGTAATGTTGCCTTAACCCTAACCCTAATTAAGATCAATTATGAGGGCCAAAGGCTTTTTAGCCTATACTATTATGGCTTATGCTATGCTATGCTATGCTATTACGACTACTTTGCCATATGACTCATTTGGCTGTCTACGTCACTGAAGCTCTGATGTGATGTGAAGTGTTACCTGTCTTCTTTTTCATTGAGTGCAGAGGACATGAAACAATATTACAACTTTTTCAGTTTATTGATTTCATTGAGTTTTTACCCAAGTCAAGAGGCGAGTGCCGAGTCTGTTATAATTGACAACAGTGACACTGACTGACAAATTCATACATTTGGCATTACTACAGATTCAGGCCATAACACTTTTCAAACAAATGTTAATATTATAGTCATCAAAAAAAAACAACTGGGCACTAACCTCGGCTTCAATATCGGCGATCTTTTGAATAATAGACATGATTCTTGATCAAGTTTCCACACTTCTAAAAAACAGACCAACACAACATGCACGATGGCTCAAACTTGCGGAAGCTTTTGAAAAACTACACAGAAGGTAACATCGTCAGAGCTTTATAAAGTGAATTTTTCGGCTTAAATTAGTTAGTTATTAGTTTAAAAAAAATAAATTCATTTTTCCGAAAAAGTTAATATTGAATTTAAAGACAACGTAATAGTCATCAAGTAGAACAAAATAAATTAGTGACGTCACATAGTCATGAGTACTTGCTGAAACTACCCCTTTTTGAATGACGACAAAACCGTCTGAACCGGAAGCAATTGTTGAACAAAATTTTCTCCAACAGTCTTCACTTTGCTAAGATTTTATATTATTCCAAATTTTGTGCATAATGGTATATTCTTTGAACCATTAGCGATGTCATTTATTGCAAAGTGCGCATGCTAATGTCCCTATTTCGAAGAAAAAGTAATTTTTAAGGTGACCCTATATTCGCGCATGCGCTTTACCGCCGTTCTCTCATTGAATGTTGTTCAGCAGCCGTTCGAAGATAGTGTACAGGCTTTCGTTTTCTTGTCTTCGTTGACGTTCCTAGCAGTTATTTCATAGCGTTTGTGTACAGTCTTAATTCTATCATCACCACGACCATTATTTAATCTTTTGTATAGTTTTCGACCCCGGAACTTGTGGCAAAAGCAATTCATTCAACCAGACAAGGTAAGAGAAACACCAATGAACTCAACATGTCAATAACGCTTTATTTTGAGGTGACGGTTTGGTTCAGAAAATGAGTAAACTGACAGGATTAAAAACCCAGTTTTGATAATGTAAGCTTTTATTCGACACTATGAGCTTTCATATGACGGATGTTACGCACATTTTTCTGGCAAGGGTATTGCGTACACTGAGACCGTTAGGAGGAAGACGAGGCTTGCTGTTTTGTGTACACTGATTTTCTGAAGCAGAAACTCGTGTTTATTATTATCCGCTAGTTGTTTCTTACACTTTTTTTTTAAAAACCGCTCAAATACTTATTATATTTGAAGAGAATATTTTGCTGTCAGTTTTTTCACATTAGGTCAGTTGAAAAGCCAAGAGGAAAATGTCATTCATCTGAACTGTTTGAAAATTTTTCAGTTTTTAAGAACTTGTCTTGGGCAAGATTTACCGAGTTCTTCCTTTTACTAGTAATTTACTGGAAGGGGATGTGCATCATTAGTTTCATAGTAGAAGTACCTGAAAAATGTGTGCTACACCCATTTCAATGGGTGACATAACTCTGGCCCTTTAAGTTAACTTTCAAAATCTGGCCTGCCTTACGACTAGATAGGATTCTTTCAGCTTTTTGGAGCAAACATTGTAATGATAATGTGATGAATGCCTAGATAAGGCCCCCTCTCTCCCCCCAAAAGTCTGACCGACCCTAATTGTTAGGCCTGACCCTAAACCTTTTTTGGGGGTTCTCTTGTAAAAAAGATAAAAAAGCCAAAAAAAAAATCGCACCCAAATAGAACTGTTTGTACTCAACCATTGTGTAGGTGACAGAAGGAAGGTAAGCTCAAAGCAAGAAAGAATAAAGGATCGTCACTTATGTTAAACTTCTGTTTCGTTGATAAAAAATTAAAAAATGGAAATAAAAAAAAAGCCTACAACTATCGACCCTTTTTTTCCCCCTATGTTACTGTAAATTACACTTGTGTAAACAGACGTATAATTTTTTAAAACCTTCATACTAGTAGTGTTTTACTGATGGTAATCTAAACCTTTGACTATGTCGTAGAGTGGTGGCCATGCAAATGTTTCAACTTTTGTTCACAGGTCTATATCGTTAGCCTTGTGAACAACAAATATCCTCAGGCAGAAGAGAAGTGCTGGTAGCACAATACTGCTGTAGTTTGGGTTGTTGGTTACACTTACAGTAACAGAAGCATTTATAATTATATTGATCATTGATGCAAAGACATTACATCAAATGTACCCCTTTCTTTGCAGTTGACTGTGGAGTTACATTTGATGATTTGTGGATTTTCTGAAACTGCTTAGTTAGTGCTTGCTTCTTCCTGTGAAAAGAAGGAGAATAATTCATCATGAATACAGTACAAACATTTTCTGAGCATTTTGAAAGGAACTGATTTATATACTTGTGCTTTAATAAAACTTTCTACGAAGAGCTCAGGCATTGTCTTCATTTTAATAATGCAGAATTAGATTGTGGCACAAAGTAATAATGCAGAATTAGATTGTGGCACAAAGTAATAATGCAGAATTAGATTGTGGCACAAAGTAATAATGCAGAATTAGATTGTGGCACAAAGTAATAATGCAGAATTAGATTGTGGCACAAAGTAATAATGCAGAATTAGATTGTGGCACAAAGTAATAATGCAGAATTAGATTGTGGCACAAAGTAATAATGCAGAATTAGATTGTGGCACAAAGTAATAATGCAGAATTAGATTGTGGTACAAAGTAATAATGCAGAATTAGATTGTGGCACAAAGTAATAATGCAGAATTAGATTGTGGCACAAAGTAATAATGCAGAATTAGATTGTGGCACAAAGTAATAATGCAGAATTAGATTGTGGCACAAAGTAATAATGCAGAATTAGATTGTGGCACAAAATAACCTGCCTTTTTCCTGGGTTGTGCATGCACAGTGCAGCCAAGTCATTTGGCGATTTGTTGCTGTAGTTTGGGAGAAGACGTTACTCTTCTGTGCTAAAAGTCCCATGTACACTACAGCTTTGAAATTGTAACATGGCTTATTGTCTGACAACAGTACATTTTATTTTCTCCTAGAGAAATTCAACATTGAACTGTCACATTGATGTCTGCTGTGATAGTACAGTTGCATTGTTCTCTCATGTTGTAAATTGTTTTTTGCTTTACAGCTATTGTACACCTTTCAGATTCATTGTTTACATTTTTTTTTTCTCCATATTTATCTTGCAGCTATTGTGTCACTGTTAGTGGAGGTGACCAAGTAATGGACAAGGATGACGTGCGCACTGAGAATGAGAATCAAGCCCAGACAGCGTACCGTAAAGATACCCCTGGCCCTATGCCGCAGAACCAGTACAGCATGGTAAGTAATCTTGATTTACATTCACTTTGCTGTTTTTGTCACCAGATAATGTCAGGTATTCTTTGTAATCAGGCCTCCTGCTCAATCACACTTACAATGTGAGGAAATGTTGAACAAAACTGTAATTAGAAGTGAAATTTTTCCTGGCATTTTATTTTGTTTTAGGGGCATTTTCAAGCTGCTTGTGCTAAAGTAAACGGTGAATTTTTATTGTTAACTTTGGCACCAGAGTCAGTATAATTTTCAGTTTGCTTTTCGCTGCACCTTACCAAGCTTGCCACATCTTCTCCATTTTACCCTAACCTGCTGAATAATCCAGCAGTGAATGATCATGAATTTTACTTTGTAACTTGCACTTGGTTTTTTGTTTTTATAATTTATGTCGGCGAATGAATGTTGTGTTGCAGGAAAAGCTACTGGAGATGCGAGAATTACCGGCATGCCAGCTAAGACCAGCGTGCCTAGACAAAGCCTTTGACAAGTAAGGATACTGCTGTTTCAGTTTTGCTGTTTATAGCGAATGAATTAATAAATGTACTGTATAGCGCCTAAATATCTCCATGATGAAGGGCACGATTGCAGCGCTAGAAGGGCAGATGGGAAGTTATCCCAAGTGTCAAGGTGAAGCAACGAGAAAGATAAGATTAGCCCGGCCCTCATGTAGGAATGTCTAAATCAATGGTCCAAGTGGTCACATGTAACATCGAGAGGAAATTGGCTCTGCCTTTAAAGCTGACCCTTGAGAAATAGGGTTTAGTCAATTATTCTTATAATATATTGCTTTACCTGATCAAGGTGATGACACTTGGTGGGTCTTCTAATACACCCATGCAAAGAAAAATAATTCCAATTTTTTTTTTCATTTTCATACTGATGAAGATAAATTTTTGATTTGCATGAATAGCAATTTGAGTCTATGTACTCACCCCCTCCAAAAATGTTTTGGCAAATCTGTGCGAGATGTGTCCTAAATAGTCCAAATATTATACTTGAAAAAAAAAGTCAGTCCATCTGGCTGGCTGGTTGGCTGTGCAAAAACTTTAACCCTTTTTTCAGGCAGACCGCTTTCACATTGCCTAATGAGAAAAATGCAGTGGAAGAGAAGCAACTCAGCATAATACATCACCCCATACACACACAAAAAGAAGTTTAAAAAATCTAAAACGACAAATATTGAACTAAAATTAATTTTATTAAATTTGATATGAATTTTCTTTCAAGGGATGCATGATTTGTTGTGATGTCTTGCACACAAATCCATAAAAAAATCAAAACATTACAAAAAAAAAAAAAAAAAGGAAAGAAACACAATGGCACAGTATTATCAACTAGAAATCAATGTGTCCACATAACTAATACTTAAATCACTCTCCAATGCTTCAAAATCAATATTAAAGTTGCTTTCGTTTCTTGGATCATTTTGCACAAGATCGCCTTCATCGAATTCCTCAAAAACACTTTCCGAATCGTCATTGTCCGCAATGGCTCCTAGTATAATTTCCTCTGTGGAACCTCAAAACATTGTCACAAGGATTGTCGATGTTCAAAATTTCGCAGTGCATTTTTTTCAAAATGATCCACCATGTTTTACACACAACAGGAAATCTTGTACACGAGACTATGAATCGCGAGATGATGCGATTAAAAGAGATAGCATTGGAAGCATCCTTACAGAGCACGTGTTTGTGGTGTTTTGCTGGTAGACTCGGGCGACATGTGCGAACAAAGGTTTAAAGAGGTTAAGTAATCAGAACCTATTTCAACTATTAGGTACTCCAAGCCCTTCATTGGCTCTTGTCCGCTCAGCAGTTTTGACTCAGTTTTCACTTCACTTTCAACACTTATTATTAATGTAAAACTGCATCAAAACGAACAGTGGCTGTATTCAAATAAAAATTGAAAGCTTTATCTTTACATCTGTGTTGTTTTTAATGCATGTTTATGCGAAAGATTCCGAGAAAACAGCTTTTGAATACGCCCCTATCCGAACGCTGAATGCCGCTGCGAAAAAATGGTCACTGTCGTTTGCTGAGAGGTGGCTCGTTTCAAAGTCTAAGCGCTTTGCGATACTTCATTGGATGGCCTAAAAATAAGAACCAATGAGAAGTTCGGATACTTAGCTTCATTTACATATAACTATGGAAGGCTCTCGTGTGTAAACATTTTGTTACGAGCCGAACAAAGTGGATAAAGCGGTTTTGATGTAAGTTTGATTTTAACTAGAAGTGTAAAACTTAGCAAGAAATAAAGAGCAGACTTTCCTTTATAAAACTAGGGTATTTATTAATTTGTGCATTACTGTATCGCGGAGCGCTTTGCCGTAGAAAAGCCTACCCAAACGGTGTTCGGGAATTCTTGCGGTCATTGCGTACTCGTAGGCCTATTCAGCGACACGCGTGCTGAGCGTAGTAGCACACCAGTAGGACTATAATTTGCCGGCGCGCACTGCGAATTTGATGATTTCCCAACTTTGAAGCACCAAAACGGCTGAACATTACATGGGAGAGGCCTGAAGAAAATTGGGCTTGGAGAATAACATATGAAGGGGTTACCTGTCAAAAATCAGCTTCCTGGTATCAATATTGGCTTCACTTTGAGACTCCAAAGTTGTCAATTTCTTCAATTCCAAAACGTTGCCAAAAAAACACCAACATTCGGCATTTTCAAACATTAATAACTTTTTACCTATTTGTCCTATGGGGAAAAAAAATATACCACTGTGTTCAGAATGAAAAGCTCTTTAAATCTATGTCAGTTTTGTGATGAGGAAATCATTTTTTAAAAATGGCTTTTGACTACCTACAACTATCACAATCAAATTGGGTAAGATGGTGTATGCCCATGAAACTTCATAAAAGATCATTGAATGAATGACTTCACTTCAAGGTAAAGGTCACATAGTCATCAAATGTTAGCCAAAAAATTAAAAATGTTCACAAAATTTCACTTTTTTTCTAGGGTTATTAGGGGTCTTTTGGAACGGGTGAAAGTGATTGTGTGTTCGTTTCGTCCAACGAGAGGCACGCCGCTGATTCTTACGCCGCCTTACGAAACGAACGTGTTTCTGTGCGCTTTCGATTCCAGCACCTAGTTTCGTTGTGATTTTGCGCGATTGACTTCCCCTTCCACTTTCTTCACTATTAGTATTATGCCTACGTAAGGCTTCTTCTAACAAATCATGATTTGACACGAATGTAACGATTAGGTTGAACTTTAAAGATGGATTAGTGCTCTAACATTGAAGATATTTTACATTGTAGCTTCGAGTTTCATTTTTGTCACATAAAACAGTTTTTGGACTGCTGATTGGTGATACAGAATAGATAGATTCTAGACACTAGACAGCCATGACGGCATGAGGGTTTGGGCACTCTTTTCAGTAGCTCGTTTGAAAATACGTTTTAAGTCTGAGACCGAGGTTAGATCCCCATTATTACTTCTAAAATGGTTGAGTAATGTACCATATACAAATTCAAATCATTTTTGGACATTTTACAAACGATTTAATAACTAAAATGTACTCACGAACATTAGTTCGTGGAAAACCTGATTTCCACGAAGTTTTATTCGTTGTGGTAGGCTACTTCGTGACCTTTCACCACGGGAAGTAAAAGCGTCACATAAATTGCTGACGTCACAACAATAAGTAGTCCCGATTCACATTCACTTTCACTTACACCCGCTTCCGAAAGATCCCTATTAATATTATGATTATGATTCTTTGATGCATGATAGATATCAATGAGACACACATACTGTGCAAATTTGGTCAACCTCATTCCAAGGTCAAGGTCATTGGAACTGTCCAAAGTCAGTTTGTATAGGTACTTTGAAATGACCTTGATCATAAACTAAGAGAGTTATATAGTCCAACTTGTTATATTTAGAGATGATAGATTGATCTTTCCCATTTGTTTCATTTTTGCGTTGATCTTGAAGGTGAAGGTAATTTTAGGCATTGCAAAAACATAAATTTTAAAAAAAAGTTCATCGTACAGTGGAGTGACTAGTTATTTAACCCATAGTATGCAACAACATTGGGTTATTTGATCAGACATGCATGAGAGATCATATGAGAGTCAAGGTCATTCAAAAGTCACCGTTTTTGTGTGCATAATACAAATTTTGCTGTAGTTTATTTAATAGTTCCTGACCGTATTTCTAGCCGGAGGTCAATGTAATCTCAAGGTCAATAGCTTAGAAAGATCAAAGTTGGTGTTACTTTGCATTTGTTCTTTTCTGGGCGCTAGTTTTCATGGTAAATATTGCGCATTCCATAAGGAGCGTGTGAGTCATATGGGGCTTTACTCTTCTAATTAACATTTGGTGCTTATTAGTATTACATGATAACAAAGTTCAAGGCATGGGGAGACAGAGGGAGATAAACTTATGGGAAATGAAGTGTAAAACAATTTCAACCACTAGGTGGTTCTATCAACGGTGATCTTGCTTCTTCAGGGTACTGTGGATACTCCACCAAGACGAAGAAATAACTCCACAATTTTAGGGTGCGCATGGCTAGCCTCCACTTTAGGAAGAGTGTCTAGACTGGGTGAACCCGTTTGGAGTTAAAACAGTTTTAAAACTGTGTACAGGGTCTGACAGTGGCTAGTTTTTAAATGGGCCTCAGTCGGTTCATTCAGAGCTGATGTTCTGAATACTGGAAGGATGGAAGCTCTGATGGCATCATCATTATGTTTGTTCCACTCCCTGTTTGCGGAGGGGAAGAAATGAATGCAAATGTGTGTTGGTCCTGTAGTGGCGGAGCTGGAGACTCTGCTGGTGTCCTCTTGTGGAATGAGAAACTGGCTGGCACAAGCCAGGAAGGGGGAAGAATATCAACAAGGCTGTGCAGAATTGTGTACACCATGCACACTTTGCCAACAAGACTGTTCACACTGTTCTGCAGAGTTGTAACTGTTCCAGCTGGGGACTCTCGGGTCGACCATCTCAGAGGCACTAGGAGTTTTGCTATATTTGTTGAGGATCCTGTGCGCTGCGTGGACTGGAGGGTCCCTTGCAGGTTCTGCTGGTGCGAGTCCCAGACTACCTAGGTTAGGTGGGACCAAACCCTTGTTGTAGCATTGAACCTGAACTTTTGTTGGACCTCCCTGGGAGGGAGAGATTTGATGATGAGTGATTTGATTGTGGATTGGCCTCAAGATTGTCCTTTCTTTTTGAACCCACCCCACACCCCTTTCCTTTTTTGTATTCCCACACTTGTCAGGAAATATGTTGAAATAGCCAAAGGGAATAACAACTAGCCAAATGTTGGTCTGTTGGTTGGTGGATCGCCGTATCTCGAGGACCTCTGAACGGATTTTGACCCAACTTTATAGGAACATTACCTAGGTTAATGACCTGCCTCCCAAGCCACCCTATTTAATCTAGAGCAAAGGTCAAGGTGACTCAAGTCATTTTGTTGCTGTAAGACATCTTGTGCAATATCTCAAAAACGGCTGAACCATCAGTCTACATTCCAAAGTAAGACTGCTGCGCTCTCTGGTCATCTCCATCTTCCTATATGCTTGTGAAGCATGGACCCTCACAGCAGATCTCCAACGAAGAATACAAAGCATGGAGATGAGGTGCTACAGAAGACTTCTGTGCATTTCCTATACCCAACACATCACCAACGACGAAGTCCGACAGACCATCACACAAGCCATTGGACAACACGATGACCTGCTCACAGTGGTGAAGAAACGGAAACTCCGATGGTATGGCCACGTCACCAGATCATCAGGCCTTGCAAAGACCATTCTGCAAGGCACAGTGCAAGGAGGTAGAAGAAGGGGGAGACCGAAAAAGAGGTGGGAGGACAACATTCGAGAATGGACTGGTTTGACACTGAGCGAAGCCATCAGGGCTGCTGAGGACAGAGAAAGATGGAGTATGCTGGTTAAACGATCATCTGTGGTGCCCCTACGACCTTCGGGTTATGGGACAGGATAGGATAGGATAGGATAGGCTGAAGTGATTTTGTTGAGTTTTAATATACAGGTACTTGAAATCATGGGCCATGTTTTTTTAATGTAGCAGTCCGGTAGTTGGTCAATGGGTCGGTCCATTACTCCCATTTCAAGAATAACTAAACTAAAATGGATAATTGTTTACTTTGCGGGTATACTTCAACTACTGCTAAGCATGTTACATGACTGGTCCTGATTTGGCTCGGAAGAGTCCGCTGGACCTAAAGCAATAATCATGTAATGTAATGTTACATCATTGGTATTTGTACTTTCTCAAAGGTCAAGGTCATCGTGCTTCACCATTTTCTAAATATGTTTTGCACTGTATTTAACATTGGGCTCAGCGGATTGTTGCAATATTTGGCTTGCAGCTGGTTGAGATAGCGGCCTGTCATTTCCTGTTTTCCTGTTGCTTCTTTAGGATAAAGCTATTTTACCACACCTCCAACAAGAGTAACACTTTTCAAAGGTGTTTTTCCCAGTCACTGTCTGCAAAATCATTTGAAAGGTGTGCCATCTTGTTTTATTCTGATGTTGTTGCGTGTGTCTGACAGTGCTGACGGCTTGTGGGACCCTGAAAAGTGGTTCCGCTCACTGGTCGGAGGGGGGACCCGTGAGAATTCCCCGCTCACTGTCGGGGATGGCCGAGAGCGAGACCGCCGCCGACCTCTTGATGACCTTTTGGGTCGCAACCGAAAGACTTCGAGTAAGTTCCACAATTATCGTTATTAGTTTTTGGTCCCATGATGGTTTGGCTCTGTCAGAATTGATTGTTGACTTCTTTATCATTGGCACTGCTTGCATCGTCATCTTCTTTTTCATTATTTTCATCATCATCATCTTGTCCTGCCTCTGTCACCTCCTCTCTTCTTCTTCTTCTTGCACATCTTCCTCCTCTTCGTTTTAAAGTGGTCGTTATTTTGTTGTTGTATTTTTCCTATTCATCATTGTCAATGTCCGTCCCCCGTTGGGGTGCCAGGGGTTTCAGTATAAATAGTATCCCCACTTTCTGGAATTTTAGTGCTTTAAATTTCCACTGTCGCTGTCTTTCTCATTTGCTCTTTCTCATTCCTGCTCTGTTCTATCAATCTGCTATTCTATCGTCTTCTTCGCTAGACCAGTCTCCTACCTTTTTTCGTGAAAACTCTTCCGGGACAAGACTCCTTGTTTGTGTATGAGGTATGTTGGATCAGCTTGGGAATATTGGACGCTTTCTGCCAGGTGGTCACTAGGGCTTCCTATGATGTTATTATTTAGCAATGTAGGCATTTTATATGTATGTGTTTTGTTGATAATTTATAATGTTTGTATTCTATTTTGTTTTTGTAAACGGGGGTTCGATAAGTTGAGGTGAAGCCTCAGCCGTCCCCTGCGTGGGATGTCTTTATTGTACAGTGACTGGCTGGTGGAGGGCGTTCAGTTTTCCCAGTAGGGTTGTTTCAGCAGATCTTTTATGCGGATTGGAGGTTGTCCTGATTTGGCTCGGAAGAGTCCACTGGACCTAAAGCAACAATTATGTAATGTAATGTCAATGTCCGTCTATCTTGGTCCCTTGTTTGTGTCTTTACATGTTATTTTGCTTGTTGTGTGAAGTATTGTCTCCTTTGTCCACAGCTTCGGACCCTAAGGAGCGTTTGAAGGAGGAGCAGGATGGGATAGTGCTGAGTCCCCAACGACGAAACTTCAGCACAGGCTGCCAGGTGACCAAGACATCGTCGGGAGGAGCAACTTCCATTTATCGGCAGTCCAGTCTTACTGACTACAAGGACCGCGACGACCGGGAGAGGTGTGAATGGTGGGGTGTTGTGGAGTTTGACAAGAAATAATTGTGGAGCCTCATCATGTCAAGACAAAGGGAAAAAATAGGTTCACTGTTGGATATGGTTGGACTTGAAATTGTTGGATATGCGATGGTGCTTCTGGTAGTTTTATTTTTAGGCAAGGGTTTAGCGCTGGCTGGATGCAGGAGTAGCTGAGATATGGTAGTGTAATATGATATTTGTTGCTCCTTCATTGAAAACACCTTTCAGCACAAATTACTGATAAATAGATGGAGAGAAGGGGGGGGGGGGAGGAAATAGAGGGGTTGAACTCATTATTGGGCCAAGGCGGTAGTAGATGTGATAGGATATATAGCAGATTTGAAGGGTTCCTCTTCTCTTCCCCGCATAGACTGTTTTCTAAGTATTCTGAACTAGAACTATGCAGATTGTGTTGGCCCAGGGAGCGCCGTGACACCCGACGAATCGGCAGTGGCCGAATCTGTATCGACCAAGATCAAGGGCGGGATCGAGAACAAGAATACCATCGCTACACCCGTGAAGATCGGGATCGTCGGGATCGAGACCAGGACAGGGACAGGGAGAGAGACCGTCTGGATCGTGAAAGGGATCGTTTGGATCGAGAACGCGTGAGACCTCGAGGGTTCGCTGATCGAACTGAACGCGGCTTTCGGCGATCAAAGGATGTCGCTGATAAGATGGCAGAGCATGTGAGTATTTTTCACCTGGTAATTTTCTTCAGCATTCTTCCTTCTCATCCTTCTTGTGTTCTTGAAAGTATTGATTAACATGCACATTATGAATCGGCAGTCATAGTATTTTTTATTTTTACATGGCTTGTTTGGTCCATTGTCAATGCATGGTTCTTGTTATTTTAATCAATGATGCAACCATGTTGATAAATTGCTATGCTTGACCTTTTCACAGAGAGATGGCATCCGAGACCGAGACAGAGCAGAGAGAGATTTCAGAGAACGTGACAGAGATGACCGACGATACGACAGAGGGGGTATGTTGTTATGCATAGCTATCAGCAGCCCTCACAAAGCTTACGCTGGAAAAAGAGCTGCAATCATGCCCATAGGCTGAGATATTTTTGTACTTTACAAAATTATTCATTCATTCATTCATTAATGCCTTCACACCATACAGGTCGCACTTAATTTGAGGCGTTTTAACACGCTGCCTGATTCCTAAAAATAGCCTGCTTTGACCTTGGATAACAAGCCCCAGGTGTTGGTTCCAGCTTTCTTCAATTGCATCGTGATAGCAAAGAAGAAAATGTGCATTTCTCTCATCATTTTTGCTTTTGTAGCAGCATTTCTAAACTTTGTTTGATTCAGTTTATATGTGTTTAGTTAGCTAGATAATCAGGCTATACATTGTAATATTTTTGTGATTCTAAATGAATACATTTTATTTTTTAATTTATTATGTTGAACGAGGCAGTTTGTTGGAGATTCTCCTCTTTATTTTATAGTATTTTGCCTGTGTCGGTTCCCTTCCTTTATTTACCTGTTTTAGAAGGTTATAGAATTGTGTGAATTCATATTTATAGAAAATCTTTTAAGTGTAAACGTGACGTTTGGTAAGTACTGTCGGACTGAATCTTAAAGAACATTTTATTTTAATTTTTTTTAAACTTGGACTCCATTTTCTAACGCTACATACTCTGCCCGTTGTGCTGG
The DNA here is from genome assembly GCA_036898135.1 of Oncomelania hupensis. Taxonomy (NCBI): domain Eukaryota; kingdom Metazoa; phylum Mollusca; class Gastropoda; order Littorinimorpha; family Pomatiopsidae; genus Oncomelania; species Oncomelania hupensis. Next base: position 3,092,735 of record CM072521.1, on the reverse strand, counting down.
GATGGTGTTGAAAGAGGTCTGATAGCGTGGCCTATGCTGCCTGGAATGCATGTAGCAGCCAGAAAGAAAGAGGTCTGATAGCGTGGCCTATGCTGCCTGGAATGCATGTAGCAGCCAGAAAGAAAGGGGAACTGAGAGGCATGGGAGGGGTCAGGCAGTCTATCTTTATGTCCATCCTAAACCGCAGTCTCTGAGTGACCGTGTCTTCCTCTACCCACCGACAGGTTAGGGCAAAACAATAACCTAGTAGTGTTCTGTATTTATACGAGTATTGCTATATTGATAATACAGTCTGGCTCTCCCTTTTCTCTCTCCCATCCTTTGTCTTTTCAGTGACAATTGCATTTGTTAGGTTCTGGCCTTTTACGTTTAGACCACATCTTAACGGCAGCCTTGTTGTCCAGGTCGCCGACGCTACCCTCATGAAGAGGAGACCCCTGAGTGGTTTACAGGGGGACCTACCAGCCAGAATGATACCATCGAGCTACGCGGCTTTGATAAGCAGAAAGAGAAGAGGAGGAAGCGGCATGAGGAAGAAGAGCAGGAAATGGCGGAGGAGGACGGAGGAGGCTATGGGGAGGAGGATGGCCAAGATGCAGTTAACGAAGCAGGGGATGCCCGAGAAACTTCCAATGGTGGGTTACCCCATATCTATTTTCAGTTCCAAACAATGATTCCGTAGTTGAAAATAATGGGTGCGTTTGTGCGTAATTTTGTAGACGGTTTGTGATTATAATGAAGGGAGTTCTAAGCAGTATGTGGATGTTAACTCTTATGGTGCCGTCGGCGGTCAAACCTGCCGAGCGCTAATACTCCATGTAAAGCCACCAGCGGGTCAATCCTCCTCGCCACACGCTCTGCATAGTGGTTCGCTGTGGGCTATTCTTAGAGCATTAGCTCATATTCTTTTAGTTGCCCGGACTTGCGCAGTTGGTTACAGGAAGCCGGTCAGTCTTCCGCATGCTTTGTTTACTGTTCTTAGCGAAGAATTCTGTATTTTTTTATGATGAGTGATGACGCCAATTTTTGGAGAGAATGGTAGATAATGGTGCCAGTGGTGACAAAGCATTTGAGGGGGTTTATTGTCAAAGAAGTGTCAGAATATAAGCTAAGAAAGATTTAAAAGGATCGCGAAATGCATCAGGCTTACAAATTAAAGTTGGATATCAACTGCAACTGCAACAGCCACAACATCACCGCCACCAACATCACCACCAAAGTAAACTGGACACTTTATTTCAAACTTTTCATGTACCTTATATAATTCTACACAAGCATACAAAATTTCATGCAGATCCATCAACATTTGTGTTTTGTATGATTTTTTAAAAGTCAACTGGTGAATACATTTGTCTTTTTCAACACATTACTGGGTGTATAACAGTATGTGATTACCCAATTACATAGTAGTAGAAGAAGAGCTAAACGTTTGGCTAATTGAAGAGTTAAAGTTTGGCTTATTGAAGAGTTAAAGTTTGGCTAATTGAAGAGTTAAAGTTTGGCTTATTGAAGAGTTAAAGTTTGGCTTATTGTGCGTCTGCAGGTGAGTATGAGGACAGGGCAGAAGAGCCGCACTCAGCTGTCCCACAATCTTTGGCTGTGGGAATGGAGCAGACTCCGCTCCAGCAACAACCATCCCCTAGCTCCAATTTTGACTTCAACCATTTCTTCAATCTGGAACATATTCCTGGTCTCATGGTCAGTTGTGCCATAATAAAAATACTGCGTTATGTCATTCAGAAACGTGAAGAAAGTAAACCTGTTAAGTTTGTTTAGGTTTTGAATGATCGTTGTAAATTTTAGTCACTTGTAAAAGAGCTTGCACTGTTCAGTCCTTGACCAAGTGCCAGGGAAGGCCATAATCATAGTGCAAGGTGACTAGAATGCCAAGGTTGGCCCAGATGCATACCACAACTGGGGAGACACATGTGGACTCCGCTGCAATGACGAGACAAATGACAGAGGTCTGAGACTCTAATTTGCCAGATACAGCAATCCACGACTGGCAAACACGCTTGGTCCTCAGAAAAAATCCAGAAGAGGGACGCGGCACAGTCCCAACGGGGAGCATCACAACCAGATTGACTACATCATGGTCAAGAAACGCTTCAGGTCAAGTATAGACTTTAGCAGGACACACACTTTTCTAGAAGCAGACATTGGAAGTGACCATGATCTCGTGAGGATGTCTTTCTGGTTCCACTTGAAGAGAGTAAACACAGCAAAGTTCACCAGACTGAAGTTCAACCTGAACAAACTGCAAGACCCAGAGGTGGCAGAAATATTCCAAACCACAATTCGAGGGAAATTTGCACCGCTGCTCATTTTGGGAGCTGGTTAAGTAGATTTCAACACCATGACCACCACCTTCAACTCGGCTGTTACTGATGCCGCCACTGAGATCCTTGGCAAGCACCAGCCAAATAAGAAGCCGTGGGTCACACCTGAACTTTTGGACCTGTGTGATAAACGAAGAGAGATGAAAAAGAAAAAGAACACCTTACAGGGAGTGGATGCCTACCGAAAAATCAACAATAACATCCAAAAAGGCATGCATGTATGGAGAACTGGATAGAAGAGCAATTCCAGGAAATAGAGAACAGTCTGAACAAGAACAACGGCAAGAAGGCATACCAGACTGAAGCGGCTGACAAGTGTTAAACAGCCCAAGGTCTCCACGATCCAAAGCAAGTCTGGCATATGCCTTAAAGAAAAACAAGAAGTCTTGGATAGATGGAGAGTACTGCTCTGATCTTTCAACCACACCCCAAACGAAGACCCATCAGTTCTAGCATGTTTCCAGAACAGAGAAGAAGAAGAAATGCTCCCTATTCTCCAAGAAGTTGTTGAGGCTGCAGTGCAATCGCTGAAGAAGGGGAAGTCAGCAGGAGTGGACACCATACCCTTGGAATTGCTTCAAGCAGGAGGAGAAGCATTGATTGACGCAGTTGAAGCCCATTTGGAAAAACAGGACCATCAGTCTACATCCCAAGCTAAGGCTGCTGCGCTCCCTTGTCATCTCCCTCTTCCTATACGCTTGCAAAACATGGACCATCACAGCAGACCTATAACGAAGAATACAAAGCATGGAGATGAGGTGCTACAGAAGACTTCTGGGCATTTCATATATCCAGCACATCACAAACTACGAAGTCCGACAGACCATCACACAGGCCATTGGACAACACGATGACATGACCACAATGGTGAAGAAACGGAAACTCCGGTGGTATGGCCACATCACCAGAGCATCAGGCCTTGAAAAGACCATCCTGCAAAGGCACGGTGCAAGGAGGCAGAAGAAGAGGGAGACAGGAAAAGAGGTGGGAAAACAACATTCGAGGACTGGCTTGACACTGAGCGAAGCCATGAGGGTTGCTGAGGACAGAGAAAGATGGAGTATGCTGGTTAAACGATCATCTGTGGTGTTCCAACGACCTTCGAGTTGTGGGGTAGGATAGGATATGATTATTTATTGAACGTGTTTGAACTTTGAGCTAAAATGGATACAGGTTATCATTGTTAACACTGAACACTGGATGATGTTCATAGGACGTTTTGCACGAGCCCCCAGAGGCGGAAACCGCTGAGAGTGGCAGTCGTTTCAGCAAGTGGTTTGTCGCCCAAGGGATGGCCAGTGCTACCCATGATCGAGACGCAAACATCAACAACAACCTGCTGATGAATCATCGCAACAGTCCTGCAAATCTCAGTGAGGACTTGATCTACTTATGTGATTAGTTATGCCTTTGGTATGGACTCGGGCTTCAGGAAACAAATGAGGTGGGGAGGGAGGGGAGGAGGAGCAGGAAGGGAAGCTGAAAGGAAAAGAAGCGGAGGTTGTGAGGGTGTGTTTTGTACATTATCTTTCCTCTGTGATAGCTGTGTGTGTCTTTTATGTGTTTTATACGGCGCCCTCATGTATCGTTGTTGCAATTTGTTAGATTTGGTGGAAGGGAGCAGGAGCCCAGTGGTGCCATCCCCACCTCCCCATGCTGCTGCCCACATGATCGGGGAACGAACCCTGTATCACTCCTTCCCACTCAACCGAGACGGCCTGACCTACAGCCCCGACCACTTCTCACAGCAGAAAGGGATGACTCCTGTCGTCTCTGCTCTATTCCAAAACTCTGCCTTGGAGAGGTCTGGCAATGGTAAGAATGCTGAAAAAGTTGAGAGGTAGTGAGGTACAGTAAAATATGGAAATATTTTACATTGAAAATTAAAAATCCGAAAACAAACTCCTGATATGTCAAACATTTAAGAGATGCACGTCGGAGATCCATCCATTGGTCTTTGTGGTGCACAGGCATTGATTGCAGGCTGCATTGGAATTTTCGTTTTTCTGTTCCAGCCACACCCAGCTCCAGAGGCAGTTTTTCAACCCAAGACGCAGAAGCTCAGCTGAAGGCGTTAATTTTCGGCAGCCGTGACAGCGCTTCATCCAGTGGCACAGCTAGTCCTGCCAACGTCCCACCAGGTATGTCTGGCATGTCAGAAATAACGGCAAACATCAACCTTTTGAACTATTAGCAGCGGCATAGGGCAAGTCAACAATGTTTTTGCTCTGCACTGATAGCAAGATTTTGCTCTAGCTTCACTGTCGCGTAGCTGCCAACACTCCCAATTTTTGTGGAATTTTCAGATTTTTTACAAAATTTCCGCTAATTCCTATTTGGGTACGATTCCGATCCCCCCCACCCTTCTCCCCCTCCCCACCCCCTGCCTCCCCTCCAATTTTTTTAAATCCATTTTTTAATTTGTTTTGGTTTTGATTTGCACTTTTTTGTCGTCCAAGGTGCACAATCCGTGTTGTAACAGGAAATACTTCCTGGTTATTTCTATCGAAGAGACAATGAAATGTCAAACTTTGGCTATGATTCTGCTGATGGAGACTGGGACATCATCATCTTCTTGTGAAGAAGTTTCCCAGTCTCTTGTTGAAGGAGGAAATAAGACTGATGCTGCGGCAACGGACAAACTTCAATACCAGTGGCAACTTTCCAGCGCACTGAGTTTGGACCTTCAGTTTCAAGTGGGGTGTTCATCGGCACCATCAAGGAATTCAGATCTCTTGAGCATAACAGATTGGCTTTCGCCAAGTTGGGTATCTTGACATTCCACACAGCAATGCTGCCTGTGAGAGTGTCTCCAGCCAATTTCGGAAGAACAAAATGGACTTCAGAGGCTCTATGAACAATGAAACAGTGATGGTGGCCAAGTCCAACATGAGAGGCTTACTACTCGCAAAACTTCTCACGAGAGTTCCTGATAACTGCGAAATCTTTAACGTCAAATCACCTGAAGCTGGGGTGAATTGTAACTCGTTAACTTCTTCTCGAGTCTTCTGCAACTAGCATCCCTGGTCTCATACATTTTCACAAGATAAGGCCAAAAACAATCTTTGTTTTCAGTGTTGCTTACATTTTTTCCTTTTATATATTTTCTTTAATTTTTTAACATTTCTTCTTCTTGTCGACCTGTTTTTGTTTTGTCAATTTATAGCTCAGAGTGCTCCATTTGGTCTATTTAGACATATACACAAATCTCGGGAAGCATGCCCTGCATCCCCCCTAGCACTTGTCGTTGCTTCGCTCATCAGATTGCTCTTTTCGATTTTGACAGGTTGGCAGCTGTGCTGTGTCGCTCTGTCCGTTGTTGAAGTATTGTCTGGTATGGATGATGTCATGAATAAGTTACTGTTACCAGTGTTTCCCACAGCTTTTTTTTTCAGAGAGTCCTTGGGACTCTCTGGTGCAAAATTTCAAGAGTCCCCTTACAAAATTTGAGAGTCCCCTTACAATTCCTACATTTACCTTGATTTTGATTACCAACATCACGGACACACAAATACGCCTCAAAGTCAAACAAAACTTAGTTTTCAATTCAACTTTATTGAAAATTATGAATAGCCATAAAAAAAGCAACACAACAAAAGGAATACTAATCTGATAAATGTTACAAAGGAATCCATCATTGACTAGAGGAACCTTAAAATCACATAAAATGACCATAGAACAAACATTAAATGGTCATACGACAATTTACACACATCAATCTGTATGTACTGACAAATTGTCTCTGTGTAAATATAGGTCAGTGGTAAAAGCAGTTAGTGTTAAATGGGACTAAGTGGATGACCAGAAGAAAAAAAAAAGAGACAAAAAAATCTGTTCAACTGCGTATTACATACAGACAAGATCATCATTGCCTAGTCTAGGGAGAACTGAACATGATTCAACATTCAACGATTGCACCGTCTTCCGCATTTCTGCGGGTTATCGTTTTCCGTAGCCATGTGTCGAGCGACATGTTTCAGCTTTTCGGAAGCAAACAAATAGGCTGCGCATGCGTGTCAGCGCGGTCAGTGGGTAGGGGAGATCACCGCGCTTACTCGGCTCGGGCGCACGATAGCTCAGAGGTGCCAGGATACATAACGGCAGTAAAAAAAACAAAAACAACGTTGCATCCCTTGTGACGCACCTTTTTTTTTTCATGCATCCTTTTTCAGTTTTTGTGCGTCTCTGACGCACACATGTGCGTTTTGGGAAACACTGTGTTGCATCAATGCCTTAGTTTTACTGGCATTATTTGTGCAGGTGTCCAGCGCAGAATGAAAACCGTGGCTGAATTGGAAGCTGACATGCACCAGAGCACACCTCAAAGTCCTGCCTCTACCCCCCACTCCACCCCTGCCCCCACCCTCCCTCCCCTTCCCAGCTCCTCCACTGCTAACACGGATGACGGTGATCAATCCGCTTTCAATCGCCTACTCAGCATGGTGAAGGCAGGTGGTGGCCAGCACGTAAGTTTGGTCTTAAAGATTTTTTTTTCTCTTTCAGAATGTTAAACCTTATCTTGAATGTCTGAACACTGATTCTGTGTTTTTCTTTCTGGAAGTTTTACACTTCATAGTCCGGGGCTGACATTAATTTTCTTCCTTGACTGCCCGAAGCAAATCGGCAGAAAAAAAAATCTGCTTTTGATTGGCCTCCGACAAGTAAAATCTATGTACAATTTAACTTTTTGACATTATTTCATACATATGTGTGAAATTGTACCTAGTTTTTACATGGAATATTATCTGTTGTCTGTATGATAGACTTTATACCCTGACTACTAAGCGTTGATATTTGAGATACAAATTTGTAGCAGCAGTTAGGCAGGATTTGTTATAAATCCTGCCTGTTTGTCATCTAGGTCCAGCTGCCCTGGGCAGTCCAGCAATTCTTAGCGTCAAACCTGAAATGCTGTCTGCTTGACTGTATCTTTGTACTGTGTACCTGTATCACTGTACTGTGTACCTGTATCACTGTACTGTTTACCTGTATCACTGTATTGTTTACCTGTATCACTGTACTGTTTACCTGTATCACTGTACTGTTTACCTGTATCACTGTATTGTCTGTTAGCCTGTGTTACTGTACTGTTTGCCTGTATCACTGTACTGTTTGCTTGTATCACTGTACTGTTTACCTGTATCACTGTACTGTTTGCTTGTATCACTGTACTGTTTGCCTGTATCACTGTACTGTCTGCCTGCCTGTTTTGTTTGTACAGTCCTTGTATGAGGATGTTGTGTTCGTAGGTATCCTCGTTGCTGTTATCCTCTACTGTACTGTACCGCTAACAACTATCATCCTGTCTTTGTGTGCTACTGTTTTTCTGTAGATGGCTGTCAAGACTTTGTGTGTGATGGTTAATGTCTTTGTGTGCTACTGTTTTTCTGTAGATGGCTGTCAAGACTTTGTGTGTGATGGTTAATATCTTTGTGTGCCACTGTTTTTCTGTAGATAGCTGTCAAGACTTTGTGTGTGAGGGTTAATGTCTTTGTGGCGTCTAGGGTCCGAGAGTGACTTGCCAACAGTTAAGGTGACGCACGGCGTGCAAAAACGCTCATTTTGCATTATTGGCTGTTTCTCCTAGACTTCTCAACATAGTTTGATAACTTTTGGCAGGAATGTTGTCCACATAGTGGCAGAGGTGTTTGCAAAGTCTCATTAATTTGCATCATCAAACAAAATCGTTATGAGAATTTGTTAAAATAAAGAATAATTAATTTGTTTGCATCATTGCCCCTTTGGTGCAAATGAACAGAATGCACTAGAGATCCAAGTATTGATCTTCTGTCATGTTTCTGATTTGAACAGTGCAATACAAGTTTTAAAAGTGTAAATATTTAAGAGGAATGTTTTGTGCTCGAATGAGAAAATCGTTGTACACAAGAAACGCGTTTACACGCTTCTGATCAGTAACTTAGAAACTAGTCACAAACAGTTTTCATTGTGGTTTTATTGCACTTGGCATTTTTACTTCTGGGTGCAAAATTGTATGCATGAACTATTATTTTTAGTCAGAAAAAAAGGGGGTCAAATCTTGTACATAAGGCAAAATTGCTATTCTGAGAAAATGGCATTTGAAAAGAACAAATGCTTCTGCAACTATGTACAATGAATAACATCATGTATTGAACAACCAAATGACAAAACACCCAGGCAAAAAACCACAGTTCTAGAACTTTTCAGCATCATACACCTCCCAGTGAGCCTTGCACGCCTGGCGACCATTATAAATTGTCCATCACCTACCAACGCCGTTTCGCCTGCTTGCTGCTCTTACCTGTAGGAGCTCTTTCCCTGAAGATGTTGTCACAGTGGCTGCACTTCAGCTTCAGATGACAGGCCCTTCTGTGCTTAGTGGTGTCCTTGATGTGGCAGAGTTGTAATCACAACAAACAAAAAAACAACTAAGTAGCTCTGAAGAAAAGGCTAATCACACACAGTGGAGAGATAGGAAAGGGCTGGGATGGGAAAAAAGGAATGGTTTGCTGCAAAGTACAATGCACAAAATGTAATGACAACCATATATGATACACACATATCCCCTCATTTACAACATCCCCTCTCTAAACAACACTAAAAAACGAACACAAATCGCACATCAGCTGGAAAGATACTCGGATAGGATACATGGAGTGAGAAAAAAAGTTTGCTGCAAAGACGAATGCGCACAATTTAGTGAAAACAAGTACTAAGATGCGCACATAACCATTTTCAACCACCTACACAAAATCTGTATATTTTGTTTTTTAAAAAAACAACAACATCCAAGGAATAATAAAATTGTGACAATACTTGCACTATGTCCACAATCAATATACTGAACAGGGGAAAGCAGCTCATTCAAAGCTGGAAGATTGCAAATGAAATTAATGTCCTTAGGAAAGTACACCACTTCATCAAAATCTACAGCAGCATCTTGCTGTTTGGCATACTCTCTGAGTCAGAAAAAAATCAAGTTTCTTTGACGATGGTGAAAACTGAGCGGTGGTGGTATTGTGGGTGGTGGGTCACTGGGATTAATCACGGATTGCTGGCTAGCAGTCTCCAATAGTCTCTTTCTCCTTCTCTTGCCCAACCCATGGATGGTTCCAAACTTTGTTCCCTTCTTGTTAGGCATCTCCATTGATGATAAACTTTGTTCCCTTCTTGTTAGGCATCTCCATTGAGGATAAACTTTGTTCCCTTCTTGTTAGGCATCTCCATTGAGGATAAACTTTGGAAAAAAGCGTATGAAGTTTTCGATCGAACTACGAGAAGCACATGAAGTGGCAGATGAAAGCGTCCTGGAAGTTGTCGTGCTTGATTGGCCCATAGGCCTGATCACGCACCGTGAACATGTCCTTCGACCAATCAGAACATCGCTGAAAATAGCGCTATGATTTAGTTATGAATGAATAGACAGAATAGCCTGTTTACGTTGATAGATACCCCAATTTTAAAACTTTAATGTACACAAATATGGATAACAAAAAGCAGAATCGGTTACACAGTCAGGAAGCAAAGACATCAGTGGACCATTTTTAGCAAAAATCTCAAACACGGCAGGGTGAGCAATCACCATGCCGTGCGTCACCTAAGATCTGTTTGTGATTACAAAACTCTTTGTGTGTTATAGCTACAGTTCTTTGTGTGTGATAGCATCTTTGTGACAGCTAAGGTCTTTGTGCGCGACAGCTTTGTTCGGTGGCCAAACTGTGTGTGTATTGGCTACTGATGTTGTGTGTGTAATGGCACCCCATGTTTGGGGCTAGCCGCTATGGTGAATGCAGTGACTAACCTCTTTGTGTGACTGTTTTGGTGTGTGGGTTGTTACCTAGCATAACAGTGACAGTTTTTCACACCTTGGCTTGTGCTTTTTTTTTTACTAGCCTCTGTCTTGATTTCTTCCTCTTCCTCTGTAGCTTTGAGCAAGACCACCTCCCAGTCGCCCACAGCTAGTACACAATTGAAAACCACGAGTTCAAACTGTAGGAAGTTGGTTCAATTTCTTGACACAAAATGGCAAGAAATTGAAGGGCAAATCCTTTTGGAAATGCAAAATTGTCATCTGCTATATATATATATATATATATATATATATATATATATATATATATATATATATATATATATATATATATATATATATATATATATATATATATATATATATATATATAATATATATATATTTTTTTTTAAATTTTTTTTTTTGGGGGGGGAGGGGTGTGAGGGTGTGTGCGGGAGGGGGGGGAATAAGTTTCAGAATGACTAGTCCACTAGGTAAAGCCGTGGTCAGACATACCGTTTCTGATAAGTTTTACCCAGTCACACACTAAAATATATTGTACAACAAGCTTACGATAAAATCTCAAGCGAATCCATCATAGATTCAGAGGATAGAACATTTTCTAATTCCTGCAATTAAATCATGAAGTCTGGACCAATTAGAACATGCTGTGGCATCCTTGACATTGGAACTGAAGAAAGTGGCGTATACCACAACACAAAGGTTGTCATGGGATCAAAGAGCTGAATAAGCCCAGAGTGTCTCTCTCCTCATGATCCATTGAAGTATCCACCATCGACCAAAGTTTCCTCCTCATTTGTTACTAAAACTGCTAAATAGGGCAAACAATCTTCTATCTCACCCTCCAAACTGCTGGAAATTGAACTGTTTGCCATAGCTTTTACAACATGTAGCCTATGTTGCAACAAGGGAGAGCACTACAAGAAAGAGGTCTATGAGTGAGCCGCAGTGAAAATCTACTTACGCCTCTGTTGTATGGAATTAATTTTATCGTGTGACTGGTTACTTCGTGCAATCATCAGTCCTGAGATTAAATCGCATGGAACAAATTGTAGGATTTAATGGGTAAGGTCTGACTGGGACTTTAGTGGTTATGTTGATTTTGCTGATGGCTGCCTCTGTTCCACACTCTCTGTACCCTTTTCCTGCCTATGGATTGTGCACAGGTTTCGTTTTGTCACCAGATGCTTGCAGAGTTACGCTCCTTGTCGCCATCTTTTGGCGCTCAAGCTCACAACGAATTTGCGCAGGTTTGATGGCTTACTAGACTTTAACAGCAGTGTTTTCGTTGGTTCACACAGTGTTTCTGATAATGTGCAGTTATAACTGAAAATCTGACTGACATTTCAGCTTTTGGGGCACCAGGAACTCCATTTTGTTCTGGCATTGCATGTATCGATGAGTGTACTCAAACTGGGTGTGGGGCCCCAAAAGCCGGAAGGACATGTGAATTTGTGTACGGAATTTTTGTACAGAGTCTCTGGGACCCTCACAGATGAAACTACCGGAAACACTGAAACTTTTTCGAACTAGTGTCTGTTGGCTTATTTGCTTATTTTCTTTTCTCTCGTATCTGCATTGTAGCTTTTAACTAACGTTGTTTTGACCAAAGCATTTGGTGGTGATTGTACTACAGCTAGTTGCACCAATAGCTTGATGACTTTAGCACAGCATGTTTGGGCCAAGCTGGCCCTGAACCAAGGAACCAACAGAGGGTCCCTTATGACCCTTGAAACCTGCACTTGACTGCACTTTTGTATTAACACTACTTGTTTGTGAGTAGTCCACTGTTGCATTGACCTCATCACAACTGCTTGAGGTTTGCCAGTCTGTAGGCTGTGAAACACCATCAACCCTTGTGTTTGACAGATTAGAAGAGCCGGAGTGCAAGAATTGATGGTGATAAATGAGCGAGTGACTGGATTATCTTAACTGCGAGTGATTGAATGAATTGCCCATTTTATTAACTTTTTTGTTTATACATGTAGCACTTTTCCAGCTGTAGAGCCGCTTAAGGCTGTGGGCAATACAGGACCTAATTTAAGCTGCCTGAGGATCCCACTTGCAGCCTTTGGGCGCATTATTCATCAGCAAAATCCTGGGGGATAGGGGAGAAGGCACCTAATATTTGTGTAGCTGGCATTCGCCCATCTAGTACACAAGCATTAGGATTCCGTGCGATGGAATGCATTCGTGCTTGAACTAGACCTTGCTTTAATGCTGTCATCCAAAGATGGGACGCAGTGTCTCGGTCATGTTTTTTTAATTTCCAAACTTATCTGGAAATACTGGAAATAGTCGAGAATCACAATGAGCTAAATGTTGGTTGGTCGGCAGACCCGTTTATCGGTCGGTTGGAAGCCATTTGTCAAGAAGTACTGAACAGATGTTGACCAAACTTTGTAGGAACATTACATAGTGGCCTGCTTCCCGTTCCATATTTGAGCAAATGCAAAGGTCAAGATCACTGCTAAACACATGGCAACGTGCCTACCGTTATGGTACAGCCATATTTATTATGGAAAAAATAAAATAAACAGAATGTTCCGAAAATATGGATTCTATTCACCTGTTCCGGGCAGCAAATTTCCCTAAAAAAATAAAATGAAAGTTGATTTTGCTTAATGTTAGTCGGAACACGGACAGCACATTTCCCTCCCGCTTTGTCGAGGACTGGTTCCCCACCTATGTGGAATTTAACCCGAGTTAGTGCACATGCTCGTTCTAATTCAGAATGGATGCACCTATTCAAAGCGGCTTCTCTGAACTTCCAGAGTAGGTCTACTAGTGGCGAAGATGGCGGCTGCCAAATGGCATGTGTCTGTGAAAGAAGTGACAGAACAAACACCTCCAAAAGTTATGTACAAAAACAAGCCAAGGATTCAAAGGTTTAAACTGGGCTACACAGAAAAGTGGCCACATCTTGTGGTGGGCAACAAAGGGAAAACCTTTGTTTTTGAACCACATGTGAAGCTTTACTCATTTCCAAATCCAGGCTAGATGTCTTTCGAGAGAGCTGGAAAGACCATGATTACAGAGATCTGAAGAGTGCCTACTATAGGTCCCTTCAGAAACAGCAATAACCCGAAGAAGACCTTTCAGCATGTACATAGTGTAAATACATAGTACTTAGGTATTAGTGTCCCGGAAAATCGTGTCCTATTGCGGACAAAAAAGGTTTTGTTCCTAAAACTCACTTTTTGGGGTAGGCATGTCTGATATCTGACAGGCACAGGCTTAGCTTTAGGGCTATTATTGTGTTTCTTTGAACTTTGTTTTGACCAAACGTTGAGAGAAAGTTGAAACATTGAAAGTATTTGTTGGTGGTGAAGTGGCAGATGCAAACTATGTATGCATGTCATGCTGCTTGTGTGTGCACATTATTACATTACACCTTTCAAAATCCCAATCAGTGTCGATGGCCCTAAAGAAGGAATTGACACAAGCTCCATTACTTAGCCCCGTGTGCATTATTATTTATCTCTCTCCTTCCGCATCCCGTGTACCTCATTGTGGGTGTCACTCTAATTGTAGGACTTGTCCATTATTAAAGCTGTCTCTTCCTGCAGGCGCTGTTACGGAATCGTGAGCAGCAGCGGCAGATTCAGCAGCAGACGTTGCATGCACAGGCCCAGGCCCAAGCTCAAGCACACGCACATGCTCAGCAAATCCAGCAACACCTACAGCAACAAGCGAGCCTACAGGCACAGGGCGTCATGTCCAAGGTGAGAGTTGTAAGACAATGACTATTTACACCCTCACATAGGGTTCTATTCACTGACTGATCTGCTGCCAAGCTTGCTTTCACACAAAATCCGTTTGAAGCTGGAATCCTGTCAAGATGAGGGTAACATCTTATTGATGACCGTGATTTGTTTTGTGCAGGTGCCAGTGATTCAGCACTTGGGCCAATCAGGGCAGCCGTCGCATCTGGTGGCTCCGCGCCCAGTCCTGCCCCAGGGGGTAGGGCGAGTGCACCAGGGACAGTCCCACGACCCCATCCTCAACTTCCTGCAGCAGAACCCTACGATCATCATGAAGCCCGCCTCCCCCCTGCCCCAGGCCATGATGGCAGGCCACACCTCCACCCAGGGGCCGGTGCCCTCTCCCCTCCCCCAAAGCCTCCCCCCACCCAGCATCCGGGTGACCTCCCAGCAAGGTAATAACCCGGCCACCGCCAGAGTCCCTTCGCCCATCAGTGAGTCCTTTTGTTTTGTCTTTTTTTTCCCCTCTCCCTTCTTTTGACTAGTCCGTGTGTAAACCAAGATCTGAGCCATTTAATCACAGCACATTTTTAACTCTTAGTCTCATGAAGCGCGGTAAACCGCGGTTCGTCACGGCTCATGAAGAGTTACCGTCTACTTTTAGCACCTCTCTCCCGCTTAACGGAAACCAGTTCCAATTGCGCATGCGCACTAGCTTATTCTAAAAGCATTGTACTTCCTTCCTGTCAACTGCAGTTGTGTCAACAACACGTTTTAATCGAAGTTTTTGTTTAGTTTTTGGTCGCGTTTTCGAGAGCGGGGATACTCTAAAAATGGCAGAATCTGATTCCGACAATGAGTCTACGCGATATGAGCAGTTGTGGCAGCAATTAGTAGATGAAAGGGCTGATCAGTTAGGGAATGAAAATCAGAGTGATTTGTCAGTGTTTAGTGTGCACACTAGCGATCTTTCCGACTACAGATCGGACCTTTCATCATCCGAAGAATTGGTTGTTAAATTACCTATAATCACAGGTAAAATAGCAGGTAACACAGACAGATGACACTGACAGAACTAAAGCTTACTCAATACTTGCATAGTTACCAATTATCTACACACTGACTAAGTCCCATGAAGCTCTGACCAACCGTTCAGTAGATATAGCATTTTAAACACATGCACCTATTTTTGGCTTGTTTTTGTCAAATCCTTACATGAAGGAGAAGATCAACGTGCTGTTTTGCTATATGAGACTAAGAGTTAATGTTGAGCTATATTCAACACTCATGCTGATGTAAGTCTCATCATTGTGTTTCTGATGAGTGAGATAGGAGGTTTTCTCTCTATGATATCATGGTTAGGGAAACCTTGGTCAACAATAGTTACAACTGTAAGGATATAACTTGGACTGATGGGAAAGAGAAATGTTTCTGAATATTTTTATAACTTTTTCCATTCTGCCTTTGGTCTGTCTGATGAACTTTGATCCATTTATAGGTTAGTAGAAGTATTTTCTTTTGCGAAGGCATTATTTATAATCATTACTACGATGTTAGTACTATGAAGTTAGTATTGAACGTGGTGTTTCAGTGTTCAGCCAGCAGCCTCCCATGCACCTCAGCGCTCCTTCCCCTATTCATCCAGTACAGCTGGGACCTTTGGCTGGCCAGACCCTCAACTCCAACACCCTGACGGTAAGACCAACTTGATTTCTGTACTCAAAATCGGACACGCAGTTGCCACTGCTAACATGCGCCAACCATTAGAAGTTGTTGGCACCCACTTGGGCACCTCCCGTGAGGGTGCCGGGGGGAGGGGGGGGGAGTGTTCTGTAAAAATAGTATCCCCACTTTCTGGAAATGTAGTGTTTTAAATTCCAACTGTCGCTGTGTTTCTCCTTTGTTCTTTCTCATTTCTACTCTGTTCTATCAATCTACATGTACTATACTATCTTCTCCGCTAGACCAGTCACCTACCTTTTTTTTCTTGAAAACTCTTCCTAAACTCCTTATTTGTGTATGAGGTCTGTTGGGTCAGCTTGGGGATATTCTGCCAAATGGTCACTAGTGCATTTTATGATATTATTTAGCATTGTAGGCATTTTATATGTACGTGTTTTGTTGATATTTTATAATGATGTTTATATTCTATTTTGTTTTTGTAAACCGGGGCTCAATAAATTAGAGTATAACCTCAGTGTCCCTTGCATGGGATGCCTTTATTGTAAAGTGACCGACTGGTGGATTGCCCAGAGGTGCCTACCCTACGCGCTAGTGCATATTTTTACGAATTTTCAACATAAAATACGACAACACGAGCAATTCCTTGAAAATACGCATTTTCGTGGTGTACAACAACAAAAATTCACACTGATTTTATATATGTTTCGATCTGCTATTACCTTTACTTGCTGACCCTAGAGCGCATGCGCAAAAGTGAAATCTCGTGCGTGAGGGGTAATGCGAGACTTTGTATCCGCCATTGTGCTAAACATGGTGTCGCGAAAGCGTTTACACAAGAGTGACGATGGGAACGAGTCTGAAGAAAAGCGGGGTAAGGTTGCAAGTAAGCAAAAAGCGCGACAACATTTCTTACACGAATACCGTGAACGTTTTTGAGGAATAATCGAATCTTCAAAAGGAGTTCATTATGCTCACTGCAACAAAGAGTTCAGCATTGCTCTGCATACGACATTCAGCGACACTTAGATTAGGTATTACGGACAAACATTTCATTTTGGTTCAGGATGTTTTATTTTGTTTTTATTATATAGTACAAACCTTTACAAGATTAAAAAATTTAAATTGTTAAAATCGGTCAATATTAAGGCACTCATACAACTGTTCAAAGTAGGTAACCCTCACATAAAAATAAAACTTGTTTTTCCCAAAAGTGGCTCAGACTCAGGTGTCTAAAATTAATACAAAGTGGATAAAAAGGCACTGTATTTACACAACAAAATGCAGAACACTCTAGTATGCTCAGAAAACAAAAAGTGTTGCCAGTTTCAGCAGAATTTACAAAAATAATGATGCATTTATATATATTCATAATTCATATTAATTAATTGTTGGACAATATGAAGATCCTTTGGAGGAGGAGGGGGGGTCGGGGTATGGAGTAAAATACAACACAAAAAAATAATATATTAGTGTGCATTTGTGACCGTAACTTGTCGAGTTCTATATTATTTTGTTTCATGAGAGGATTAAAATGGTGAGCTGGAATTAGTATAAATTGATGTTTTGTGAATGTGGCAGTTTTCATGACAATAATTCTTTGATCAAATGTTGCAAGTAGAGCGAAATCTGACATTACACAAAATACACATTTTTTATGCAGCCAGTACACAAATGGTCAGACTGGGGGGTAGGCACCTCTGATTGCTTTCAGTGACGTCATTAGGGTTGTTACAGCAGATTTTTATACGGATCAAAGATGAGGCCTCTTTCAATCAAGTTGTCCTGATTGTGTAGTCCTCATTCGGCTCTTTGCTCCGCTGGACCCTTTAAACAAGGAATAACTAGCTAACCTGCTTGGGCCATCCTGCAAACATCTATAAGCTGTTTTGTTATTGTTGTAGCATTGCAGTTATAAGTTGTTGACAGTAAAATACATCATTTTCAGACGTCGGGCATGCGATCACCGGTGCTACAGCGCGTGCCCAGCCCTCAGGAGCTGGTGGCACATACTCAGGCCATCCTGCAGACGGCTCTTATCAAGCGCAAGCTGGAAGACCAGAAAGAGCGCTACCTGAAGAAGCAGCAAGAGAGGTAAGCAGCTCATTCTTGATTCAGGAATGTTCTTTCAATATTTTTTGAGTAAAAATAATATGTTTTTATTTCATCTAGTGCACAGGAGTGGATCGAGGGTAAGGTAGGTGAGGGGTGGTTTCCAAATTGTGTCCAGGGTCCAGACCCTGGTGGTGTCCTATGAAATTCCCTATGTAGGACCTTCGCGCTGCTCTGCTTCTTTGGAAGGACATGCAGTGGCTTTCGATGGGAGTCCAGATCTCTCCTCCTCCACCGGTGGCGGACATTTTTACGGACGCCCCTTTTGTCAGTTGGGGTGCTCATACGGACAGCCTTACAGCCCACAGGTCTAGGTCCGAGGACCAACTGTCTTGGCACATCAAACAACTGGATTTGGAGGCAGTTTGCTTGGCTGTTCGCACGTTTCTGCCTTCCCTTTTTCGGGGCTTCCTTCTAGTCCTCTCGGACAATTCCACAGTGGTCTCTTACATCAACCACCAGAGGGGTACCCAGTCTCTTGCTCTTTCGCAGCAGTTGGAGAGCCTTCTTTTGTGGTTGGCAGATCACACCTGAAAGCATGCCTACCCGTACAGAATTTCCGTATTTTTTCCGGAAATTTGAAAAACTCAGCAAGCGCTACGGAAAATTCGGATACTTGTTTCACAGTCCGGAAATAAATAAAAAAACAAAGTGAAAAAAAATCTAACTCGTTGGCCTGTTCTAATGCACCTCGTGACGTTTCTCCGAAGACAGCCGAAACCGGTTTAATGCCGCAATGCGCAGTCGCAGTAGAGACACGTGGCATCGAAGTTTCCGGTAGAGGCACCGATGTTTGCCGAACCAGCTTTTGCGTAGTTGCAGTGAAGATCGTTGCTCGTGAGACAGAATTCAAAACATGGCGTCCAAACGAATGGCTAAGCAAAGTGATTGTGAATCTGAAACTTAAAAAAAAAACGGTGCAAGGGGCAGACATATATTTCCTCGTATTCGGAAAAGTGTCCTTTGGTTATTTGCGGCTGACTCAAAAGTACGATTTTTGCCAACCAGTTTGGCATCTCCGCCGGTGGTATGAACGCATCAAGCGGCACGTGGAATGCGCACAGCATATCAAGAATTACAAGGATTTGAAGAAGATAAAGAAGATTGTGGCAGCAAATCAATCTATCACTGGATTCTTCGAATAATATCAAAAAGGATGAATGCAAAAACAATAGGTAGTACAAGTAAATACGGAAATCATAATAGTAATACTGAAATTTGAAAAAGCTAATACTGAAACTTAAATTGAGGGTAGGCATGCCTGCAACTGTTCCTCGGTGGCCAAATATATAAGGGGTTCGATCAATGTACTGGCCGATCTGCTGAGTCGCCCTCACTGTGTGGTCAACAAGGAATAGACCCTGTCCCAACCGGTTCTTCAGCCTGTATGGGTGAAGTGGTTCAAACCATTGATCGACCTCTTTGCCACTCACTACATTCTCTGTGTCTCTAGTCCAGGACAGCCAGGCTTGGGCAATAGATGCTCTATTCATGGGAGGGACAGAAGCATTTCCTCCTTTTGCGCTGCTGCCATGGGTCCTCAGAAAAACCGAAGAGGAATCTCTGAACCTCATTCTTGTGGACCCGTTTTGGCCAGCACAGTCCTGGTACCCGGATCTGTTACTCTCTTCCAGGGGCGTTACATTCCTCTTGTCCTCGCAAAGTGCCCCTCCTTCAAACAAGGTCCGGCATTCTGCATGGCAACCCATTCTCTGTCATCACGCTTGGCTGTTGTCCAGTGATTTCTAAGGGTATCTGGAGCTTCAAAAGAGGTACTTCCTCTCTTGGAGGAGGTACACAGGCCCTCTACTAGGGGAGAGTTTTCCGCTCATTGGAAGCGTTGGGTAGAATGGTGTTCTGTAGCGCGGATCGATCCCTGTGCACCGTTGGAAGTCCATATCGCCAATCATCTAGCTCATTTGGCCTCCGTGCATTCACTGTAAAGTTCCATCGCTCCGTGAATGTCGTTCCGCGATTCAGACGACCTTTTCGCAACTCGGTTTTACTCTCAGGGTTCTCCTTGTATCGTCATAGATGTCGGAGGCGTGCGTGGCTCTCAGACAGGCTAAACTTCCTTGTAGGGTTCCAGCTTGGGATCTTTTCCTAGTTTTTAGTTTTCCTAGGAAGTCCCCTTACAAACCTTTGCGTTTCACGTCTTTTTCAGATTTGACTCTGAAAACTGTTTTTTTGGTCACCTTGGACCCTGGACGGCGCTGTAGTGAGTTGCATGCACTTTCCGGCCTCCCGGCGGATATAGCGTTCAAGCATGACAGCTCGGTCTCACTTTGATTCTTGCCAGAGTTCCTAGCTAAGAACCAGTGTCCCAGCGATCCTTCCTCTGTAGTTTGTGTTCGTCCTCTCTCCAATCTGTTGCCTAGATCAGACGCAGACCTGGCTTAACTGTCCGGTTATACGCAAATATCTGAAGCGATCCAAAGAGTTTCGCTCAGCTGGCAAGAGGGTTTTTTCTCTCAGTCAACCTAGTTTTTTTGTGAGAGATATAGCAAAACCTACCCTAGCGAGGTGGTTAGCGACAGTGGTACGTATGGCGTACGCTAGTTTAGGGAAGAGAGAGAATGGGGAGTGGTGCTATACCCCTCTCTTCAGCTAGGGCATGGGCAGCTTCTTTAGCAGTGCAACATTCAGTCCCAATGGAGTCAGTGTTGGAGGCTGCTTACTGGCGCCCCTCAGACGTTTTCATAAGCTGCTATCTGAGGGACAAACGTCATGCTAGAGGCGATGGGTCCTTTGGCATCAGAGGAGAGAGGAGGGTGGGTTGGAAGTGGGGTGTGAGGGGGGGGGGGGGGGGAATCAAGTGGATACACTAAAGCACCAATTTCTTTCCAACTCCATAGGCAGACGTTTATCCACAGACCCAGCTAGAAGTACTGTTGGAACAAATGTATCTTAAGCTTTGCCTTGAAAGTTGGAAGAGAATGGGCATGGCTTAGGGAATCTGGCAGAATTTCTGAGTATTGGAGCTTACATGGAGAAGGCCAATTAACCAAATCAGTTTAGAGAGAATCTGGAAATTCTTAGAAGAGAAGCACATTGAGAGCATAGGGTGCAGGTTGGCTTGTAAGGAGTGAGAAGTTCAGAGGTAGTGTGGGTAGCAATCACAGTGTAGACATTGAAAGGATGTAGTAGCAATTTTTTAATCATAATCGTGTTATTATAATCGTGCTTGAAAATCATTAAGCTGGGTGAAATGCAAGAGGGATTGTAGTGGAAGCCATGCACTGATTCCCCAGTGTCCACAGACCAGGAGTGCAGCATATAGGCCTGAACCTTGTCAGCCATGAGCATATATCCCTCTATAGTTGTGAGTGAGGAAGTGTTAACATCCATACCACAAAAATAACTATTTATTTATTTATTTCATTAGCAGAGACAAGTCTCCATCACTTCAGACAGCGAATAGCGTCAGCAAATCAGCGACACCCTCTGCTACCACTTCTACTCCTAGTCAGTCCAAGGTAGGACCTTTTCCCATTAGTCTTTGCTGTATTGTTAAACTGTATTTATGTTCTGAAAGAGACAAAACTACACAGCTATTTTAAAAGGTATTTCTAACTACAGTTGCTTCAGATGAATGCAGGTGAATAAAGAAGCAATTGTGTGCATTTTGCGTGGTGATGTAAGAACACGAGCGAAACAGGGGAGGGTGCTTATTTTGGTTTATACAAATCACTTATGAGGTTGCTGCTCAAATTCTTTGTATTACACCATTGGAGTCCTTGTTTTAAAAAAATGTTGGTATGAAATGGTCAATTAATTTGTTGTTGACCTAAAATGGTTTAGTATCTGTACCAGCCTCCCATGGCCTTCACTCCAACATCCGTCATTCGCAAGATGCATTTGGACCGAGTGACTGAGAAAGAGAGACAAGCTAAAGAGAGTGATGAGGATGTTTCAGGTAAATAGCCTCCCCTCCCACTTTATTAGGTGCACAGTTGTAAGGTCTGAAATTCTATACAGATACATGTGAGGCAAATGCTTTCTATCAGTAGTGGTCAGCTTCTGTTAGTTTGAACAATTGGAAGGAAAGATCTGAGGTTCCTTTTGATGTACAGATTTCATAATGAACTTCCACAGATTCGGATAGTCAAAAGTGATCCTTGTATATGAAGTATTTGTGGAAAAGTGCAGTTGCTCGTGGCATCTTTTAATGCACCTGTTATGCTGTACAGACTAGCATTTGATTTCATAAACGTTATCATATATTAATTCCTCAACAGAGAACCACAAGCACACTCTGGAAAAGCAGGGTTCGGATTCATTTGAGGACTCGGCCTTGGGCAGTGGGGAGATGGGGGCAGACAACAGCGACCCCCAGCAGAGCTCCTTCAACTCCAACCTGTCGGCACTCAGCGGCCAGCTTGAGGAAGGGCTTCATCTCGGCCACCGTGAAGATGCCTCTTTCCACCACCACCCAGGCCAGGAGGGACTGGATGAAAAGGTCAGTTATTTGGTAGTGAACTTGTGATGCGTGCATGATAGTTATCGACACACACCAGTCATGCAAATTAGGTGAACTTCACTCAAGATCAAAGTCACTGGAACTGTCCACAGTTGGTTCAAATGGGTATTTTGAAGTGGCCTTAATCCTAAACTGTGAGAGATACAAAGTCCAAACTTGTTGTATGTAAAGATCATTGATTGATTTTCATATTTGTTCCATGTTTTTTGTTTTTGCAAATCTGTGTGAGTTGAGTCCTAAATTGTAAAGTGGGTAATTACTCAGAATTATTTAATGTATTGCAACTAAACGTGGTTAGATGGTGTATATCCGTGAGACCTCAAAAAATGATCAGTAAATTAATGACTTCATAGTCAAGGTCACAGGGTCAATAAATGTTTGTAAAAAAATGACAGTTCACAAAATTTCACTTTTTCTCAAAGTTATTAATATTAAACTTAATTCTTGATGATGCATGATAGCTATCACATACTACGCAAATTGGGTCAACCTTGCACCAATGTCAAGGTCACTGGAGCTGTCCAAAGTCAGTTCATATAGGTACTTTGAAGTGACCTTGACCCTAAACTATGAGAGGTGTAAAGTCCCAATTTGTTGTGTTTAGAGATGATAGATTTATCTTTGATATATGTTGTGTTTTTGCATTGATCTTGAAGGTCAAGGTCATTTTAGACCTTACAAAAACATAAAAGAAATGTCTACTCGTACAATGAAATGGCTCTATATTTAACCCATAGTATACAAAAACATTAGTTATTTGATCACACATGAGCATCGCATGTCAAGTGCAGGTCAGGGTCATCCCAAGGTCAAGGTCAACCCAAGGTCACTGTTTCTTTTTTTGCTGGGTAATAAACTTTTGCTGCAATTTTTTGATCATACATGGGTATTCATAAGTAAAGGTCAAAGTCATCTTGAGGTCAAGAGATCAAAACCGGTATTAGTCTTTTTTTCTTCGGTGCACTCATTTTCATGTTAAATGTTGCAAGTTCCATGAGGAGCATGTGAGTCACATGGGCTGTGCCCTTCTAGTTGCATGGATCTTTTGAAGGTCAATGTCATTTTAGGCCTTATGAGATACATCAAAATGTGCTATCGTACATTGGAATATTTCTATTTTGACCCATATTATGCATCAACATTAGTTTATTTAATCATACATAGGTCATGTGAAGGTCAAGGCAAGTTCACTGATATTTTAGACATAATAGAACTTCCGATGTAGTTTATTTGATATAGGTAAGCGTTGATTTGGAACTGAAGGTTACAGTCATCAGGGTCAATAAGTCAGTATTACAGTGTGTTTTATTTTCAACTTCTTTGTTTCAGTATTCTAGTACATCATACTTGTTCATAACTTAAAACTGTTCTAAAGTTGTTAAAACTTAATCCATACTGGGCATTCATTTTGACAGGGTGCGTACTCTACCTGGAAAACCTGGAAAGTCCTGGAATTGCAAAATTGCTTTTCCAGGCCTTGAAAATCCTGGAATTTCATTACTTATCATGGAAAACCCTGGAATTTCGAAATAACGTATCTTGTTCGTTAGCGAGCGTCGCCGAGCGAGCGGGCGAGAGAGAGAGAGAGAGAGAGAGAGAGAGAGAGAGAGAGGCTGTTTCCAGTTTGTGGCTAGTTAGTTATATAGATTAACGTCCCCGGACACATAAGCGTATAGGGGACGAGTTATGTGTTTGTGGCGATTGCACTAGAGCTATGTATAGCTCAGTGGACTCGCAGCGTGATGCTCATATGAATGATTCCATTCACTAATTGGCTAGTCTAGAACTTCCGTTTTTGCAGCAAAACTTCTGATTGGCTAGGCCTAATTCTTTGTTTGCGACACGCGGTTTGCGATAAGTTTCATATGAATTTGTGTGGTGCTAATGCGGTGAAAATATTTTGTAGACCAAATTAAAACATGCCTGGAAAGTGCGTATTTCAGGCGATTTGGACAAATAATAAAGACTACTGTAGCTGGTTAGGTCCTGGAAAGTTACAAAGATGTGCTTCTCAGAAAACAAACAAACAATGGCAGTTAACATGTCAGAGGGAGCCCTTGTTGCTTTGAGAAACATCAATGACCATGTTAACAGCAACGGAGGCCTTAAGCAAGTCACCATCACAAAACCCATGCTTTTTGCTGCAGCGCCTAGCAGACAGAAATATCAGTATTTGGACAAGCAAAAGGAGGAGAAAGAAAAAGCTGATAGGCTGCAAAAGCGTAAGGCAGAGTTAGATGATCTTGAAGAGTTGAAAAAAAAGAAGAGGAGAACTGAGGAAATGTGGAAGTCTCTTGTGCATTCTGCAGATGAATATGCTCAAAAAGCTGAAAACAAGTGTGACATTAAACTGCTGGCAAAATCAAATGCAATGAGAAAATCAGCAAAAGAGAAGAAGGGAGAACTTGACAATTTAGAAAAACAGATAGAAGAAAAGTCTTGCCAGATTAAGAATTCTTAACCTGCTGGAAAAGAAAAAAAATCAGCCAACAAAAAGAGGGCTGAACTCAGATTGTTTGTGTGCTGCACAGTGCATTTGTGCATTTTTGTATTTGTAGTGATATTCAACATATATTTTTTTCTTTTATCATAAAATAAAAATAAGCAACACCAGCCAACTGTTTATAACAGCAAGATTTGTGCATTTTTGTATTTGTAATGATATTCAACATATTTTTTTTTCTTTTATCATAAAACAAAGTAAGCAAAACCAGCCAACAGTTTATAAAAGAAATTTATTCGCAACACAATCAAGAAAAAAAAACAGCCATGAAATTTTTTTATGGGTCTGGAAAACCCTTGAAAAGTCCTGGATTTTTACTTTGTAAGACCAGTACGCACCCTGTTTTGATATAGAATATTGTTAAGAGATTCCCTAAGGAGCATGTTAATTCTATGGCCTTTGTCCTTCGTTTGAGGTCAATGCAGTCTGTTGTTTTTATTCCATTTAATTCAAGCTTTGTGTTTTGTACAAGTTCATACCCAGGGTTGCCAACCATACGGAATTTCCGTAGTTTACTCCGGAAAGGAATACGCGGCTACGGAGCTACGCAAATCGAAAATTTACTACGGAAAGTCAATTTTCGACGATAGTATTACAGTTTTAATGAGTTTTATTGAGCGCCTGTGCCTCCCGTAGCACCTTAAGGTCACGGTCATTCGGTTTATGTGCACGGTGTAATAGATCACGCTCCCAGTGCATGTTAGGAAATTCGACCAATCACCGTGAAGTAGATTTGCAAACGGCCAATCGGTGCACAAAACCTCGACCTTTCTGTGACACTTTCGTTTCCGGGTCACGTTCTACAGCGCGAGAAGAAAAGTTTGTGTGCGGCGTATTTTGAATCCATGATGCCAAAAAGAAAGAAAACTAGCGATGAAAGCCCAGAAAAAAAGAAGAGGACAGCAAATCAAGAGTACAGGAAAGAGTATTCTGAAAATCCGTGCATCACTGCGTCATCGAGATCACACGATGTGACGCGACACATGAATGGCAACCGTCACAAAAGTCGTTGCCCTGATCCAGAAAAGTTAGTCCCTGTTCAGTCGGTAGCCACCTTCTTCAAGCTCGATATGGATCTCTCAATAATTCGTGCGGAAACACTCTTCACGACCTTCGTTGCAGACTGTGTATGCATGTCTTCGTTTTAAAAAAATGCGAGGACGTATGGCTACGGAAAATGTCATAAAACTACTGAAATTCAGAAATTTTACTACTGAAAACTTTTTGGGGGGTTGGCAACTCTGCATACCAAACACTATTTGTCATCATTATGTAAAGCGAAGCAGGACATTGCATTGTATAGTAATTTGTAATCTTGTTTTGAGCTTCTAGTTTTGATTTTTGACGTTATTTTTTGTTTTCAAAACCACTTTATGCAGTTTGCAATGTATATGTCAACGATGGTTTCAGATGTTTTTCGCCCAGCATCAGCTGATGCAGATGAAGGGCATGCAGATGGTGCGTCCACTTGTTGGGCAGCCCATCGCCCCTCCCCCTTCCTCTGTCCCGGGCAGACCAATTCTCAAAGGTACTTAATTTCATTCATTGTTAAATGTGTGTGTGTGTGTGTGCGCAGCAGTCCATCATCTCTTTGATTTCGGTCAAACAGCCCCAGGTGGTTGTGTTGTAAGTACCTTTTGTTGTAAAGAGGTGATACTAAAGAGGACTGGCTTTCCTGTACAAAGTTTGCCCTGAGAAAAGAGGTATTTAAATATGAGAGTAAGGTTAGGAGAAAATGCTTAAGGGAAAAATATCGGCTCTGGGTTGCATGGAATTAATTGACTACTTACCTGAAGGAGATGGCAAGGACCTGTTGTAACACTCCTGACTTAATCATTAGTTTTGAGAGTTCTTTGTGCTTGGCATTTATATTTGTTACAGAATGCTATGATTTATGGTGAACATTGACCTTTTGATAATTTGCCTGCATTGGAAGATATCTTTGGTCTAGGTTCTGACGACACTGGGCCAGCTTCCATGATGCAAACCCATACACAACCCCCACCTCATCAGCCACCACCCTCAATCTCCCACGCACACCCAGGAATGCCTCGACCCCTAACAGGAGGAGCTGTGCCCCAAATGAAGTCTGAAAACGAGCCACGCCCCATCATGGGGTCTTCTGGCGGTATGGGAGGGGGAAGCATGGACCTGGCCAAACTGCTGGAGCAGCAACGCCTACATCAGCATCAGCAAGCCATGCATGCTCTAGCCACTCGGCCCCTAGGTTCAGGACCTGCACCACCCCCTCCCTTCATGCCCATCAACCCAGGCCCCAACCCCGGCCCCGGCATTCCCATCCAATCGGCGGCTGCCTCCCAAGCTTCCGTGCCAAACGCCATGTTCATGCAGTTCAACCGAGGTGAGTGAAACTGCTGTGTTGTCAATGATGTTGCTGCCAGACCTGCCTACCGTTACGGATTTTTCCGTATTTTTACGGATTTGAGACCTAGAATACGAAAATACGCAAAGGCCTTAAAAAATACGAATTTTGGCACCTTTTTTTTTTTTTTTTTTTTTTTTAACGTTTTTTTTTTTTTTTGGTGTAGTAAGACGTTTGTTTTGGGTTTTAAGACATTTTACACGGCGCCATACTGCGCGCCATACTTAAGTCAGAAACAATTGAAACTTTTCATTGTCAGAGATTACTACATTAAGTTCAACCATGTCTGCCCCGGGTGCCAAGAAAAGAAAAATAATAAGAGCCCATGAAACTGATGATGAATTGGATGAAGCTTCCAATTGCCACAGCAGACAGAATGACAGCCATGTTTCAGAGAATGTTTCCTGATTCTAAAATTAAGTAAAATCTCTATGGTCAGCCATTTCACTTTTTGTTAAAAATAGATGTGTTATCGGTACCTTAACATTAGTATTGGTATATGTTTAGAACAATGAAAATATTAAATTTGTTATTTAAAATTACACAAACTGTTGGTTCTTAGTTTATTTTAATATGGCCAAGGTAGACAATTTACTAAGCAGAACGTTCAGTTACTAGTCCTCCAGTCCAAACCTGCTGCCACAGTGTGAGTACACCAGCAAAGAACTAGACAGACCCAAGAGCTGTTATAGCTTGCATCTGAAAGAAAACAGTGATGAGTGACAGTTTGCGTATAATTTTTTTCCCAGTCAGTTACTGTAAATAATTTATTTTGTAGCAAAGAACCAGACAGGCTCAAGAGCTGCTATAGCCAGCAGCTGAAGGAAAACAATGTTGACATTTTTGCACATCATATAAATTACTTAGTCCTTCACTATAGATAAATTATTTTGTTGTTTCCAATTCCAATTTAAGTTTTTATCAACTGAATTTTTGCTCTCTAGCAATGACAGTTTTGGGCTTGTTCGGTAGTCAATAAATAAATAAATCGGGGAACAGTGTATTTAAGGAATCAGTTTGAGGTGTTTTTTTAATGCAGTGATTACTTCTTCTTTATCTTCACTAAGTTACATTTACAATTGTTACATTCCTACTTGCGAATGCGTCGATTCGCCGAGAGTGAAAATACGAATTTTGGTCCCAGAATACCACATTTTGCCAGTCAGAATACTGAAACTGAAAATCTGAGGTAGGCAGGTCTGTGCTGCTCAACGCTTCTCCAAACTATGGTAGCATGCTCAGTGGCTTTTGCCTTTTGCACATTCGCTAGTGATGCAAATGAATTTGAAGTGTTCAACAAGCGAATAAATGTTTTTTTTGTTTTAATTAATAACATGCATTAATGTGGAGGCGACACTGCCAATGTACTAACGCAGTTGAAGTTGTTGAATGAGAGATAACGAGTTTGATAGCGTTTTGTGTACGTGGTTAGTCCCATGCTGTCAGCAGTGATCACAGCCATTTTGTCTGCTGCTCTCAGTGAACGCCATGAACAACCATATGAACCACATGAACCAGCTGGCTGCCATGCAGGCCCAGCAACGTCTGACAGACCCACGCCTGCAGCCACTCCGTGCCATCATCCCCACCGTCAACCACGCAGGCTCCATCTCCCCACGCAGCTCCCTGGCCTCCAAAGTGCCACTGCTGGCCCCTGGCTCAAGCTCGGCCGGCATCAATCGCTCCTACTCGCCTGCTCACCCCATCTTCTCGCAGGCTAGCAAGCCGGGTAAGTGTTTCTTTAGTTTGGGGTTAAAATCCGAAACCTGTATAGAGGGATTTGTTACCTATGGAATGAGAATGCTTTAGCTAGCTGGTGGATTTTAGCGCAAGTTCTCTCATGCAATTATCTTTTAATTTAACAAAATGTTGTGAGTCAAATGTTTCATTGTTGCTTCGAATATCTGTTAATCTTTATTTTAGGTGTCTAGTGTACTTAGCTTAAGATATCATGGTACCACTTTCTTTAGATGGCATTTTATGTCTAATGTACTTAGCTGAAGATATGGTACCACTTTCTTTAGATGACATTGTATGTCTCTAATAATATATTTAGTTTAAGATATGGTACCACTTTCTTTAGATGACATTGTATGTCTAATGTACTTAGTTTATTATATGGTACCACTTTCTTTAGATGACATTATATGTCTAATGTACTTAGCTTGAGATATGGTACCACTTTCTTTAGATGACATTATATGTCTAATGTACTTAGCTGAAGATATGGTACCACTTTCTTTAGATGACATTGTATGTCTCTAATATATTTAGTTTAAGATATGGTACCACTTTCTTTTACCCCTTGGGGTCATGAGCAATCTTGCCACTGTAGATTGTTCTAACCTATAAAGGGAACAGTGAAAGCCCCAGTTGAAAACCTGTCTTGCCTTTGTAGGCATGACAGATTCACTGCGGCAACAGTACCCCCGTTGGAGTGCCGGGGGTTTCAGTATAAATAGTATCCCCACTTTATGGAAATTTAGTGCTTTAAATTCCCACTGTTGCTATCTTCCTCATATACTCTTTCCCATTCCTGCTCTGTCCTATCACTCTGCTATACTATCTTCTTCTTCGCTAGATCAATGACCTACCTTTTTTCTTGAAAACTCTTCCTGGACAAGACTCCTTGTTTGTGTATGAGGTCTGTTGGATCAGCTTGGGAGTGTTGGACGCTTTCTGCTGGGTGGTCACTAGGGCTTCCTATGATGTTAGTATTTAGCAATATAGGCATTTTATATGTATATGTTTCGTTGATGATTTGTAATGATGGTTGTATTTTATTTTGTTTTTGTAACCGGGGGTTCGCGTAGTTGAGGTAAACCCTCAGCCGTCCCCCGCGTGGGATGTCTTTATTGTAAAGTGACTGGCCGGTGGAGGGCGTTCAATTTTCTCACTAGGGTTGTTTCAGCAGATCTTTTATGCGGATCGGGGGTTGTCCGGTCCTGATTTGGCTCGGAGGAGTCCGCTGGACCTAAAGCAACAATAAATCAATCAAAAAACCCACTTTATTTAGATGACAATATATGTCTAATGTACTTAGCTTGAGATATGGTACCACTTTCTTCAGATGACATTATATGTCAAATGTACTTAGCTTGAGATATTTTACCACTTTCTTTAGATGACATTATATGTCAAATGTACTTAGCTTGAGATATGGTACCACTTTCTTTAGATGACATTATATGTCAAATGTACTTAGCTTGAGATATTTTACCACTTTCTTTAGATGACATTATATGTCTAATGTACTTAGCTTGAGATATGGTACCACTTTATTTATATGACATTATATTTCTAATGTACTTAGCTTGAGATATGGTACCACTTTTCTTTCATTGGACGCAGGTCAAATGTGCTGACCATCACCCAGCGCTCAACGTGCCACATTGTGCACGGTCAGCTTGTAAGTGGAAGTGTTGGGCATGCAACTGTTGCTCTTTGGTTAGCATGTTTTAGCTTTTGTTGGCTCACATGCATAGCAGTGTCAGTCTATGTACTCTCCCCCTCCCCTCTTCCCCTTCTCCCCCTCAGTCTTCCCCTCCCCTAAAAAGAAATTCCCCAAATACTATAGAAAAAACATCCGTCTGTCTGTGCAAAAACTGTAAAGTGGCAAAGTACTCTGAGCCTATTTCAAATATGGCATTAAATCTTGGTAATATGGTGTATATCCATGAGACCTCAAAAGTGGTCAAGGAATGAATGACTTCACTTCAAAGTCAAGGTCACATGGGGCATCAAATGTAGGTCAAAATATGACAATTTTTCACAAAATTTTACTTTTTTTTTTTAGATTATTAATATTTGAACTTGTGATTCTTTGATACATGATAGATATCAATCAGACATGAGAGTTGCTGAGGACAGAGAAAGATGGTTAAATGATTATCTGTGGTGCCACAATGACCTTCAAGTTATGGGACAGGATAGGACAGGAATAGGATAAGATAGATATCAATACAG
Organism: Oncomelania hupensis; assembly: GCA_036898135.1. Classification (NCBI taxonomy): domain Eukaryota; kingdom Metazoa; phylum Mollusca; class Gastropoda; order Littorinimorpha; family Pomatiopsidae; genus Oncomelania; species Oncomelania hupensis. The sequence continues at coordinate 3,061,776 of CM072521.1, read as the reverse complement.
GGTTCGATAAATTAGATTAAAGCCTCAGCGTCCCCTTGCATGGGATGCTTTTATTGTAAATTCACTGGCTGGTGGAGTGCCTTCTGTATTACCGTTAGAGATGTTTCAGCAGGTTTTCTATACGGATCAGGAGTGAGTTCTCTTTCAACCAAGTTGTCCTGATTCGGCTCTTTGCAGTCCGCTGGACCTAATCAGTGAGACACACATACTATGCAAATTTGGTCAACCTCACTCCAAGCTCAAGGTTAGTTAGTATAGGTACTTTGGAGTGACCTTGACCCTAAACTATGAGAGATATAAATTCCAAACTTGTTGTATTTAGAGATGATAGATTGATCTTTCATATATGTTTCATTTCTGCGTTGATCTTGAAGGTCAAGGTCATTGTAGGCCTTGCAAAAACATATTTAAAAATTAGGTCCTTGTATTGGGTGTTTATTTAACCCATAGTATGCAACACCATTGGGTTATATGATCAGACATGCATGAGAGAGCATGTGAGGGTCAAGGTCATCCCAAGGTCAAAGTCATTGAAGGTTAACAGGCATGCCTACCCATACGGAATTTCCGTATTTCTTCCGGAAATTTGAAAAACTCTGCAAGCGCTACGGAAAATACGGATACTTGTTTCATGGTCCGGAAATACATAAAAACAACATTGGGGAAAAAATAGAACTTGTTGGCATGTGGTAATGCACCGCGTGACTCTTTTCTGAAGACAGCCGAACCCGGTTTAATGCCGCAATGCGCAGTTGCAGTAGAGACACGTGGCATCGAAGTTTCCGGTAGAGGCACCGAAGTTTGCAGAACCAGTTTGTGCGCAGTCGCAGTGAAGATCAGTGCTCGTGAGAAAGAATTCAAAACATGGCGTCTAAACAAATGGCTAAGGACAGCGATTGTGAATCTGAATCTTCAAAGAAACCGCGCAAGGGGCAGACATATTTTGCCTCGTATTCGGAAAAGTGTACTTTCGTTATTCTCTACAGCACTGACGGAAAAGTACGGTTTGTGCCAACCAGTTTGGCATCTCCACCGGTGATATGAACGATATCAAGCGGCACGCGGATGGCCCACAGCATATCAAGAATTACGAGACTTTGGAGAAGAAAAAGCAGATTGTGACAGCAAATTAATCTATCACTGGATTCTTAGGATAATATTTTAAAAAATGATTGCAAAAACAATAGGTAGTTAAAGTAACTATGGAAATCGTAATAGTAATACTGAAATTTGAAAAAGCTAATACTGAAACTTTAAATTGAGGGTAGGCATGCCTGGGTTAAGGTCATCCCAAGGTCACCGTTTTTCTGGAATAATACAACTTTTACTGTACTTTACTTGATAGTATATGAGTGTATTTGGAGCCGGAGGTCAATGTCCTCTCAAACTCAAGAGCTTAGAAAGATCAAAGCTGGTATTACTTTGCATTTTAATGCCACCATTTCATTTTGTTTTTTCTGTGCACTCATTTTCATGTTAAATATTGCAAGTTCCATAAGGAACATGTGAGTCATATGGGCTTTTTCCTTCTAGTTGAGAAAGAATTTCAATCCGTTTTCTCTTTTTCATTAGGGGAAAAAAAAAGAAGAATTTAAATCTTTGAAAACCTGTTGTCCACTTGGCTGTTTAAACCCAAACTTTCTGACAAGTTATGTGTTTTCAGTGATGAACGGCCCAAATGGCCCGTACTCAATGGGCGTGCCTGTCAGCGCGGCCAGCAGTGAGGGGGAAATTTTCAAGTGGTTTCGACCGGATATGCTGAAGAACCAGCTGCCTGCCATGCCTCCTCTTCCTACACATGGCACCAAGGTGATGACTGTGGATGAGATCGAGCGAAGCTGAGAGTGTGAACAAAAAGGCAGTGGACAGTTTGATTTGTTTCTTCATTGTGAATTGAAAGGCTGGAATTGGATGTGTTCTCTTGTTTTGGCATTGAGGACGGGAAGGTTAGACTAGAGTTTGACTAGACGTTTTCTTCTTTGAGGACTAAATGGTTTGAAAAGTTGACCGTAAGAGATTGTAAGTGATTGTGTACAGTTTATTTTATTATTTTGTAGTTTGGATTTGTTCCATCTGTTGTTACGTTACGACAGTTCACTTTCTTTTCTCCCTGTGTCATTGTTTCATACTACTTTTTGTTCTCCATGTGTGCCCTAGCACTCAGATTTTATTTTCTGTGCGGTTTGTGGCTCATTTTGAGCTGCTGTAGTACTATGTCCTAGATGTGTTTTGTTTTGCTAGCTTGCGCTTTTCAAAGAAGATAACAGCGACTGTCTTGATCTGAAGCGATGGTAGCCTCGGAGCTGTGGCGTTTTAGTCTTTTTTGTTGAATTTTCAGTGACACTAGAACGTGGCCAAATCATTCCATGTTATATTGTGGGGCGTGAATGTTTTCCAAAGCTGCGTGGTGCGGCGAAGTGTCTGCTAGCGTGAAAGGATATGCAGTGTGTTATGGTTTGGACAATTTTATGGGAAGGGGGGGGGGGGGGGGGGGAAGGGGGGAAGGAAAACATTTGAAGCAAAATATCGAAAGTCATGCATGACTGATCAATGTCTTGTTTGCACCACCGAGTGTAGTTGTGTGTCATTAGTGAACAAGACAAGCTGCACTCTTTGGGCTGTGACTGAGATGTCTTCAGCAGATTTTGTCACCGTTTTAGAATGGAGAGGGTGAATGAGAAATGTTTGAAGCGCTGTTTGTGTTTTGTTTAGTATTAATTGTTGCTATTTATTTTTCAGGGCAAAAGATAGCATGATTGATTCAGTTAATGTCTTCTATGTTGAAATGTTATCTTTTATTGAATTATTTTTCTCTTGGTTTACTATACAGTATATGTTTGTGTGAGCTTACTATTGTTATTTGAATGTGTGTGACTTTAAGTAAAATGCGCGTATAATATTTGTGTTGATTTTCAGAGCTTATATGGCTTAGTTTTCAGCTGTATAAGCATGCTTTTGCTCACAATGCTATTTTTAATTAGTGGTGAAAGTTGGTCTTTAAGTTTCTCCCTGATCAGAACGGAACTGAAAATTTAAAGCACGTTTGTCTCAGCAAGGGAAACGATCGGCATCAAGAAATTTCAGGGGAGACAATTGTAACTCTTCAGCGTTGGAGGTGAAGCATGTTTGTATCGTTTTGCAGAGGTTTGTTGTTCAGTTGCTGAACATGTACATAATGTTCTGTTCTTTTCTTCTTTTGGAACATTTTTTGGCATTGCAAATGATGCAGCCCAATTTCATTTGTCAATAAACCTTTTTCATCTGGCTCTGTGTGTACATTACGACGATTCATTGTAGATGTCATGAACCCAAACCTGTACATAGGACACACTTTATTTTGCCTTTGTCCATTGTCAAAGTTTTGAGTTGCTTTTGCCACTAATCATTGATTTGTTACAACCTTTTGTTCCAACATTTCATCCATCATTGTTTTATCTACCTCTCCTCCCATTTCCTCAGCACCCAAGCCATTGTCATCAGTAATTGGACATTTGTGTCTGTCTCCAGCGTTTGTACACCCTTTTCCCTTTTGTACATAGCCATTTTCCCTGTACATGCCTCAGCCATTTCCACTGTCCCTTTACATGCATCAGCAAGCGCTGTTCCCACTTTTTTAATGTTCTTTTTTGTGTGTGCTTCCATCACTCTTGTGTTGTAAGTTATTGAAAGTTATTATTGTTTGTTATTGTGTAAGAAAAAGTGATGTTCCATTTTCTATTTGGGTTTTTGGAGTTTAGGCGTATTGATGAGGTTCTCAAAACACCGTTGGGTGGGGATTTTGAGCTAGACTGTGGCTTGGGACATTCGCTGTATAAATTGTACAAATCTCTGTTATTATTTCTGAACTCCAATTATAAGTTTATTTATGTATTTCTTTCGTTATTTATTAAAACAAATTACCTTGATTAATTAAATTAATTTTTTTTTAATTCTTTTTACAAGAAAAAAAATGTCATTTGCCATTTCCATTTCAAACCATTCTTACTTTGTTTATTATTTTAAAAAAAACTGTTTAGGGGTGTTGATTGATAGTCCAAGCCACATTGTAAAATGTTCATTTCATTTTGATCTCATTGATAGGGCGGGCTGGGCATACATTGCTCTCTGAAATTGAAAATATATTACACGGAATGGAAGATTGCTTATTGAAACTTTTTTAGAGAATCTTTTTAGGTCACCGAGAACATGTTCAAAGGGGTGAAGTTTATTTTGGGGTGCCTAGTTGTAGAATGGATTGGACAGCTCACAACCGTCCCATTCTTACTCCCTAATTCCTCGACAAAATCATGGCCAGATCCACCTTACCCAACCAACCTTCCCTTTATCTTGAAGTTAGTCCCTGTATCCTAAGCCATGGCACCAATCTCTGATCATTACCACTTGTCAAAATGATAACAGTTGTTGAACAGTTTGTAACTGTATTTATGTGTATGTAAAAGGAAGGTAGCTTAAATGTGTGTTTATTTAGGCATGCTTGCCTTTTTGAGTGAGAGAGAGAGGTGGCGTACATGTGTGTTTATTAAGGCATGCCTACCTGTTTGAGTGAGAGAGAGAGGTCGCGTACATGTGTGTTTATTAAGGCATGCCTCTGCGTGTTTGTGTGAGAGGGAGAGAAGAAGAATAGTGTGTGTTTAAACACCGGGTGTCAATTGTAATTGTTCACAACATTTTTTTTTTTTTAAATGTCAAAAGTATGCACTAAAAAGAAAAAGTGCGTAGTGGTGGAGTAATTTTTTAATGTACAATTTTATCAGTTTCAGTGTGTACGCCAAATGCGGCATCAGTCCCACAAAGACTGGAAACAGATTTGAGATACACACATTTTAAAAAAAAGATGATAGTTGAAATGCTTGATGTGTTAAAACGCTTATTTTTTTCCCCTTACATTTTGCTACAGTTGCATGAACCCCTCTCCCTTCTCACATTTTGTAACAGTTAACATCTCAACACACACATAGGCCTCCACAAAATAAAATACAATAAATAACATGTCCTTCTTCCCTACCTTGTTCCCTACCTTGTTCCCTACCTTCTCCTTCACCCCCACCCCTACCTCTCTTCCTTCTGCATCAGAAAGTAGTTTTTGCAAACCTTCATTATCAACGCCCATTTAGCGGGATGGCTGTAGTTGCACTGAGAAACAAAATGGCAGCATTTCTTTCCTGTTGGTTGACGAAACATGGTGTGAAAGCCGTTGTGTTGGCTGAATGGCTTTGTGTGGTGGTGGTATCATATTTCTGTTGTGTTGGCTGAATGGCTTTGTGTGGTGGTGGTATCATATTTCTGTTGTGTTGGCTGAATGGCTTTGTGTGGTGGTGTTATAATATTTCTGTTGTCATGTCTGAATGGCTTTGTGTGGTGGTGTTATAATATTTCTGTTGTGATGTCTGCATCGTTAATGCCATGTCCCCTTTCCTTCGCTCACACATCTCTGCTTCCATCTCCATCTGTCTCTTTGTCTCTCTGCCTCTGCCTCAGATGCTCTCTGTCTTCAGATGAAAAATAGAGAGTATCCTGTTTACCTATTGCTGTTCTGTTGGTTGAATTTGTAACGTGTTGTTTCAATGTTGTCAGATAGGCATTTCTTGGTTTGATCAATATTGTAAGTAAATGGCGGTTCCTTTCATAGTTTGGCGTTTTAGTATTGCTTTTGTTTTGTATTCTTTTCTTTGATGTATTGTTGACCATTTTGTTTGCGTTAAAAGCTGAAGAAAGTCTTAAAGCATTTTTCAAACTTTTGTCATGAGAACATTTCCCTTGTGATGTAAACCCAATCGGTGAAACCCCCTCTGATTGAAATCTGATGTAGCAGACTGTACACTTTATTTGGTCTCTATCAATACATTATGTTTTATAATAGTTTTGAAGTCTTCCCAGAAAATAGCCTGAAAATGACAGGTAATGTAGTGATTTGAGTCGTTGCTGTAAAAGTTGTATTCTTTTCTACTGCACTTGAGTTGTTCTGAACAGATAGCAATCGTTTGTGAAGTTTTGTGAGTAGCCTGTAGTGGCGTTATTTCCGAGCTAGCTGTTGTTAGGCCTAGGCCAGGGTCCTTGTTTGTTCTTGATGCAACTTTCAGATTATTGTCTGATATCCATTAAAATCACTTTAAATCTAGTTTCATTGGTAACTCTGGTTTTTGTGTCTGGTTTATATTTTGAGACTGCCCCCCAAACTCTGTAATCTTTTCTGTGCATGTCGGTGTACAAGTTTTGTTTTTGACTTTAGGGTAAAACGGATTTTGTTTTTGTGTTGTGTAAAATAATTTTCATGCTGTTTACCTAAAATCTTGTTTTGAGTCTGCTATAGGATTATATTAATTGTAGTCTTGTCACTATGGCTGTGTCGATGCATTTTCTGTAATTCAACATGGACGGTTTGATGTACAATAAATGTGTTAACTATTTTGAGAGAAAGAGAGAGAGGGAGGGAGGTTAAAACAGTGAATGTCTTTGTGTGTATTACATATATTTATGACAGTAGAGTTGTACTTTTGTGGAGAGAATAGTTGCATTTGTATCGGTGTTGTGTGAGATGATGGCAAATTAGTAGTGGGTGCGTGTGTGACTGAGGAAACCGTGCTAGCGTTGATTTTGTAGTCAGCTGGTAAATGAGAGTGAATATTCGTATGGCTGAAGTTTACCAGGCAGTCCAGGGAATATGAAATAACTGGTACCTGATGATTGGAGAAAACTGGCTGTGTTTGTGTGTGTCGTGGGATGAATGTGTTGGTTATGGGAGCGTGTGATGTTTTTGCAGAGCACACGTGAAATGCCATAGCCAAACAAAATTGCTGTCATTGAAAAATTGGCTTAGCCTTTTCGGGGGCTGGTGAATGTCAGATTCAAAAGTTGAAGGAGAATTTTTGTATCTCTGCTAAGTGAACCCGTTTGAGCGAACTGAATGACAGAAAAACCTTGAGTAACTGTAGAGCATGAAGTGAAATTTTGACAGTACAACTTAAGTGTGAACTGAGAAATGATTGTACATGCTCATTGCTGAGAATGGTTTAAAAAAAAACGCAAAAAAAAAACACATAGGAAGGAGTTTAAAAGTTTTTAGTTTGGATTGTTTTATTACTATTAGTAATATTATTGCTATTTTTTGAAACAAGCCATCTGAATTGTTGTTCAGCTTTTTTTTAAAAGCATTTGGAAAGTTGCTGTACAAAGAGTATTGTTTGGGTAATGTTCACACTTGTTCTTTGCTCATGCAGTCTGCATGGCCAAAACTATTCAGGATCTCTTGGAAGCCCAAATTCAAAAAATATAAATGTTCAGGTTTTTAAAAAAGCCAGTAAGATGGGCTGGTCATGAATGTCTTGCTTGTTACCTATTCGTGTCGGCAGTCTTTGCAACCTAACCGGTGCTCTCTGTACAGCAACTATTTAAAACTGCTTTGAAAGTAGCGACATGGAAAGGTGTACAGATTTCCGTTTAGACATTTTTCCCACTTCAGACCAATATGACTGTGGATTGTGTCCGCATTGTCACAGTTTGTGGTGGTGTAACGATAGTCTGTGCACTGTCTGTTATCATTTTGCCCATGTCTTGAACTTTGAGAGTCCGTAGGAGTTGTCTTTGTTCGAATTTTTGAAAGTTCTATTGGGCGTTGGCTTGTGAAGAAAGGGCCTTTTGAAGCCTTTGGCCCCAACATTGAGTGTACTGAAAGGATTTTGTGGGGTCCACAGCTATTGAATTGGAGATATTAATAAAAAGAACTCCAAAACTACTGGATTTCTGTGTTTTTGATCGAAATAAATATCACACTCGCACAAACATTGCAAAAACAGATTCATGTGTTCATTAGAAGTTTATTAATATGATGGCGGTTACACCCAAGATGAAATTTCAATTATTTTAGTCCAAAAGCACAGATGCATTTCTTTATAACACAGCATCGATATACAAACAGGGGTATATTTATTAGTTTCTGACACGGTATTGGCTTTTGCGTACTGTTGCGCAGTACTTAGTTTGCGCTTGTGCGCAAGGTTAAGACTCGTGACGCGGAGAAGGAATGGCCGCCACTAATAAACAGCACTACAACTGAAGTGGGCTTCCTGGCGTTGTTGCTAATGTTTCGTTGTGTCCGTGTCCATTCTGGTGTCTCTTCACTTTACAGAAACATAGACTGCAACTTATAAAAGAAAACGTTACAGTTTCTACCATGCAAACAAAAGGTGTTAACAAATCAAAGTGTATCCTTTATACAAAATGTGGATGCATGCTCTTTCTAGAGCTATAAATTCATCATTTTAAAAAATACATTTATGATTTGTAACTTGCAATTCAGTTCAGTTATTTAATCGTTGAAATGCTTTTGGCAGGTAAAGAGAAAATAAAAACTGAAGAATGGCAAAGTATTGCTAGCATTCATAAAATGTGTCCAAGACTGAAGAAGTTGTTAACCTACTGATTGGGCTCTGCGCAATCCACTGGACTCTATAAACAATGACTAACTAAATTACACACTGTCCCTCCTAATCATTACATTACATAATTGTTGCTTTAGGTCCAGCGGACTCTTCCGAGCCAAATCAGGACCGGACAACCCCCCATCCGCATAAAAGATCTGCTGAAACAACCCTAGTGGGAAAACTGAATGCCCTCCACCAGCCAGTCACTTTACAATAAAGACATCCCACGCAGGGGACGGCTGAGGCTTCACCCCAACTTATCGAACCCCCGTTTACAAAAACAAAATAGAATACAAACATCATTATAAATTATCAACAAAACACATACATATAAAATGCCTACATTGCTAAATAATAACATCATAGGAAGCCCTAGTGACCACCTGGCAGAAAGCGTCCAACATTCCCAAGCTGATCCAACAGACCTCATACACAAACAAGGAGTTTTGTCCCGGAAGAGTTTTCAAGAAAAAAGGTAGGAGACTGGTCTAGCGAAGAAGACGATAGTATAGCAGATTGATAGAACAGAGCAGGAATGAGAAAGAGCAAATGAGAAAGACAGCGACAGTGGGAATTTAAAGCACTAAATTTCCAGAAAGTGGGGATACTATTTATACTGAAACCCCCGGCACCCCAACGGGGGTCCCTCTTAATCCCACCTTCTGACCTTCTGATAAAACATCGCACACAAGTATGAAAAACCATAATAAAGCCATCTTTAGAGAAACATTGTTAACCATACTCATAAACCAAAACTACAAAATATTTGGGTAAAACTGGAGTCCAATCTTCTTATTGAATCTTCCCAATTTCAATTTTCTATGTGGTGAATGTCGCACAGAAATTGTCCCTTGCTAGACGCTCGAAATTAACACTATCACATGCACACATCCCAAACATACGCACATCACTCCCTATTGGTCACACCCCACACCAAACAGCTTATCTGAAAGAACCCACAATTTGAATTGTGTAGCAAAAGAAACTCCCATGTTCATAAACCCGTTAGGTAATAAACCTTTTCCTAATTCAAATTAATAAAATGTCGCAGATTGGATCTACTGTCGCCCAAACGTAGTGCTGTTTAGTACTTGAACTTTAAGACCATGGGCAATATTTCTACTTTAGGGTCAATCCTCTAGAAGGGACCATATCAACCAGGCGCACACCCCAGCGGATGTGAGAAAGCCACCGAACAGGATGGCTTTGCCAGCGCTGGAATGTTTCCAGAAGCGGTACTTTGTCACAGACACCATTTCATGCTTCTGGAAAGTCTGCAGAATGTCTCGAGCACTGCAAAGTACAGGAAATAATTTAGTAGTGCAATAAATCAATAAAATAAAAATAATCTATAACAGTATAACTAAAGAAAAGGAAATAAAATAATAATGTCTGTATGCCATTGGCTGCGTGTGATGTGTGGATTGAATAGTGCATCTCCAACCAAAAGGCACCTTATCATCATCATCATCATCATTATTATTATCATATTATTAATATATTATTATTATTATTATTATTATTATTATTATTATTTATCTATTATTTATAAATTATAATAATAATAATAATAATTATTATCCATATTATTTTGTAGCCTAATGTTCTTCTGAGGTGTGCCAGACATGCATGAGCACATATTTTTCAGTAAAAAAATGTCGCTATATAAATCATTGTATATTATTATTATTATTGTTATTTTGTTGGCTCTTTTGTATTCTTATTGTTGTTACACAACATGGCGGCATGGATAGCCCAGTGGTCAGAACGCTCGACTTGTGTACGCGCGTCTCGGGCGACGTGGGTTCGAATCCTGACTTCAGCAAACTATTTTGTGATTGCTGGATAGTAGTGGCCAGCGCTTTGAGAAGCTCTCTGAGCTTTTAAGTGCACTATATAAGAGTAATATCTTTCTTTTACACAACAAGTTAAAAACCAACAAAACATGTGCTTAGCTGTGAAAAGGGCCATTTCACTTCTTGGGCAACAACTGAACATTTTAAACCCGAATCCTTGGTTAGTAGGGAAATTGTCATGCATAACAGACTAATAAAGTAATAAAGTGGACAAAGAAATAACGTTCACAAATGCTTCACAACCTTTTGTCTCCTCACACTACGACTACAGAAACTAGGAATAAGTAAATACGCAAAAATCCAGTTCTGGAGTACGTACCATGAGAAGCTGCCGGCAGCGACGACTGCGGTATTGGAGGTCAAAAGTCGAACATCTACTGTGCCGTGCTTGGACATCCACTGGGCCAGCTGACAAGTACATAAAAAGAAATGAACCACTGAGTAAATAAACTTGGCCGAAGGAACGCAGATTGACCAGTTGTTGCACATTGATGCAGCATATCCGCAACATACAACCAACACAAGCATTCAAAAAGGCCCTCAAAACCCACCTCTTCAAACTTCACTATTCAGAATGATCTGTATCCCGCTGCCATTCTCTCCTCTTTGTCTCTGTCTGATCCGTAAGTGTATACACGGCTGTACATATTTATACTGTTTTTCCTCCTGGGCCTAACCGGGCATATAAATAGCTGTGAATATGTTTTTGCTATTCTATTTGTCTTTTCTGTCATTTGTGTACATAGTTGTAAATTGCAATTTGTGTACATAAGTGTAAATAATTTGTACCCTTACTGTTCTGTCTTTTGGTGTATTGTAGCTAAAGCGATGTTTTATCAAGTGCATGTACTTATATGTAATGACTATGTAAAGCGTGGTGAGTCTGGTCATAGGCTGGAGTATCCGCTACATAAAAATCCGTTATTATTATTATTATTATTAGTGATGTTTTGTGAGGAACGTGCAGTGACACTGGTCAAAGCGTTTGTGTCTCCTTCTATGCTTGGAACTGACTTATCTTTAGGAAAAAAAAAATTTTAAAATATAACTAACTAAACAACAGTAAAAATCAAAAATTTTAATATAGCACCATTCTCCGTACCCAGGCTCAACGCACTTAAATAACCCTAATAATAGGAATAATAATAGTTATTGTTTTTATTATTACTATTATTATTACTAGTTAAAAGTAAATTACATAACTGAAAAAAAAATCCATTTATTTAAAAACAGAACATGAAAAGAAGAAAGTATACCTGCTGTCTGTTCAGTCGTTGCCCCTTTTTGCGACAGCGCACAAACAGCAGTTGTGGTCTGATACAGGGAGGATCCTTTCCTGCTAGGTCCTGAGGGAAAAACAAATAAACAGTTATTTATTACTGAACTAAAATCCATACTTCCAAAAGACATGTAGCACTGTTCAACAGACGGAAGAGAAATCAATGTTAGTATTCCCACCCCTTCTCAGGCCTTCCTCCCTCTCCCCCCCCCCCCCCCTCAAAGAAGAAAAATCCATATGTTTACAAATCTGTGCAAGACAGTCCAAGACAGTCCTAAATAGTCTAAAAAATGAAAGTTTTTAAAAAAAAATCCATATGTTTGCAAATCTGTGCAAGACAGTCCTAAATAGTCCAAAAATGAAAGTTTTTTAAAAAGTCAGTGTGTCCATCTGTTCACCGTCTGTACAAAACTTGCAAGTGGAGTAATATCTCATAACCTATTTTGACTACATTACATTACATTACATAATTGTTGCTTTAGGTCCAGCGGACTCTTCCGAGCCAAATTAGGACCGGACAACCCCCAATCCGCATAAAAGATCTGCTGAAACAACCCTAGTGGGAAAACTGAATGCCCTCCACCAGCCAGTCACTTTACAATAAAGACATCCCACGCAGGGGACGGCTGAGGTTTTACCCCAACTAATCGAACCCCCGTTTACAAAAACAAAATAGAATACAAACATCATTATAAATTATCAACAAAACACATACATATAAAATGCCTACATAGTACATTGCTAAATAATAGTGAACTTTAGAAAGCAACGAAACTTAGTTCGTAATACTTTTTCGTAGGGAAACTCCCTTTCTACGTCATCACTTTTGCGCTTTACGAAGGTCACGACCTCCTCATTTGCCTACGCTACAAACTTCGTATCGCGAAAAAGCGGAATTTTCATCATTTTGACGAATCGTGATTCGTAGGTATGTTTCTGGTATTTTGTACATAGATTGGGTCAATTGCTGTAAACGTAAGCTTGAACAAATGTTATAACTGTATTCTCACACCCTTTGTTGTTGATTTGATGCACTAACATTGGTGTAGTTTGCTCTTCAAAAAGGGTGCTGTGTTCGCCTGCTTTTGCTCTCATCTATAAAATGGCGGAGGAGTTGTGGTTCCGATAAATATTTTCAACATAAGTTTTGCAATATTTCTAGGTTTCAAGTGACTCTTACGAGCATGGTAAAGATGTAAAATCACTTTACTGGTGTATTCGTATGGATGTGCACAAACACTGTCCATGTTTTAATGTTTTAGCCCTTGGATGAGCACCAGATCTAGGTTTGTAGATCTAAACGGACAAGTTACTAGGATAGCGTAGCAAACAGAAGTTGAGGCCATAGAATTTGTGTTAAAAAAAATCCCAGTGCCCTTGATCCTAAACTTCAGCTGAATTTCGTCTGCTGCTAAAGGCGCTACCGCCTCGGCACGAAGAAAAGTTCGCAAGGGTTTCCCGACAGCATCATCGGAAACGAAAGTGATCGCTACGAACCAAGTTTCGTTGGTCAATCTAAAGCTCGCTATTAACATCATAGGAAGCCCTAGTGACCACCTGGCAGAAAGCGTCCAACATTCCCAAGCTGATCCAACAGACCTCATACACGAACAAGGAGTCTTGTCCCGGAAGAGTTTTCAAGAAAAAAGGTAGATGACTGGTATAGCGAAGAAGACGATAGTATAGCAGATTGATAGAACAGAGCAGGAATGAGAAAGAGCAAATGAGAAAGACAGCGACAGTGGGAATTTAAAGCACTAAATTTCCAGAAAGTGGGGATACTATTTATACTGAAACCCCCGGCACCCCAACGGGGGTACTGTTGCCGCAGTGAATCGGTCATGCCTACAAAGTCAAGACAGGTTTTCAACTGGGGCTTTCACTTTTCCCTTTATAGGTTAGAACAATCTACAGTGGCAAGATTGCTCATGACCCCAAGGGGTACCTATTTTGACTATCACAATCAAACTTGGCAAGACGGTGTATACCCATGATACCGCATAAGTGATCAGTGAATGAATGACTTCACTTCAAGGTCAAGGTCAAGGTCACAGGGTCAACAAATGTTGGTAAAAAAAATGAACAATTTTCACAAAATGTGACGTTCTTTTCAAGGTTATTAATATTGAACTTATGATTATTTGAAGCATGAGATGTCAACGGGACACACATATTAAACAAATTTGGTCAACCTCTCTCCAAGGTCAAGGTCACTGGAGCTGTCCAAAGTCGGTTAGTATAGGTACTTAAGTGTCCTTGACCCTAAACTATGAGATATATAAAGTCCAAACTTGTATTTAGAGATGATAGATTGATCTTTCATATATTTTCTGCTTTTTGCAAAAAATACTAAAAATAGATCATCATACAGTTGAATGGCTTTTTATTAAACAGATAGTATGCAATTACATTGGGCTATTTGATCAGACATGCATGAGTGGTCATGTGAAGGTCAAGGTCATCCCAAAGCCACCGTTTTTGGGGCATAATACAACTTTTGCTGTAGTTTATTTGATAGTACATGAATGCATCTAGAGCGGGAAATAAAGGTCATCTCAAGGTCAAGAGCATAGAAAGATCAAAGTTCGTATCGCTTGCATTTTAATGCCACTTTTTAATTTTGTTTTTGTGGTCACTCATTTTCATGTTATTAAACACTGCGGCTTCCATAAGGAGCATGTGAAACATGTGGGCTTTGCCCTTCTAGTTATTTTGTAAATGTTAAGATTGATGGCGTCCAATACAATTATTATAGGAAGGATATATATATATATATATATATATATGTATATATATATATATATATATATATATATATATATATATATATATATATATATATATATATACCACCACTATTAAATCAATAAATAATGAAAGAACAAAAGAAACAGAGAAAGAGAAAGCACGGCTGCACACTGACGATGTGGTTGACGGTGGCTCTGATGATGTTGATCTTGTTGGCATAGGGCTGCAGCGATCGCCGGTATTGGTGGAAATGGCAGTGACTTCCGCCCAAAGCGTTCCTGTTCAATCAATCAATCAATCTAGGGTAATCACTCAATCACCGGCAAGTGAGCATAAGAACAGAAACATGGAACACTTCAAAAATGGAAAAATAACAAAAAAGTGGTTGGGTGTGTGGAAGGAGCAGGGGGGAGGGGAGAGGAACTCCAAATATTTTCAGACATATTATAATAATCCCTTTTTTCAGTTGTGAACATGGAGAGGCGAACAGAAACATTTCCAAACATTGCAAAATGATGAAAATAACAACAACAAAAAACCAAAAATTGTGCCAAAGGAAGAAATAAATAACCACTGAACGGATTGATCTTTAGAATATGGTCACAACAGTGAAGAGAGAGAACGAGGGAGGGAGGGAGACAAAGAGAGAGAGAGCAGTGTGGAGAACAACTGAATCAACAAATCTCTGAAATCCAGCCGGGGGCCGCCTTAGAGGGTCCATGGGGGCGAAGCCCCCTGGAAGAAAATGAATTTATGCAATTTTGAAAGTAATTTAGGGCCTCTCCTGAAAACAAAAAGCACAAAGTAAACATGAATAGAAACAACAACAAAAAAGAATGTTTTATGCACATGCCTTTCAAAAAAGTTAAGAATCTTGATTTGTTGGTTACTCGTTCAATCGCGTTGCGGGACATCATATTCCAATTTCGGCAGAGCAAGACATTGTGATTTCAAAAGACTGCAAAGACATTGAAAAGAATCGCTGAAGCTTAACACAAAGGAAGGAGGACACGCGTGTTTTATAGGCTACTGTTCCCAGTCGTGGTCGCCCGATTTTGTTTTCTTGCTCATAGTAGGCCTATATAGTAGGCCTTATAGCATAGCTCTGTGTAACAGTCGCGGGCTTGCGCTTTCTCTGAATGCATTGAATAACCAACAAAATTACTTGGATGCGGCACGGAGGTGTTCTGCGAAAAATATATCGGAAGAAAATAAAAATCTTGGAACTCAATATTTTTTTCTCGGAAATGCAAATGCCTTCCGCAGGGATCCAAGGAAAATTCTCCACCCTGAGAGAGAGAGCAAGAGAGAAAAAGAGGAGAAAGGGAGAGAACGCGAGAGAAGGGAGAGAAGGTGAGAGGAGGGAGAGACAAAGAGAGGGAGGGAGAAAAAGAGCAAGAGAGAGGGAGGGAAAGAAAGAGAGTTAAGAGTTCACACAACTTACTCAGTTTCTCTGAATCGAATGATATGGCACATCTTGAGAAAACCTACAGTGGAAGAGAAAAATAAAGTTTATGATAATAAAATCCATAATATATACATTATTTCACTATTAACAACCACAACCAAAAAAACTGCCCCCATAGGCAAAAGACAGGTTTCATTCCAACATAAATCAATCATTTAAAAAAAAATGAAATAGTAACATTATAGTAAAAGTAAACAGTTGATGCTCATCACATTATAATACAATTATATGGGCATACCACCAGAACTGATATTTGATCTCTCTAAATATATAAATAAAAAGTTTTCAGTATGCAGACGAAATAGCTCTCTGGATTAATGTCTCTTTAAGAAAAAACCAATCACTCTATAAAAGAGTGAGATTTCATTCAGACTGAACTTAACAAAATGTATTGCTGCTGTTAATATGGTGCTCTCTGACAAAAAAAGACAGTGACGACAACATGCGACAACAGACTACTTAACCTCTTGAACCCGAAAGACCGATATATCGGTCTAGCCCTTAAACAGCTGTGCCCCGAAAGACCGATAAATCGGTCTCGTAACCTTACCGTTAATCTTGCGGTCCGTACACAGCTTACTGTTCTGTCTAGTACTTGCTGTTTGGAATAGGGTTATTGAGGGTTATTGGGAATAAGGTAAAGCAAAATGTCAGCGCTCTAGTGCAGCACAGTGCGTGTTTTTGTGACGGTTTTTTCTCAATTTTGCGTCATGAAACGAAGGTCTACAAATCAAGGAAGCGTCGCTAAGCGACTGTTCACAACTCAGGAAGTAATCGATCAATTGTGGGATGATAATGAAGATGAAGAGATGACATTTGAAGTACTTTGGGTTGTCTAACACTTTGGTTATGTTTTCGTTGTTTTACTAAAAGCATGCTAAAAATGCCATTTTTCTCCGGGGAGCCCAGGGGATGGGGCTCAGAATTGGTGGGGCATCCAGGGTTCAAGGGGTTAATTACTTGGTATGTATGTGATATAGTTGAGTTCAGTTTCTTGTGGAGAATGACATTTGACAGTGACTATGACAAACGTCAGTGAACTGATCACTTCAACATGTGTTTTTGTGGATTTGTGTTGTCATGGTTTCTGAGGGCTCAAACTGGCGGTTTTGCCTATTTAATTCGGTTATTGAGGTGGCGGAATTGATTCTTTGGAATCCTAAATTTCTTAAATCTGGTATGATCTGCACTTTGAAGAACGTGAGAAAGTAACTGAATGATATAGATTCTGTGAAACTGACTGGGACTTTTTAACGATATTTTTCATGTGTTTAAATTGTTACATTATTAATAATTTAATTGTTGAAAGTGTGTGTTTGTGTGTGTGTGTTCATGGTCTAAAATCACAATGAGTACAGACCTTACATAAAATAAACAAATAAATCAATAATACACCATAAACAATTGCCCAGAAAAATTATGAATTAATGTAAATAAATACATAAAATCTCACTACATTAATCCACAGAGATAAATAAAACCAAACTGTAAATCCACAGAGATAAATACATACATAAAAACAAACTCAAAAAATCCACCGAGATACATAAATACATAAAATGCAATCATTAAATCCACAGAGGTAAATAAATACATAAAACAAACTCACTAAATCCAGATACATTAATACATATAATATGCACTCACTAAACCCACAGAGGTAAATAAATACAAAACAAATTGACAAAAATCCATGGAGATAAATAAATGCATAAATACAAACTCACTAAATCCACAGAGATAAGCATCAAAGCCGGCTTCATGCGGGACAACCCGTGACACTGGAAAGCGACAAAAGAATCAAAACATCTTTATTTCACACTGTAGTAGATGACGTCTGACAACATACAACACGTTGGATAAGCCGACGTTGAACAACTGTAATGGGTTAAAAGGTTTTAGGCATAGCTTACGGTCTTATGAACATCAACAATAACAGGAAATGGTAATAATTAAAACATATTAAAAACATTGATATATTAAACCATTGACACTGACTTTGTCACATTCACATCCATACTCTTAACAAAACCGCCTGATCTTCAACTATATTAATGAACTAAAAATGTGTATTTTAAAGCAAGAAAATTTACCTCAATTCTGAGGAGGAAGTTCCAAACTGATGCATCAAAGAAATAGATAAGAAAGTGATAAAAATACCTATTATCCATAGCATGTGAAGAAAAAAAGAGTTAAGACGGAGGCACTACACTCACAGTAGCGGTCAAATCCTTTGGCGTGTGAGATTTGAGGCATCTGAGGAGCACTGCTGGCTATGCGTTTACTGAAAACAAACAAATAACAAAACACTGTGACCATTAAAGTTAAACACTTTACTCCTTCAGATGAGAAAGCACAAACCCCTATCTTGTAGTCTGTGCACGCACGCGTCCCACTGCACAGATTTGTAAAGATGTCGTCGCTCATGTGGTAAAAGGGCGAGTGTTGGACACAAAAACCCAGCCAGCCAGCTTGACATCTCATTCCCCTTTGTCCTGGACCATTCTGTTCTTCCAACATCCGCACCTTCGCTGACAAGGCAACCCACCTTTCATTATTATTATTATTATTATTGAGGATTTTTATAGCGCACTTATCTCGCCGTACTTGACCAGACTCTAGGCGCTGGCCGATACAGGATCTAACTCAAACCACCCAAGACGCCCACCCGCAGCCTTTGGGCGCATGGTCTGACGCCCGGACAACTGAGCACTATCCTGGCCAGCCAGGGATGGGGGAGAAGGACCAAGTACATGCTGGGTGTGTTCTTGTTACCGGCACTCACCGGTCTAGGACATGAGCGTCAGGATCTTTAAAGTCCGTTATGATGGGATGGATGCGACACACAGACTAGACCTGGGTTTATACTCTCATCCGAAGGATTAGGAAACGGGAGTAAAGTGTCTTTCCCAGGGACACAACACAATGGCCCGGCCTGGGCTCAAACCCGGGACCTTCAGATCCGCAAGCCAAAGCACTACCATTAGACCAACCGTGCCTCTCGATCATTCCCATGTGTGACAAATAGTTTTATCGGTCCAACATGTGCCAGGATTTTCATTGTAACATTCCACAAAGCGCAGTGAAGAAAAGTAGGGGGCCCCTCACATCAAAAAAGAGTTAAACGCTGTCTTTGTTTTGTATTTTGTTACAAAATCCTCTTCTCTCCACCTCATCCAAGGCAGACAACAAGTGCGTGTACAACACACATGATGAAGAGGTCTGGCTTAAAGAGAGAGGACTGCAGTGTGTGGACAGCCTCCTGGATATCAGCCTTATTGATCATATCTTCCAGCAAATGATAGCAAAGGTCTAGCTCTCCTTCTCTGTTGTAAATGGCTTGCATTTTGTGCATTTGTGCCATAGCTATCCTATTCTATCCATAGCTATCCTATCCTATCCTATCCTATCCATAGCTATCCTATCCTACCCATAGCTATCCTATCCTATCCATAGCTATCCTATCCTATCCATAGCTATCCTATCCTATCCATAGCTATCCTATCCTATCCATAGCTATCCTATCCTATCCATAGCTATCCTATCCTATCCACAGCTATCCTATCCATAGCTATCCTATCCTATCCATAGCTATCCTATCCTATCCATAGCTATCCTATCCTATCCATAGCTATCCTATCCATAGCTATCCTATCCTATCCATAGCTATGCATGGCCATCTGGCTGTGTTCTCAGCTGGTCAGTGTAGCAGCTGGGCTTGCTGACCATCGAGTGACGGACATCCAACAGCACGAGAAAGACGCCGGGAAAAGCCCATCTTCATGCCAAACTAGTGTCCACAAATTGGCTGCCTGGCAACACAAATGGGAAAGGACCCAACATTTTGAAAGAAAAGTCATTGCCAAAACTAGCTCTAAATCTAGGATTGGGGTCTTGCTAGTCGTTGACAATGTTTCCCTGAAGAATAAGATTGAGACAAAATATTTCTCTCTAAACTCTTAGCCCCTTCAGCCACTCTTTGAGCTGCTTAGGAGTGCAATGCAAGAACAATTCCTTCCATTTCATGTAACTCATTTGACCGTATGCATAAATCATCCCACCTTGCCAACATCCGCTGGAGATGAATCAGATTGGTGGGCAAAGCTTCCGAACTGATGCCCTCCAGTACCTGCAAACCAATTTGTACAAATAATATTTACGAAGAAACAGGAAAACAAAAATACAAACACCTTTCCGCATTTCAGAAACAATATTTATTACCTTATTCCTCCTATTTCAGAAAGAGAATAAGAAATGTGCCTAGGCTATCCTGTGCACAGTGTTTTGAACACAGCGCCGCACTGCGGAGCGCAGTTGGCTCATTGGTGTACAGTCAGTATTCTGGAATGTCAGGCCATAATATTGCAGCTTGTACAGTCAGTATTCTGGAATGTCAGGCCATAATATTGCAGCCTGTACAGTCAGTATTCTGGAATGTCAGGCCATAATATTGCAGCTTGTACAGTCAGTTTACTGGAATGCCAAACCATAACATTGCAACCTGTAATAAGCGTAGTGGAATGTCAGGCCGTAACATTGCAGCCTGTACAGTCAGAGCACTGGAATGTCAGGCCGTAACATTGCAGCCTGTACAGTCAGTGTGGTGGAATGTCGATCAGGTCATAACATTGCAGCCTGTACAGTCAGTGTGGTGGAATGTCGATCAGGTCATAACATTGCAGCCTGTACAGTGTAGTGGAATTTCAGGCCATAACACTGCAGCCTGTACAGTCAGTGTAGTGGAATGTCAGATCATAACATTGCAGCCTGTACAGTCAGTGTAGTGGAATGTCAGGTCATAACATTGCAGCCTGTACAGTGTAGTGGAATTTCAGGCCATAACACTGCAGCATGTACAGTCAGTGTAGTGGAATGTCAGGTCATAACATTGCAGCCTGTACAGTGTAGTGGAATTTCAGGCCATAACACTGCAGCCTGTACAGTCAATGTAGTGGAATGTCAGGTCATAACATTGCAGCCTGTACAGTCAGTGTACTCCAATGTCAGGTCATAACATTGCAGCCTGTACAGTCAGTTTTTTGTGGAATGTCAGGTCAAAACATTGCAGCCTGTACAGTCAGAGCACTGGAATGTCAGGCCATCACATTGCAGCCTGTACAGTCAGAACACGGGAATGTCAGGTCATAACATTGCAACCTGTACAGTCAGTACACTGGAATGTCAGGTCATAACATTGCAGCCTGTACAGTCAGTGTAGTGGAATGTCAGGCCATATCATTGCAGCCTGTACAGTCAGAACACTGGAATGTCAGGTCATAACATTGCAGCCTGTACAGTCAGAACACTGGAATGTCAGGTCATAACATTGCAGCCTGTACAGTCAGAACACTGGAATGTCAGGTCATAACATTGCAGCCTGTACAGTCAGTGTAGTGGAATGTCAGGTCATAACATTGCAACCTGTACAGTCAGTACATTGGAATGTCAGGTCATAACATTGCAACCTGTACAGTCAGTACATTGGAATGTCAGGCCATATCATTGCAGCCTGTACAGTCAGTACATTGGAATGTTAGGCCATATCATTGCAGCCTGTACAGTCAGTACATTGGAATGTCAGGTCATAACATTGCAACCTGTACAGTCAGTGTAGTGGAATGTCAGGTCATAACATTGCAGCCTGTACAGTCAGAGCACTGGAATGTCAGGCCCGTTGACGGCCTGGAGTAAAAAAGGAAAAAAACAAGAGAGAAAAGTATTGTGCCCCTACTCTTCTATGTCCCCTATTTATCACTTATATTTAACTATTTTATTGAATCGTTATATTGCACTTTTCTGGCTCAAGCGCTACTCAAGGTTCTGGCTGATGCAGGCTCCAACTGCAGGCTCCTGTAACAGCCAACTGAGCACAATGTTGGGCAAGCAGGTATGAGGAGTAGCGTGTGCTTGCTGTATTTGTGTAGCCAGCGCTCACCCATCTAGGATACCAGTGTCAGGATCTGTATAGTCCGTGCAATAGAGTGCGGGTGTTCACATACTAGACCTTGGTTTATACTCTTACAAAGATGGCAACCTGCAGAAAAATCTGTCAGTGAGAAATTTATAAATTGTCAGTAGATTTAAAATTTTGTCAGTAGACAAGAGGGAGCAAAGGTCCAGGATTGAGATTTCTTATTAAAAAATATAGTCCATACCTGAAGGAGTCAATGATTAACTGTTTTCAAGTGTTTGACTGTGGCAGATTTACAGGAACGCAACAACTCCATGTCGGTTCGCAAAATTTTTAACATCAACCTGCTACGAATCAGAATCATGTACAGCACAATGTTAGAGTTAATTAAAAGAAATCGCTTTGAGGTTGTGTATCGGCATAAAATTTAAAAAAAAAAAGAGGCAAATCTCATTGATTTCTTTGCATTGTTTTGTCTGCTTCAGCGCAACTAACAAGATTGTGAACTACAATATGCAATAAGTTAAACTAAAGCAAGCTTCAATAATTGAAGCTATCAAATAGATTTATTACCTTGTAAGGTCGTTATATAATATGCTGCATTATTTTATTCTGTGACAGTGCCTAAGTGTAATCAGTCTGAAACGTGTAACAGTCCTTTTGCCATAATCATCAGCTGCAAATATATATTCTTGTAAAAATTATTCTCGCCGTAAGAAAAATGACTTCAACGTAAATCCTTAAAAAACTATTTGCCACCGGAAAATAATATGGCGAAACCGTGAGGGTTTCTGCTCTACTCTTATCTAGAGGACTAGGGGTGCAGGGTCACAGGGTTAAGTTACCTTTGTTTGCGGCACTCCAGGTCGTCAATCAGCTTGGTACCACTGACCTTTTGGGTTGCCATGCTTACATTCAATGCGTCAACTGTTTTCACCTCTGACCATACAGGCTGCCATGTTATGGCTTGACATTCAATGTGTCAACTGTTTTCACCTCTGACCATACAGGCTGCCATGTTATGGCGTGACATTCAATCCGTCAACTGTTTTCACCTCTGACCATACAGGCTGCCATGTTATTACTTGACATTCAATGCGTCAACTGTTTTCACCACTGACCATACAGGCTGCCATGTTATTAATTGACATTCAATGCGTCAACTGTTTTCTCCACTGACTATACAGGCTGCCATGTTATGGCTTACATTCAATGCGTCAACTGTTTTCACCTCTGACCATACAGGCTGCCATGTTATTACTTGACATTCAATGCGTCAACTGTTTTCACCACTGACCATACAGGCTGCCATTTTATTAATTGACATTCAATGCGTCAACTGTTTTCTCCACTGACCATACAGGCTGCCATGTTATGGCTTACATTCAATGCGTCAACTGTTTTCACCACTGACCATACAGGCTGCCATGTTATTACTTGACATTCAATGCATCAACTGTTTTCACCACTGACCGTACAGGCTGCCATGTTATGGCTTACATTCAATGCGTCAACTGTTTTCACCACTGACCATACAGGCTGCCATGTTATTACTTGACATTCAATGCATCAACTGTTTTCACCACTGACCATACAGGCTGCCATGTTATGGCGTGACCCTGAATGCATAAACCGTTTTTTGCCGCTGCATACACCACAGAGCCAGTGGTTTCTCACTGTTCTTTTATTTGCTTTGTTTGTTTGGGGCAAAGAGGCCGTCAGTTGGCTTTGAACCACTGCCTGTGCGGGTTGCCATGTTATGGTTTGACACTCAATGCTTCCTGTGTGTTGCCATCGCATACACCACTGAGCTAACTGCTCTCCATTACCCAATCATAAAACTGATGAAAAACAAAATACCATGCATATACGTGGGACATGTACGGCCAGCAAACATCACTATAAAAAGAAAAAGATACAGTATGATGAAATATGTCCTTTTGTTTTGTATAGCGTGTGGAATATCCTCCTCCACTACTGGCGATATGGCAGAGGAGGGCACGCTTGGTCATTCAAGTACTTTCAGACTGTGTCTAAAAACTCCTTTAGTTCCGCCTCGTAGGGTCCCTTAACGCAGGCTGGACTGCTTATAACCTGCTGAGAGATGGCCAGCGACTCACAGCACAAGCTATGCAACTGGCACTCGCCTGGAAGCTTATAATTACTTTAACCGCGCGCCAAGCTCTGTACTGTATAGGGCCAGGAAGGGGGCTGGCCGGCCGGCTGCGCTACATGCAATTAAGTGCCTATTGCTTGCACCATTAGCACCACGAGACTTTCGTAAATTCGCTACAATTACAGAGGCCTGCAACCTAACACAAAAAAATATTTTATAATGTCGACCACATCACCAGAAAGTTCAAACTGTGTACTAAGTGACTTCAAATGATGAACATTGTAGAAAGGATTTAAATGTGTAATTAAAACGCGTATATACACTAGATCGAAAACCGGTCCGTTGCAAGGCAATGAAGGGCCGATCAGTACACACGGTCAAATCGACTAAAATATAAGACAAACGAAATGGTATTCTGAGATTTAGTTTATGCTAACACAAAACACAGATATGAAAGTAACTAAAATGCAAAAGGACTACCACAATACAAACGATATTTCACATAACATGATCAGTTCTATAGCACAGAGTTAGAGAATGATATCCACTCAGTCGTACGCCGTTCTTTGTCTAGTATGTTAGCGGGAAGCGAGACTGCAGGCATGATATGAGGCTAGCCGGCTGGCTGCAGGGCTTGCCAGCTATAATTAGCCTAGTAGCTCCACTGAAAAGTCCTTTCCAGTGAAAGAAAGCACAGGCGTGAGGGATAACCATCCCAGGGAAGACCTAAATCAACATATTCCTCCACATTAAAATAAACTGCTACAATCAGCGGAGAAATGAATTCTGACCTTTCTGAGGGAAAAACTGATGTGCTTGGTGTCATAGATCCTGGGGAACATGTCATGAATGTCTCTCTTGAACTCACTGTACCTGGCTGAAACAAAATCAATACACCGTTCACATGTTGTTGCTGTTGACAATGATGATCATAATGATAACGGTGATGATGCTGACACTGCTTGTGAGAATGCTGAACAGTACAATAATGGTAGGGATGATGACAATGATAATGATGATGTTGATGACAATGATGATGGCGATAAGATTATCATTGTTGTTTCCACTCCCACCTTCACAAACAAAAAGCAAAAACTCACCTGGCAGAGGACGGAAAAATTTGTCGTAGATAAAAAGCAAGTCCATCAACACGTTGTGACCAACCAGTACCTACAATGTGTAATGCAATACAACACAATAAAATACAAAACAATACAATACAACATAACACAATACAATACATTTTGTCCAATAATTAACAGAAATATGCCTTTGGTTAGCTGTCCATAAAGAAACGATGATCCTCATGATTGTCACTGAGCACCATTCTTCCTAACTACACTCTCAATGGGCAAAATATCCCATGGAAATTTATAACATAAATTCCAACTTCCATTTCATACTGAAAGCTTATTGTGCAGCTACATACAAGAATAAGAACAAGCCCTCGCTCCCAATGGACCCAACCTAACATAAATTTCAACTTCCATTTTATAGTGAAAGCTTATTGTGCAGCTACATACAAGAGTAAGAACCAGGCCTCGCTCCAAAATGTACCCAACCTAACATAAAATGGAGAAAGAAAGAAATCATCCAAAAAGACCTAAACCTTACCTTCTGAAACTCTCGCATGGATCGGAACACTCTTGTGAAACCCAGCATGGTTTGTTTCAATCTGAAACAACACCGTATCATCAGGCATGAGAAGTGAGAAAAGCAGAAGGATCGTATATACGTAGGCTGAGGGGGTCAAGAAACAAAGACCCACTTGGGGGTCAGGAAGGCGAAGGTGACATTTTTTGTAGCAATGTAATAACTTTTGGGGGTCTAATTTACTATGGTGAGAACTTTGAAAGGAGCAGATATTAACTGTTACAATTTTAGTGCTCTGATAGGTCTACTGGTCGCTTTCTGACCTGGACTTAAAAAAAAACGGACACACAAATTGGCGCTGAGTCGTATTGAGCATTGAAAGAGTTATAGAGCCAATTTGTGAGGGTCATAAATAAGAAGCAAAGTTGACAAATTGCCATAGCTGAGATTGATTACTTGTACAAACCAAACCCACACTCTCTCTTATACACACATGTGTGGAAGGGGATCTGGGGGGTGGGAGAGACCTAATAGTATGTGGTTATATTAGTGTAACTGCCACTCACCTGTGCAGGACATGACATTAGGATCTTTGATGTCCAGAGATATTGTCTTGGTAATGCAGGGATCACCCTTCTGGTGAGAATATAAACCGAGGTCTAGTCTGTGCACGCATCCATCCCATCACGCAGACTTTAAAGATCCTGATGCTCATGCACTATACGGGTGATTGCCAGTGATAAGAATACACCGACCACGCACTTAGGTTCCCTTTTGCCTTGGCCCATGCCATTGCGCTCAGTTGTCTGGGCGTCAGGTGAGGTGACCAAAGGCTGCAAGTGGGCGCCTCGGGCGGCTTGTGTTAGATCCTGTGTGGACCAGTGCCTTGAGCTGCTCTTCAGTCGGAAGAGCGCTATATAACAATGATATTATAAAAATTAAGCACAGAGAATAATATGAAGGTAACAAACAATACCCACTTTTCTGGCTCCTTCTGTTGGTTGTTGGTCTCTTTCTCATCCAGCTCTTTCCGTCTTTTCTCTCCAACCCTCTCAATCCCCACCTGCCCATATACACTACACCATCAACCATTAGTTCAACCAACTAACAATGCATCAAATACATTCATGGATATTATAATAATAATAATAATAATAATAATAATAATAATAATAATAATAATAATAATAATAGGATTAAGGGTATTAATAATAATAATAATAATAATAATAATAATAATAGGATTAAGGGTATTAATAATAATAATAATAATAATAATAATAATAATAATAATAATAATAATAGGATTAAGGGTATTAATAATAATAATAATAATAATAATAATAATAATAATAATAATAATAATAATAATAATAATAATAGGAATAAGGATATTTATATAGCGCTTTTTCCTAATACCAGCAGTTCAAAGCGCAGTTCTCATGCATTTATACTTAACGTAAACATCGAAATACATACAAGAAGAAATGAAAAAAACCCAAAACATTACATTACATTACATGATTAGTGCTTTAGGTCCAGCGGACTCTTCCAAGCCAAATCAGGACCGGACAACCCCCGATCCGCATAAAAGATCTGCTGAAACAACCCTAGTGGTAAAACTGAAAGCTCTCCACCAGCCAGTCACTTTACAATAAAGACATCCCACGCAGGGGACGCTGAGGCTGTACTCTAATTTATCGAACCCCCGTTTACAAAAACAAAATAGAATACAAACATCATTATAAATTATGAAAAAAACACATACATATAAAATGTCTACATTGCAAAAAAAATAACATCATAGGAAGCCCTAGTGACCACCTGGCAAAAAGCGTCCAATATTCCCAAGCTGATCCAACAGACCTCATACACAAATAAGGAGTCTTGTCCTGGAAGAGTTTTCAAGAAAAAAGGTAGGGGACTGGTCTAGCGAAGAAGAAGATAGTATAGCAGATTGATAGAACAGAGCAGGAATGAGAAAGAGCAAATAAGAAAGACAGCGACAGTGGGAATTTAAAGCACTAAATTTCCAGAAAGTGGGGATACTATTTATACTGAAACCCCCGGCACCCCAACGGGGGGAAAAACCCATCAAAACACTAATAAATTATGCAAAGACATAATACACAAGTGAAGAAGAATACTAACAAGTAAAACTATAAAAGACGAGGGAGGAAGGGGGCGGATGAGAGCAACTAAGGAGTGAGGGGGTTGAGGGCCTGTGGTGTGACGGCGTTGGTCTCAATCACAAAAGAAGGAATGATGTTGGTGAAGCGAGACGAGATCAGACATTTTTCAGAAAGATTTCTATAGAACCAATAGAAGAAGTGGAAAACAAAAAGTTAGGTAAATGGAAGCCACTAATGAAAAGAAATGCCTCAAAACTCTATTAACGTGGCCACATTTCACTGTTCACCTTAGCAGTACAATTGCTCTGGTGTTTCAGTGTTGATTTAGGTCCCAACTCTTCTTCCATGAAAGGGTTTGGCCTGTCTGCCAAATGGTTAAACTTCAATGTTCATTACTTCAGAATGATCAACAGCGAAATAACATCTTTTATTTACCAACCAAAATAAAATAAACAACATAATTGCCACTTACATTGTTGAAAGGGTCGGCAAAGGTCCAGACTTCAGGGAAACGTTTTCTAATCTCCGTGTGAATAACATCATCATTCCACAGCTTGGCATCCTCTTAAACATAACAAGCAAATCAGTACACATGTGTGTTTGTGTCTGTGTGTGTGTGTGTACGCGTTGCATATATATGTTACTAAAGAGGAAGCTTTGAGATGTCTTTTTTTTGCTTTAACCCATGTTGTTATGCTTGTGATGATGAAAAAATGAACTTTAAGTTTGGACACTGACCATGGGCAATAGGGCTGACAGGGATAACCACCACAGGAAGACGACACTGATCCACCAGAGCAAACATACAGCTAAGATGTACAGTGACAATGGCCACTTCTCTCTTGCCCATCCTTGGGCTTCAAACCTCAGTGGCAATGATAGTGTCTCTCTCTGTAATGGGTCTAGGGTTTACTTCAAACCTGAGTGACAATAATAGTGTCTCTCCCTGTAATGGGTCTAGGGTTTACTTCAAACCTGAGTGACAATGATAGTGTCTCTCTCTGTAATGGGTCTAGGGTTTACATACTTCAAACCTCAGTGACAATGATAGTGTCTCTCTCTGTAATGGGTCTATGGTTTACTTCAAACCATAGTGTCTCTCTCTGTGATGGATCTAGGGTTTACTTAAAACCTTAGTGTCTCTCTCTGTGATGGATCTAGGGTTTACTTAAAACCATAGTGTCTCTCTCTGGGATGGATCTAGGGTTTACTTAAAACCATAATGTCTCTGTGATGGATCTAGGGTTTACTTAAAACCATAGTGTCTCTCTCTGTGATGGATCTAGGGTTTACTTAAAACCATAATGTCTCTGTAATGGATCTAGGGTTTACTTAAACCATAGTGTCTCTCTCTGTAATGGATCTAGGGTTTACTTAAAACCATAGTGTCTCTCTCTGTGATGGATCTAGGGTTTAATTAAAACCATAGTGTCTCTCTGTGATGGATCTAGGGTTACTTAAAACCATAGTGTCTCTCTCTGTGATGGATCTAGGGTTTACTTTAAAAAAAAAAACTGTAATAAATGGCAACTGATACTTGGGCATTTGTTCATGTTGTCATTTTCTTCTGGCATCTGTCAATAACGATAAATTTCCGCTTTATAAATCGACATAATATTATTATTTATTATTATAAACTCAAAAAGTGCCAGGATGATGTAATAACTGACTGTGCGATGTCTGGAGAGTCATGGTGTCACCCTCTTTGCTGCTGGCGTACCACTTGGCCACTCTGGAGCACAGCGACTGGACCAAACTCTCATCATAGTCTCTGTAACATGTAAACAAGGAACAGGATTATTTTAAAAGCTAGGATACTGGTGTATTAACCGATTGTGATAAATACGAGAGAGATGATGAGTTGCCACAAACAGTAACCCCAGACAAAGGGTGGACAAAGGGTAATACTGTCCAAAAGTCAGCAAAGTTCCTTCCCTTTGTGTTGCCAGCCGCCCACTTTGTGGCTACCGTTGTTTTTTTCATGAACACTTTGTCCAGCTATCATCTTCTGCTGTTCAAAATCAGTCACTTCATTTTCAACAGGCCCAGCTGACACAGTGATGAGCTAAGAGCACAGCTGACACAGTGAGGAGCTAAGAGCACAGCTGACACAGTGAGGAGCTAAGAGCACAGCTGACACAGTGATGAGCTAAGAGCACAGCTGACACAGTGAGGAGCTAAGAGCACAGCTGACACAGTGAGGAGCTAAGAGCCCAGCTGACACAGTGAGGAGCTAAGAGCCCAGCTGACACAGTGAGGAGCTAAGAGCACAGCTGACACAGTAAGGAGCTAAGAGCACAGCTGACACAGTGAGGAGCTAAGAGCCCAGCTGACACAGTGAGGAGCTAAGAGCCCAGCTGACACAGTGAGGAGCTAAGAGCACAGCTGACACAGTGAGGAGCTAAGAGCCCAGCTGACACAGTGATGAGCTAAGAGCACAGCTGACACAGTGAGGAGCTAAGAGCCCAGCTGACACAGTGATGAGCTAAGAGCCCAGCTGACACAGTGAGGAGCTAAGAGCACAGCTGACACAGTGAGGAGCTAAGAGCACAGCTGACACAGTGAGGAGCTAAGAGCACAGCTGACACAGTGAGGAGCTAAGAGCCCAGCTGACACAGTGAGGAGCTAAGAGCACAGCTGACACAGTGAGGAGCTAAGAGCCCAGCTGACACAGTGAGGAGCTAAGAGCACAGCTGACACAGTGAGGAGCTAAGAGCACAGCTGACACAGTGAGGAGCTAAGAGCCCAGCTGACACAGTGAGGAGCTAAGAGCACAGCTGACACAGTGAGGAGCTAAGAGCACAGCTGACACAGTGAGGAGCTAAGAGCACAGCTGACACAGTGATGAGCTAAGAGCCCAGCTGACACAGTGAGGAGCTAAGAGCCCAGCTGACACAGTGAGGAGCTAAGAGCCCAGCTGACACAGTGAGGAGCTAAGAGCACAGCTGACACAGTGAGGAGCTAAGAGCACAGCTGACACAGTGAGGAGCTAAGAGCACAGCTGACACAGTGATGAGCTAAGAGCCCAGCTGACACAGTGAGGAGCTAAGAGCCCAGCTGACACAGTGAGGAGCTAAGAGCCCAGCTGACACAGTGATGAGCTAAGAGCCCAGCTGACACAGTGATGAGCTAAGAGCCCAGCTGACACAGTGATGAGCTAAGAGCCCAGCTGACACAGTGAGGAGCTAAGAGCCCAGCTGACACAGTGAGGAGCTAAGAGCCCAGCTGACACAGTGATGAGCTAAGAGCCCAGCTGACACAGTGATGAGCTAAGAGCCCAGCTGACACAGTGAGGAGCTAAGAGCACAGCTGACACAGTGATGAGCTAAGAGCACAGCTGACACAGTGATGAGCTAAGAGCCCAGCTGACACAGCGAGGAGCTAAGAGCCCAGCTGACACAGTGATGAGCTAAGAGCCCAGCTGACACAGTGATGAGCTAAGAGCCCAGCTGACACAGTGAGGAGCTAAGAGCACAGCTGACACAGTGATGAGCTAAGAGCCCAGCTGACACAGTGATGAGCTAAGAGCCCAGCTGACACAGTGAGGAGCTAAGAGCACAGCTGACACAGTGATGAGCTAAGAGCCCAGCTGACACAGTGATGAGCTAAGAGCCCAGCTGACACAGTGATGAGCTAAGAGCCCAGCTGACACAGTGATGAGCTAAGAGCCCAGCTGACACAGTGATGAGCTAAGAGCCCAGCTGACACAGTGAGGAACTAAGAGCACAGCTGACCCAGTGAGGAGCTAAGAGCCCAGCTGACACAGTGATGAGCTAAGAGCACAGCTGACACAGTGAGGAGCTAAGAGCCCAGCTGACACAGTGATGAGCTAAGAGCACAGCTGACACAGTGATGAGCTAAGAGCACAGCTGACACAGTGAGGAACTAAGAGCACAGCTGACACAGTGAGGAGCTAAGAGCCCAGCTGACACAGTGATGAGCTAAGAGCACAGCTGACACAGTGAGGAGCTAAGAGCCCAGCTGACACAGTGAGGAGCTAAGAGCACAGCTGACACAGTGAGGAGCTAAGAGCACAGCTGACACAGTGATGAGCTAAGAGCCCAGCTGACACAGTGATGAGCTAAGAGCCCAGCTGACACAGTGATGAGCTAAGAGCCCAGCTGACACAGTGATGAGCTAAGAGCCCAGCTGACACAGTGATGAGCTAAGAGCCCAGCTGACACAGTGAGGAGCTAAGAGCCCAGCTGACACAGTGATGAGCTAAGAGCCCAGCTGACACAGTGATGAGCTAAGAGCCCAGCTGACACAGTGAGGAGCTAAGAGCACAGCTGACACAGTGAGGAGCTAAGAGCACAGCTGACACAGTGAGGAGCTAAGAGCACAGCTGACACAGTGAGGAGCTAAGAGCACAGCTGACACAGTGATGAGCTAAGAGCCCAGCTGACACAGTGAGGAGCTAAGAGCCCAGCTGACACAGTGATGAGCTAAGAGCCCAGCTGACACACTGAGGAGCTAAGAGCCCAGCTGACACAGTGAGGAGCTAAGAGCCCAGCTGACACAGTGAGGAGCTAAGAGCACAGCTGACACAGTGAGGAGCTAAGAGCACAGCTGACACAGTGAGGAGCTAAGAGCACAGCTGACACAGTGAGGAGCTAAGAGCACAGCCAAATGGCTATGGCTATCTGTATCTATGGCCCACCATCTGTATCTCTGGCACAATGACACAAGCTGTAACCATTGGCAGCACACAAAGGGAGATAGATCTTATCTGTCCTTCCATTCTCTGTAGGCCATGTAGCTAACGTTTTGTCTCCCTTGTACAAGTGTCACTAGGTTGATACCGCCATTCAAGCCATCCTTGGTACCGTGACATATCAATATTACACCATGCATTTTAATTATCACCAGCATGGAATATAAAAATACCTTGAAAACCATCATATCTATGCCATAACTCCAAACTGCCACAGATGATCCAACCAGCGCCTCTCCAAACCCTTTGGCTTCGCTCAGCCACCATGTCCATTCTCTAATGCTGTCCTCCCCCCATTCTTTGTCTTCTTGCCTCTGTTACTGTGCCTTGCTGTTAGCAAGATGTTCCTGGTGAGGTGGCCATATCATCAGAGTTTCCGTTTCTTCTGTGAGCATCATCATCAGTTATCCAATGGATTGTGTGATGGATTCTTTTGGGGGCTTTTTGATGCCATTGTAGTTCTTCCTTGATCTCTGTACCATCTTCCTTGTTCTTCTTGTCCTCTGTCCATCATGTTTATATTGATGGAGATTGAAGCCTTTGGAATAGTGTTGAGTAGGATTTTTCAATTTGCCAGGCCTGTGTAGGTAGGGGCCTTGTCATCTGTTTGATCACTTTACTGTAGATGTCTTGTTTTACAACGGATGTGTGTTGATTGGTCCTGCCACTTCGTTGTTTTTTCCGTGCTGTGGCGTTTGGCTCCCGCCGTGAGGATTTTTTTTTCTTCGAGATCGAAAGGCTACATGCTCTCGAGGGGTGGTGTTTGATCTCTAGAGTAACGGTGATTTGTCAGATTTGTGGCTGACAAGGGGGTTTGTTCACCAACTGGAGTTGCTGTGTACTTGATAATAATGTTTAAATACACTGCAAGACAACTCTTCACAGTCGGGCGGACGTTATACACATCTTTCGGGGGACGGCGCAGTTGTGTAGTTATCCACTGCCTTACCCTTAGAGTAGTGTGACGCGGACACTCTTAACGAAGCCAGTGTTTGATGGTAGATTGCTGGACATTCAGAGACAAGAGGGACCAGGAGTGGCACTGGATGCTCGAAAGATTCCTTCAGGCCAGGAGGTTGAGTGCCTCTGTCTGTTGTTTTGTTTCTCACATCTACTTCAGTGAGTTGAATTGAACTAATGTTGAGTCTGAAAGGGCACTGACATGAACGCTCTGGAAGTGGTCAAAGGTTACAAGAGAAGTTCTTGCACAAGATTGTTGTTCTGAACCAGTTCCCGATGGTGCTGTTGTGTGGACTGCACTGGAGCTTTTATACAGGCATTTGATGCACTTTATGGAAGTACTTAATTGTTTACTTACGGTTGCCTGTACGAGATTCGGCGCCTGTGATTTCGTTACAGTTTTCTTATCGCGGCGGGCGAAAAAGGCACGTGCGCGGCATGCGTGCCGAGCCCGGTGGTTATGCGGAGTAAAGTATGTGGTTAGTTAGTCACTCTTTCTACATTGAAGACGGTGGTTGCTCTTCGTTGTAGGGGGTCAGCCAGGTATTTTGCGCTGTACCGGGGTTTGGATGTTGGACACTTTAGGAAGAATAAGTTGTTCTTCAGCCAGTGAGTGACTGGAATTGTCTGTGCTGCCGGGAATAAGTGCTGTACCGGGTGGCGTCGGAAGTTTCAAGGAGTGGAAGTTTCCTTCTGCAAGGGGAAAGAGGTTGCAACTTTCTTCACAGGCCGGTTGGGCCTACTACGTTATGTTTACCACATAACACTGCATCTACGTTTTCGTCTGCGTGTACGTTATCGCCACTGCCTAGCTAACTGTCGCTGGGGGGAGTCGTGGATGCGACTTCGTGCGGGGTCAACCTTCTGGGACGGCAGTAACGGGTGACCCAAGGGACGACGGACCACTCAGTACGCACCAACGCCAGACTGGGGCCAGAACTATCTTCCCATGGTAGACCTTCGGTCTGGACATTCAGAGACAAGAGGGAAGGACGGATTCAGCAGGCAGTACCTGGATGCTCGACGCCAAGATTCGGACGCTTGTTTCAGGGCGCGTATCAGAGATAAGTACAGTGCCTCTGTTTCCTTCCTGTCTGTTTGACACTCTCAAACTAGCCCTCGGGTCGATAAGAGAACTGTGAACCACTCTGAACAATTGAACAATTACCTAGGAAGGTGACACTTTAAAACGGCGCGTTTTGTGGTGGTCAAAACGGATTACAAGCACAGAAGTGTGTTTGTGGCTACAATATAAAGATTGTTTCTCCTTGCTGGAATTTGGATTGTTTGGTGTGTTTTTTTCTTCTTTTTTGGGGGGAGGGTTCTTTTATAATATTATTAGTTGCATTCATATTATGGAATTGTACTTAATTTGAATATAAATTGCATTTTATTTGCTAGAAGTGACTTTTTGTTGTTATTCATGTTCCATGTTTTTGTGTCCTGTGTTTGTGTAGCTTTTCTGATTATCCCAAATATCCCTCGTCTGACGGTCGTCCAGTGCCCTCACTCTGGCCACTGTGACATTGCCCATAGAGCTGCATGCCAGATTCGGTCAAATGCTTTCTTACAAAAACACGATATAGATGTTGTTGGTGCTTTAGGTATTTCTTGCAGATTATTCTGAGGTTGAAAATCTGTTCAGTGGTACTTCACCCTGCCCTGAATCCTGCTTGTTTCTGAATCAAGCTATGATTTGTTCAGCCTTTTTTTGTTTGTTTTGGATTTGTTCCGTGTGCTTGAAAACCATGCTGGCCAATAATTATTTATGTGCAGTAAATCATAACAGAAGATGAACAATCAGCGATAGCATGTTTTAAAAAATAATGACCAACAACACCAAAGGCATCAACATAGACATCAAAGCCCAAGGCCAATCTCTCAACACAGTGCATAGCTTTAAATATTTAGAAGCCATTGTGTCAGACAATGGGTCCTGACAGGAAGTTCTCTCCAAGATTGCACAAACAACTGCTTCCGACAAGGTTGAAGCCCATTTGGAAAGACAGGACCCTCAGTCTACATTCCAAGGTAAGGCTGCAATGCTCCCTTGTCATCTCCAACTTCCTATACCCTTGCAAAACATGGACCCTTACAGCAGATCTACAACGAAGAATACAAAGCATGGAGATGAGGTGCTACAGAAGACTTCTGGGCATTTCCTATAACTAGAACAGACCATCACACAAGCCATTGGACATGACGACCTGCTCAAGGTGATGAAGAAACAGAAACTCCGATGGTATGGCCACGTCACCAGAGCATCAGGCCTTGCAAAAATAGTCCTGCAATGCATGGTACAAGGAGGCAGAAGAAGAGGGAGACAGAAAAAGAGGTGGGAGGACAACATTCGAGAATGGACTGGTGTGACACTAAACAAAGCCAAGAGGGTTGCTGAGAACAGAGAAAGATGGAGTACTCCAGTTAAACGATCATCTGTGGTGCCCCAACAACCTTTGAGTTACGAAATAGAATAGGATAGGATGTTTTAAAAGCATGGCCATGCAGTTACAGAGCAGACTGTCATCTTCCGCTTCCCAAACGGGCCCTGCATGCTGCCTAAATGCACACCTAAGGAGAATAGGTGTAGCAAGATCTGCTAGCGGCAATTGAGACTATGCACCGGAACGTGTCCTTTAGGCATGCTCTCTCCCCAAGTCCCTACATGACCAGACATAGCCTGTACCCGCACTCCTGTAGATCAAGCTATGGAGCACCCCACAAGTCAATACATGACCAGACATAGCCTGTACCCGCACACATGTAGATCAAGCTATGGAGCACCCCACAAGTCAATAAATGACCAGACATAGCCTGTAGCCGCACACCTGTAGATCAAGCTATGGAGCACCCCACAAGTCAATACATGACCAGACATAGCCTGTATCTGCACACCTGTAGATCAAGCTATGGAGCACCCCACAAGTCAATACATGACCAGACATAGCCTGTACCCGCACACCTGTAGATCAAGCTATGGAGCACCCCCTCTCCCCCCCCCCATAAAGTCAACAGAAGGGCAGCATCCCAACTGAAAGCCAGACACCACCGTCAAATGAAGAAACAAAAAGGAAAAGGAAAAAGAAGTGTTTCTTGTGATATTAGCGTACCTTGTAACGTTGGAGAATGAAACAAAATCCATGCTCTGACACAGTTGTTTTTCTTGGACATCATTCATATAGGACACACCATCGTAGAAACACTGAAAGTAAAATAATTCATTAGAAAAATAAAAAATAAGTAATCAGTATTCAAAGGCATCAAGGATATGAGATCTCAGTACATCTAAATAAAAAATAATTGTTTGGTTATATATATAATATTTATTTATTTATGTACATCATGTGATTTAATTTTTTTAAAAATTATTGTTATATATAGTTCTATACATATAAAATAACAATAATAAAAATTTTGTTTTTTAAATCACATGACGTACATAAATGTACAAATGTTTCTTTATTGCAGGATAATTTTGCTGGGAAAATGGAATGTCAAGGAACAGGTTGATTGTAAACAGCACTATACTTACTGCATTAAAATCAAACTTGAAACGGCTCAGGAACTCCAAACATGAAGCCTGTGGGGCAGAAACCAACGTTTTTTTTTTGTTATAATATTTCCCACATGGCAACAACTTAAACAAACAAAACCTCACGTAATCAATGCAATACATATTTTAATGTCTGTTCACTTACATGCAAGTTTAGCCCACACAGTCATTGTCACCAATGGACACACAAAGACAGAGAATCCTATATAATAACTTAAAGATGAACTACAACCATCAAAACATGACCATGTACTATTGCCAAATAGGTACTAGAGGAACAGTGCAGCATGGCAAAACAATCAACACAAAAACAAACAGACTTGCTCAGACATGCACAACACTAACACACAGACCCATACATGCACAGATATTAATCAAAGACATTGAAACACATACACATATATCATTCAAAGACATTGAAACACATGCACAGATATCAATCACAGACATTGACATACATGCACAGATATCAATCACAGACATTGACACACATTCACAAATATCAATCACAGACACTGACACACATGCACAGATATCAATCACATACACTGACACACAGCACAGATATCAATCACAGATGCTGACACACATGCACAGATATCAATCACAGACACTGACACTCAAACACATGCACAGACATCAATCACAAACACTGACACACAGACCCATACATGCACAGATATCAATCACAGACATTAACACACAAACACATGCACAGACATCAATCACAAACACCGACACACAGACCCATACATGCACAGACATCAATCACAGACACTGACACACAAACACATGCACAGACATCAATCACAAACACCGACACACACCCATACATGCATAGACATCAATAACAAACACTGACACACAGACTTATACATGCACAGACATCAATCACAAACACTGAGACCCATACATGCACAGGCATCAATGACAGACACCGACACACAGACCCACACATGCACAGACATCAATCACAGACACAGACCCACACATGCACAGACATCAATCCCAGACACAGACCCACACATGCACAGACATCAATGACAGACACTGACACACAGACACATATAATTATATACATACACAGACATCAATGACAGACATTGACACACAGACCCATATGTACACAGATATCAATGACAGACATTGACACACAGACCCACACATGCACAGACATCAATGACAGGCACTGACACACAGACACATATACATGCACAGACATCAATGACAGACATTGAAACACAGACCCATACGTACGCAGACATCAATGAAAGACATTGACACACAGACCCATACGTACACAGACATCAATCACAGACACTCAAAGGGAGACTTTTTCTACTTCTTCCTTTAATGCCCATCTAGTGTCAAACTCCAAAAATTACTGAAATACTGGCATGGGGTGGCCGCGTGGTTACTTGTCGGTTTTCTATGCTGAAGGTGGTTTGGATTCCCGCAATGGAAAAACCAAAGTGACTAGGGATGAAAGACGAGACTATTGAGGTCATTGAGAGTTTTCTCAGGGTACTCCTGTTTCCTCCCTCCCTTCACTAATGGTATTGGAAGCAGTTAATCTAACATTTCAAACACAAAAATTACATTTTTCTTTCCAACTTTTGATTTTGATCTCCCTGCCTTTACACCACAAGTTGGAGTGATAGATGTGTATCTGTTGTGAGTGTAAAAGAGAGTGAAACATGTGTGCGTGTATGTTGGTACAGATCGCCATGCTTTGAGCCTGATTGGTACTTTGGGGATAAGCACGTACATAGCATCCAGTACTATTATTATTATTTAAATACAGGGTGCAATTTGTTGATCTGCTAAGCAAGATCAGAGGTGGACATGTACAAAACATAAACAGAAAGAATAGATCCTATTCCCGTTTGGACAAAGCAATTGCTGCATGTGGAGGTGTAGAAGACACTTGGCTTACAACCCCACAAGCTCCTGCTTTAAGAAAAAAGAATCTGAATGGGTTTTTTAATTATTTAAGGCCCGGCACATATATCTACATACAGTAAAAATTGACATATGCAAGAACGCACAGTCTCACAATACACGTAATTGATTGAAATGTATAGTACTGTAGTTTGTGACAAAGAGTGAATGTTCCGCTTTTAGCAGGCTTCAGGTGTTCCGCATTGCAGGTTATAAAATAAATTATTACTATTATTATTATTATACCATGTGATACCTCATTCTATAATTTTGTGTCTTACTTCACAAAAGAAAGTGGGATTGACAGGTCCAAATGCCATGGGACACAATGGGAAGTTGAACGTGTACACCTCGTAACTGCAAGCAAATATTGACTGAATTAACAACATGGTAAAGCCATTCAGATATAATTCCAGACACCCACACACAAATACTTGACAAATCGTATCTGATTTATAACACATACACACAATGACCTGTATAGGCATACAGAACGAGAGAAAGATAAACCTACCTAACAGACAGATACTCACTTTGTCATTGCATTGGGGTCATTCGTATTTCTTACAAATGCTGCCAAACCTGAAAAAGTACAAAAACAATGATAGTTACATTATTTTGACTTAACACTATTTTGACTTACACAAAAATCATGTAAGTGTGACTACACAATTATACATACACACACTCTGCATGTTAATATTCAAGCACACAATGCACACACATACACAGTCAGTATGTAAATAAAATATCGTTCATTATGTTGGATCACTGTGAGCAGAATAATACTTTTTGTGGGATAAATTTGAGTTCATATATAATGTGTAAGTGCTCCAATTTGGTTCTAATCTAAATGCTGTGGTAAACAAAATGTTAATATTTTGTTACCAATCTGGAGGAGAGTGAGTTTGGAGATGCTGTTTCGATTTTTCCTATAGCGTTCCTCACTGGAGTCAAAGAGGCTGAAACGACAATAACCAACATCAACCAGATTTCATACTAAGGCCCAGAACACACATGTCAGCACACACCATTATCATCCACTGATATTTTAAATCTTACAGAAAATGCCAGCAAGTAGACAAGTGCCATTTTAAATTCAGGCCCATGTACTACATCATGTGATGTACCATGTAACATAATCATGATGAACGTAAATTTATATTTAGTGACTTATATATAATTTTAGACCACCTAGATACATTTTGTGTCTAACATAGTGTACTTCACTGACTAAGTGACTTCAGTGGAGATTCCCTTATCCCACCTCCCTCTAGTAGGCCAAATTCATCAACTGATGCCTGAAAGCCTGCCAGTGGGACAAATAAAAAGTGTGCTCCTAAACGTACACCTATCTAGAGGGCAAAAGGGTGATAGCCTACGATGCCATCACTACTATACTATACTATACTATACTATACTAAAATTACTATACTATACTACACTATATATACGACACTATACTATTTATATTATACTACGCTATATTAATTTACACCAATGTGAAATTAGGAAAGTCAAAATTCTTCACCTAGGCTTGTCATTTTCGCTTACATTGAGACCAGAAAATTCTGCGTCAATGGCTGAAAATGGAAGAAACAACTAAGAGAAACAACCATTAAATTATTAATAATATTAATGAAGTATTTGAGACAGTTGTAATGAAGTATTGGAGACAGTTAGTTACCTTATCGTCTAATGACTAATGAATCATTGAATGTACAAAACAACAGAACATTTTTTCTAATTTTAGATGAAACTAATTTCATTTCACCAAAATGTGGCAAACATCTAGCACCTGGGTATTTTACAGACTGACGAATGAAGATATACACTAAGACAACAGCGTTGTTACTTTTCATAAAATTATGCACAGCAACTCCATTGACTTCATCCAAGTGAAACAGAAAGTAGAACCTCACCTGTTAAAAATTAGTCCTTGTGCAAACTGTCGGTACAGTGCAAAACTACGTCCGTTTAAAATCACATTGAAATGCGAAAGCATCAGAAACGCGTAAGGTTTTAAAATGACCTTACCTATAAAATCTGCCTGCTTGATCTTTTCTTCTATTAAAGGAAAGAAAGATTCAAAACTGCTTCTCTTCACCTCGCACATGTTGCCTTGTTGGGAGCAGACATGAAAATTAAAGCTTGACTTGGTCGAAAGTTTAAAAACTATAACCAGATAAGAATAGTTTTTTTTAAATGCGTAAAGCGATTACTGAATTAAATACAGACATTTTGTAAATACAACTAGGTTTTACGTTTACTTAAAATTGTCAGTGTCTTTAATTTATCATTAATAAATTTAGTATAAATTTTTATCAACTTTACGCACAAGATATACTTGTGCTTTACGGTGATCAATACAAGGGAAGCAACTATTTACGGTTTCCGTAGTTTGTGTTACTTTTACTAGTTGTCTCTCTTTCCCGCAAACGGCATGACGTAGTTATACAGTGAGTTTAGCACAAGGAAACCATTGACTTCATCCCACGAAGGCAGCTCACGCGGCGTTCTGTTCATTTAAAATGACCGCACTAGTTTGAAAGGTCCCAAGATCGCACATTTCACGTCACAAATCCGTTTCAGTTCACAGTGAGTGTTGCACACACTCCCTCTCTCCCTTTCCCCCCTCCCCCTCCCCCCCACACACACTTCCAAAATTACGGTTTGATATAAATTGATACATTAATTTGGGTATGTGTCTATTTATAGCCTATACATCAACTTCTTCCAAAATCACACCAGCCATTAGACAATACGATGACACGCTCACAGTGGTAAAGAAACTGAAACTCCGATAGTATTGCCACGTCACCAGAGCATCAGGCCGTGCAAAGACCATCC
The DNA here is from genome assembly GCA_036898135.1 of Oncomelania hupensis. Classification (NCBI taxonomy): domain Eukaryota; kingdom Metazoa; phylum Mollusca; class Gastropoda; order Littorinimorpha; family Pomatiopsidae; genus Oncomelania; species Oncomelania hupensis. The sequence continues at coordinate 3,020,235 of CM072521.1, read as the reverse complement.
TGCAAGGCACGGTGCAAGGAGGCAGAATAAGAGGGAGACAGAAAAAGAGGTGGGAGGACAACATTCGAGAATGGACTGGCTTAACACTGAGTGAAGCCACGAGGATTGCTGAGGACAGAGAAAGATGGAGTACGCTGGTTAAACGATCATTTGTGGTGCCCCAGTGACTTTCAAGTTACGGGAAAGGAAAGAATAGGATAGGATAGGATAAGCCTGTACAATGAAATAAATAAGTAAACTGCACGCATATATCTCATATTCAAAATGCTTGATTATGCGCCTTGAATCACTATTCTCTTTGTGAGATATGTGTGCTGTATAAATCCATGTTATTACTATTATTATTATTATTATTATTATTATTATTATTATTATTATTATTATTATTATTATTATTATTATTATTATTATTATTATTATTATTATTATTTTAAAACATCGAAATCGCAGTGAAATGCCATTCCGTCCGTCTCCAAGGATTCAAATCCAGAATCCTAGGATTTAAAACAAAATCCACACGCACAAAAAAATAAATAACACACACACACACACACACACACACACACACTTTTGTAGAAACGACATTCTGATGACTGTTGTGAAAAAAACAGGGATTATTTTGACACACTTTCCATTTCTTTGACATTATTTTGACATTTTCCAATTTTTGAAGCTATCCCAAACCCTAACCCTTAACCTAACCCTAATCCTAAAACAGGTCTAACTCAACGGAGAACTATTTTGACATCAAAATAGTACGGCCTTCCCAAAAAGTCAGAAGAAACCATGTGGAGTTTCATGTGTGTGTCATCAGAACGTCTTTTCTACATGCCCACACACACACCCGCACCCACCCACCCACACACACACACCCACACACACACACACACACACACACACACACACACACAAACACACAGACACACACCATACAATGGTCAGATAAAGTGTAGTATTTCTTCGAACCCAAAAGTATGACAGACGAATGAGAGCATACTTCCTCCCTCCCAATCCATCCCCCTCCTCACACTAGTCGCCTTCCCGAAACCCGCTCACCGTCCTTTCTATAATGAGCATGGCCAGACTTCGGGAGCTGACTCGCCTGAGTCTTGGCTCAGAGCGAGCTGGAGTCACATAGAAGAACATTTTTGCGACATGGACCGTGCTCTTTGACAACCCGACGCACGTGCCGAGGCCGTCAGTGCGCGTGCGCGACCTCTATTTTGTTTTGGCCCCCTCTCTCTCCATGATTGTCGCTGGGAGAATTCGCCTTTTCTCCTGCTTCTAGAAAGCTAAGCCTACCTTCTGTTAGTTGTAGAACTGACATTGGAAGACAAGGAAGTATCGCCTGCCACTTTCACTTTCATAGAAGGCTCCTGTCGCGTGTGTTTTGAGCTGTGATGTGGTGCATCCATTTCAATGAAAGTGTCGTCTGGTCAATGAAGTGTTTCGTCTGGTCAATGAAAAGGTCGTTTGCTTCACTTTGGAAGAAACGGATCTGTGATAACACAATCAGTGAATCCGAAGCAATTTAAAAAAAAAAGTTTCTGTATTGTCCGTGTCGGGCTTAGAAGTTTGTCTGAAATAATTGGTGGCGTATCTGTTCAATTTGATACTAGCTTGTGATAACTTGTACAGCCTTTATTGATGAATGATTTGTGTGGCAATTGTTTCTGGAACAACCATTGTACAGCCTTTATTGATGAATGATTTGTGTGGCAATTGTTTCTGGAACAACCAGCGTGCCTTTCAAAGGATTTGGATTATTTTTCTAATGGATTTAGCTAATCTGTGGACCAGTTGAAGTTATTGTGGATGATAAGTCTTGCTGTGAATTGTAAAACAGTTAACTACACCTTTGGATTATGGCCCAGTTACAGGCAAACACTGTTCATCCGTGGAAAAATAATTCAATAAAGAATGTTCCATAATTATTGGTAAGTACAATCAATAACAATAACATTGACAGTAATACATTCAAGAAGAAGAAGAGGAGGACTAGGAATATGTGGGAAGAAGGAGGAAGAGGAGGAAGAGAAGAAGAAGAAGAAGAAGAAGAAGAAGAAGAAGAAGAAGAAGAAGAAGAAGAAGAAGAAGAAGCGGAAGAAGAAGAAGAAGAAGGAAAAGGATGAGACGAAAGATTTAATTTACGTATTAAAAAAAAATTATTTTATATATAAAACAATTTCGTCCTTTTTATTCTTCGGATTGCCAAATTTTGAAATACCAGTAATATGTTATCGTCTTATATATAATACAGCAATCTTTAAATAACTAATGATGATTGATTTTCGTTATAACACGGCTGTTCTGACCAGTATTAATTTTCCAGGCTATTCATATATAATTATAGTTGTTTTGTCACATCTGTTTTCCTTGTCACCATTCTATCGTACCTTGTATTACAGTTATATTTAGTACAGCTTACGGCAGTGAAAGTCTATCTGGTGTGCTTTCAGCATTTGCACGTAATTATGCAGGATTTGATAATTCAGTTCGGCCAGTTTGGATTAGGATTAAAAACCTTTCTCTTCATCTCTAGTAGTAGTAGTAGTAGTAGTAGTAGTAGTAGTAGTAGTAGTAGTAGTAGTAGTAGTAGTAGTAGCAGTAGATGGAAGCGCTCTTTTGTTTAGGCCACGCTGTCTATTCTACGGCTCTTCTTTCAACGCCTTTGTGCGCGGCTCACAACGCAATCGTGACAAAACACGACCTCTAATCGCAGTATTCCTTAAACGTATTTATACACATTTGGATTGCTATCCAGAATGAGTTCTTGAATGAGAATCTCAAGTGTAAGTCAATTTTTTTAAAATACACCTTTGTAACGCAACCATAGATAAGTGCTTACAGTGGAATTGGCCGATAATACAGGCCTAATTAACTAAGAGACCGCAAAGAGACCATGTCAAATTTCCTTCTGTAAACGAGTACAGTATATAATTTTGTATCTTGTATCAATAAAGAGAGATCGTGTACCTGCAGAAGGCAGTCAGGTAAAGATAACTAAACACACGCATACCACAGGCGCTTGTATCTAGACACGCGAGCGCTTATGCCTGTGACGCGTCTCCCTTTGGTTATCTATAATACGTACGTCACAGGCATAGGCGCTCCCGTGTCCAGATACAAGCGCCTGTGATGCATACATATTATGTTGTCAAGCTGTTTGCACCTTCGCAGGTTGTGCATTATTTATGGCCTAAGCCAGTAACACGGGATGAATAATCGCTATTGTGTATTACTGCGCACGTGCGTTTTGGGCAGTATCCAATGAGTGTAGTTTGGTGGTATCCAATGAGTGTAGTTTGGTAGTATCCAATGAGTGTAGTTTGGTAGTATCCAATGAGTGTAGTTTGGTAGTACAGAATGAGTATAGTTTGGTAGTTTCGAATGAGTGTAGTTTGGTATTTTCGAATGAGTGTCGTTTGGTAGTATCCAATGAGTGTAGTTTGGTAGTTTCGAATGAGTGTGGTTTGGTAGTACAGAATGAGTATAGTTTGGTAGTTTCGAATGAGCGTAGTTTGGTAGTATCCAATGAGTGTAGTTTCCCCCCGTTGGGGTGCCGGGGGTTTCAGTATAAATAGTATCCCCAATTTCTGGAAATTTAGTGCTTTAAATTCCCACTGTCGCTGTCTTTCTCATTTGCTCTTTCTCATTCCTGCTCTTTTCTATCAATCTGCTATACTATCGTCTTCTTCGCTAGACCAGTCTCCTACTTTTTTTCTTGAAAACTCTTCCGGGACAAGACTCCTTGTTTGTGTATGAGGTCTGTTGGATCAGCTTGAGAATATTGGACACTTTCTGCCAGGTGGTCACTATGATGTTATTATTTAGCAATGTAGGCATTTTATATGTATGTGTTTTGTTGATAATTTATAATGATGTTTGTATTCTATTTTGTTTTTGTAAACGGGGGTTCGATAAGTTGGGGTGAAGCCTCAGCCGTCCCCTGCGTGGGATGTCTTTATTGTAAAGTGACTGGCTGGTGGAGAGCTTTCGGTTTTACCACTAGGGTTGTTTCAGCAGATCTTTTATGCGGATCGGGGGTTGTCCGGTCCTGATTTGGCTCGGAAGAGTCCGCTGGACCTAAAGCAATAATAATGTAATGTAATGAGTGTAGTTTGGTAGTATTGAATGAGTGTGGTTTAAATCAACACTGAACCACCAGAGCAATCATACTGCTAAAATGGACAGTGGACAATAGCTTCTTTTTAATGACGCCCACCACGGGATTCGAACCTGGGTCATCGGTGTGCCAGGCGAACGCTTCACCGCTTGAGCTACGGCGGTGGCACATCAGACTGGGGGGAAGTAAAATAAGGCGTTTATGTGGAGATGGGGAAAGACCTTACCGTCCTACTCTACTGCTCGGCGGATAGAGCTGTCACAATCTCCTCTTCAGTGTAATGGATTACCTAAAACCTGAATTACCTTGTCGGTAAGTGACCCGTGTCTGCGACTGACAGCAAGATCGGCAGATCTAGTGTACTCTGATTAACGACCGCGGTAATCGCTTTCATGGAACGGATGTTTGTTTGGTTTTTTTCTTCCCAGATATAGCATACTGCGTGATCTTGACACGTCTTTTTTTTCTTCTATCTCTCCTATGTTTCCCCACTATCTCATTCCAACTCTGTCCCTCATCATGCTGCTAGTATGCTAGCATGGTGACCCTTCAGGTCACAGATAGTTTTCTCTGGGTACTCCGGTTTCTTTACTACCTTCAGTAATGGTACTGGAAGCAGTCAGACTAAAAATTTCTTAAGTAAAATTTGGATTCCATTTCCTTTCCGTCTTCTAATTACAACTTCCCTTTACGCCACGTGATTGAGCGAGAAATATGTGTGTATTGTTAATGTAAGAGTGTGTGTAACCTATGACCTCCTATGCTGGTTACAGATCATCGCGCTTTGAGTCTGATTTAGGAATTGGTGTGAATAGTACCCATTATTATTATTATTATTATTATTATTATTATTATTATTATTATTATTATTATTATTATTATTATTATTATTATTATTATTATTATATTGTTTGTAATAATAATAATAATAATAATAATAATCATCATCATCATCATCATCATCATCATCATCATCATCATCATCATCAATATCATCATAATCATCATCATAATAATATATTTTGTAAAGTGCAAAGCCAGACTTAAAACTTGCTCTAAGCGCTGGCATACGCACACTGACAACCATTGGCAAGGTATCTCCAGACTTCTATCTCTAAACACGTTTTAGGCTGTATCTCAAAATCGGCTGAACCGATTTAGAATTTTTATTTTCTTGCCGATATTAGCCTAGCATTCCTTGTTTTCCTGTGGCTTGGTTAAAGTCGAGACACCGCACCGCCAAGAAAGTTAACACTTTTTAAATAGCTTTGGAAATACATTTTGAATGGCTCACCTTCTTGTTTTATTATAGAACGGACGATGCCGCATCAACAACTAACAGGAAGATGGGCAGTTTCAGTGTACCTTAATTGGCGACCTAGATAACCACTTTCATGGAACGGATATTGTTTATTAGATGTACTGCACGGGACAATCACTACATTTTCTCTTTACCGTCTTCCACGGCCTCGTCACCATCGCGCCCGCATCTCGCTCGCCACGCTGTTACAATCAAAGATGCTAATATATTGTAATTAATGGCAATGGATATCTTCCTCCTCCTCCCTCCTCCTCCTCCTCATCATCATCATCATTTGCATAGGATCATCTTTCCTGAGTTGGAGCGAAGGGCGCACACAGTAAGCTACGACGTTCCACTATATTTTCATTAGCATTAGGCCTCAAGTGGGCGCCTCAAGTGGCTCGTGTTAGATCATGCATGGGTCAGCGCCTTGAGCAGCTCTTGAGCTGGAAAAGCGCTATATAAGATTGATTAACTACATATTTGCTGTAGTATTACATTTAAATGTTTCATCTTGTATAGAATAAATGTATTCAATTCAAATTCTCACTTTGCTGTATTTGTTAAGTCTAATTCTATTTACCGTCACCAGTTTTAATTGTTGTTGCAGTTTATTATCCCTTTCTCTATCGAGAAACTCTGGGCTGCCTCCCCTGGGGAAGGCGTAGTCGCAGCCTGCTGTGGCACGCCCAAACCCTTATCTACCTAACATTATTTTGTGATTTTTTTTTGAAATTTTGCTGGGGGAGCAAACCGGAATACCCGGAGAAAACTCCCGAGACGTTGCCCGAGTCGAAAGTAAATAATATTCGGAGAAACATAACGCCCAGATGCTGGATCGAACCCACACCTGTTAGGCGCCATTGGTTTCTGGCTTGTGGACAAGGCAAGTTAGTCCCGCCTTAGCCCACTTGGCCACAACGCTCGCGAAAAGACGTCATATTTAATACATTGATTTACATGAATGTCACCGTATTTGTTGTTGAAATCTGTTTAATCCTTTGATGGCAGGAAATTAATCATACCTCACTCTGGTTGGGCAGCAATTCAGTTAAATTCGATATTTTAATTTAACGCCTTTTCACAACAATGTGATTTTAGACAAAGGTTTAGCAGCACGTGGGGCACGGAGCTCGTGTTCCAAAGGCCGCGGGTTCAACTATGCATGCTATGAAAGGATAGGTATTAGCTGTATACTGTAAGACCCCTTTAATACGTTCCGATTTTGATAGTCTTGGTAAGTGTATAATGAAACTAATAATACTTTGTGTGAATTGACAACATAGAGAATACTAGAACTGAATTTGTTGTTAATGCGTGACAAAGGAAAAGTGTAGCTCTGTCCTCATAGATATAATTGTCTTTCACGGATGAGTCACGAGCAGCACAGCAGCAGAGGATAGAATCAGGCTTACAGCTGAGACCGGAATAGCGAAGGTGAATATTGTAATACGATGATTATTAGACAGCCTCCGGAAACCAGGGTTATCATTGATATTGTCTTAGCATGAGTCACAGGGCAGCAAATCTACTTCAATCCCAATAGCATCAGGCAGGTGAGGCTGACGGTGCGGGGACAGGTGAATATGGCCAAGGCGAATAAGTTCTTATAATGCGGTGGATATTGAAATACGAGTGGTGTCAGGTGACCGGTGTGACGACGCTGCTGCTGCTGATAAATAATGATGTTATTGATGGTGACAATGATGACGATGATGGTGACGATGGTGAGGATGATGATGATGAAGATGATGATAATAATGATTATGAGGATGATGATGATGATGATGAAGATAATGAAGATGATGATGATGATGATGATGATGATGATGATGATGATGATGATGATGGGTGGTGATGGTGGAGGTGATGATACAACGCAGTAAACAGCAAAAGAATCAGGTAGATAGACGATGCTAACAGGTGACATTTGAATACTGGAAGTGAATTGTAAGACCAAAAATAGGCGTGGGATTGGGTGACGGTGATGATGATCAAGAGAAAGATGATGATGATGATGATAATGGTGGTGGTGATGATGATGATGATGATGATGATGTGGAGGAGGAGGAATGAGGAGTAGGATGATGAGGATGGTTATGTTGAAGCAGCAACACACCAAATCAACGTGTTGGACCAGAAGCAGAATTTCTCAGCTCGTGCTAAAAGGTGACTTCGGAACGGCTCAGATGAATAATTTCCTGTAATATGAGAACACATAAGAGGTCATCGGGTGACGATGATGATGATGATGATGATGATGATGATGATGATGATGATGGTGATGATGATGATGGTGACGATGATGGTGATGATGGTGATGATGATGATGATGGTGATGATTATTATGATGATGATGATGATTATGATGATGATGATGATGATGATGATGATGATGATGATGATGATGATGATGATGATGATATGTTTTGATAAAGAGAGGAACAACTGGATGCAGGAGGGAGGGAAAAGGAAGGGGTGTTTGGGAGCAATTGGCCACTAACTTTGAAATGCAAGCTACGATTAAGGAGGGAGGGGATGAAGTAAAATGGGTTGTGTGGTGGATGGAGAATGTCTTGCACAGCAAAGGAGAAACTGGATAGAAGAGCAATGCCAGGAAATAGAGAACACTCTGAACAAGAACAACAGCAAGAAGGCCTAAGGAAGACTGTGAAGCGGCTGACAAGTGTTAAACAGACCTAGGTCTCCACGATCCAAAGCCAGCCTGGCATATACCTTACAGAAGAACAAGAAGTCTTGGATAGATGGATAGAGTACTGCTCTGACCTCTGCAACACCACAACAAACGGAGACCCATCAGTTCTAGCATGTCCAGAAAACAGAGAAGATTAAGAAATCCTCCCAATTCTCCGATAAGAAGTTGAGACAGCGGTGCAATCACTGAAGAAGGTGAAGTCAGCGGGAGTGGACACCATACACTCGGAATCGCTTCAAATAGGAGGAGAAGCGATGATTGAAGCCCTGTAACAAGACCTGGCAGAGTGGGGAGTGGCCTACACCATGGACCAAGTCGCTTGTCATCACTCTTCCCAAAAAGGTGTGTGAAAATTACCGCATATGCAGCCTCATCAGCCATCCCTCATGTCTTTGATCATCTCTGGAACTGCTCCTAGCTATCTTTCTGAATTTGTGACTGTCTATGTTCCTTCTCGGTCTCTCCGCTCGTCTGCAGATGAAAGGATGTTCCGTGTACCAGAATACCACAGGGTGAGACACGGTGGCCGAGCTTTCTTCTCCGTTCAGACCTGGAACTCGCTACCTCGGTCCGTCCGTCACAGTCCTTCACTAGCGTCTTTTAAAATGAACTTGAAGACATATTTTTTTAGAGAGGCTTTTCCTAGGCGCCATGCATGAGTGTTGTTAGTTATTTTTGGTGTTGGGATGTGTATGTGGTTGCGTGTTATTGACCAATGTACGCATGTTGTGTTTGCATTTGTTTGTGTAAAACGCTTTGTGATTTTGGAAAGCGCTGTATAAATTACCTTTTATTATTATTATTATTATTATTATTATTATTATTATTATTATTATTATTATTATTATTATTATTACTATTATTATTATTATTATTATTATTATTATTATTATTATTATTATTATTATTATTATTATTATTATTATTTCAGCAAAGTCCTCCTGAAAATAATATTCAACAGATTGAAACCCCAACCTGAACAAATCATAGCTGAAGAACAAGCAGGATTCAAGGCAGGGTGAAGTACCACTGAACAGATTTTCAACCTCAGAAAAATCTGTGAGAAATACTTTCAGCACCAACATCTACATCCTGTGTTCGTAGACTTCAAGAAAGCGTTTGACCGAGTCTGGCATGCAGCTCTATGGGCAACCATAAGAGTGTACAACATCAGCCCTAAAATTATTGAAGTCATCAAAAGCCTGTATGACAAGGCTACCAGTGCAGTCCTCCACAACAGCGCCATCGGAAACTGGTTCAGAACAACAATCGGTGTGCGTCAAGGATGCCTACTCTTTCCAACCCTCTTCAACATTTTCCTAGAGCGCATCATGTCAGATACCTTTGCAGATCACGAAGGCACAGTCAGCATAAGGGGTAGAGCAATCTCCAACCTTCGTTTTGCGGATGACATTGATGGATTGGCTGGAGAGGAACAAGAACTTGAACAGCTGGTACACAGGCTTGACACCACCTCCAGAACCTATGGAATGGAAATAAGTGCAGAGAATACCAAAATGATTACCAACAACACCAATGACATCAACATGGATATCACAGTCCAAAGCCAATCCTTCAACACAGTGCATAGCTTTAAATATTTAGGAGCCATTTTATCAGACAATGGGTCCCGACAGGAAGTTCTCTCCAGGATCGCGCAAACTGCTGCTGACAAGTTTGAAGTCGATGTAACACTTTATTGTCCGTTTTTATTGGGAAATTCTGGGCCGCCTCCCCTGGGGAAGGCGTAGTCGCAGCCTGTGGCGAGCTCAAACCAACCTAGTTGTTGTTTTGAAATTTTGCTGGGGGAGAAAACCGGAGTACCCGGAGAAAACCCCCGAGACGTTGCCCGAGTCGAAAGTAAATAATATTCGGAGAAACATAACGCCCAGATGCTGGATCGATCCCATACCTATCAGGCACCATTGGTTTCTGGCCTGTGGAAAAGGCAAGTTAGTCCTGCCTTAGACCACTTGGCCACAACGCTCGCTCTCATCAGTCTACATTCCAAAATAAGGCTGCTGCGCTCTCGTGTCATCTCCGTCTTCCTATACGCTTGCGAGGAGCTACAGATGACTTCTGGGACTTCTGTACCCAGTACATCACCAACAACGAAGTCCGACAGACCATCACACAAGCCATTGGACAACACGACGACATGCTCACAGTGGTGAAGAAACGGAAACTCCGAGCATCAGGCCTCGCAAAGACTATACTGTAAGGCACGGTGCAATGAGGCAGAAGAAAAGGGAGACAAAGAGGTGGGATGACAACATTCAAGAATGGACTGGCTTTACACTGAGCGAAGCCATGAGGGTTGCCCCGACGACCTTCGAGTTACGGGAGAGGTCAGGTGGATGAAGGAAGTATGTGCGTGCGTGTATGTATGTATATATGCATGTATGTGTGTGTGTGTGTGTGTGTGTGTGTTTAGGTGTGTGTGTGTGTGATCTTGGGAGTGGCCTCGGATGACCAGACGCAGAGAAGATGGGCAGGGTAATAGCGATGGCAGATTAGAGGACATTTCAATTCAATTCAATTCAATTCAATATTTTATTTTAAAGTCTCTTCACGTTGTGATTTTAGACCACTTCATTCTCACGCATAGACATACAGACATACAATTAAAACTGAAATGCAACCATAAATAATAACATTAAGCTTATTACTAATAATACTACAAACATTTTCCAACTGCGGACACGTATATTATACGAACTATCTCCATTATTGCAGGGCTATGCAATAAAATGTCAATGTCTTCTTGAATACCCACAATGATGTTCTTTTCTTCATAAAGTGGTGTCAAAAGAGGACATTCATATAAAATATGTTTAACAGATATTGGGAATAAACAAGTACATAAGATATTTTTTGAAAACTTTGTGTTCCATGAATTTACTCTTAGTTTATTAATTAGCCTACACAAATGTCTTGGACAAGCATAATTTTCGACGTTTCTACTCTGAGGAATTAGAGGACATTTTTCAGAACAGGTGGCACGTGCGCTCGGGAAAGTAGGAAAAAACAATCTTTTGCGACTGGAATAAAGAAAGAAGAAAGAAAGAGAAAGAGAGAGGGAGAGAGAGAGAGAGAGAGAGAGAGAGAGAGGCGTGGGGGCAAGGAGTGTGACATGGGAGAGTAGGATGGCTTGGTTGGGAGGATTAGATGACAAAGTCAGGCAAAGAACACAAGAGGGACGAACGTGAACGAGGAACAATTGATCGAATCGTCTGTCGCGTCCGTGTGAACACCATCTCTCTCTCTCTCTCTCTCTCTCTCTCTCTCTCTCTCTCTCTCTCTCTCTCTCTCTCTCTCTCTCTCTCTCTCTCTCTCTCTCTCTCGCTCTCTCTTTCTCTCTCTCCTTTCAGAGCAAATGACGTGTGAGACGGCAATTGATTTCATCATCGTGTTCTGGAATGTTTTTTTGTCGGCGTGCTTGAGCTTTATTGTTTTGAAATTTCAATGTATTTAATTGCACCGTACGTACCGCAATGTTTCATATTTGCTTTCTTTCTTTATTTCTTGTTTGTTTGTTTATTAATTTGCTTGTTTTTGTTTGTCTACCTCGCTGCGATTTAGTTGAACTTGGATTTGCTGCAGAGCCATTGTGTCACATTTCAGTTGGTGATTTAAGCTGTGCGTGGGGAGAAGACCCATATAAGCTTACATACAGACAGATAGATTGACCGACAGTCAGACCGACAGATAGATTGACACAGAGACAGACCAACAGATAGATTGACACAGAGACAGACCGACAGACAGATTGACACAGAGACAGACTGACAGACAGATTGACACAGAGACAGACCGACAGACAGATTGACAAAGAGACAGAGCGACAGACAGATTCACACAGAGACAGAGCGACAGACAGATTCACACAGACAAAAGACCGACAGATAGATTGACACAGAGACAGACCGACAGATAGACAATCGTTTCTTTTCAATCAGCTTTTTCGTCTCTCTCTAACCCTTCCCATTCAAAGTGGGTGATTTAAGTAAAATCAATCAACCTCATATAAAACATCACACAGTTTAGATGTGAATTGAAAATGTGTACATATGACATTAAACATAAGAAAATGTATTCGTCCCCAAAATTACATTGGAAAAGTTACTTCCGACAAGAAAAACCAAAAAGAATAACATTTAGACTTAAAGAGGAACTACAATCCTGAAAACTCTCAAGATAAAAGCACAAATCTTCGGGTTATTAATAAACCCTTTTCAAGTACATATATAAAACACTGTCCACTTATTATATGTATAAGATCAGTTCTTTGAATAAAAACAACAACAAAAACAAAAAACAAGGAAAAACGATACAAGTTTGTAGAGGTGTTTTTTTTTTAATCCTTGGATTTATCAAGAACCGGTCATTTAAAATCGCATTCGCAGGGACAGGTGTTAGTGGCATGAACATGGTGACAAGCATTAGTCATCACTCACACTCACACAGTCTCTCTCTCCTAGATCGATGCTAAGCTGTCGGATTGTCAGTGTACACGTGCTTTTGTTCTTTTGTCTGCACGCTAATACCTGAAGCTGAAGCACTGTGTGTTTGGTGGGAGTGGTGTGTGAATGTGTGGGTGAGAGAGAAAGAGAAAGAGAGAGAGAGAGAGAGAGAGAGAGAGAGAGAGAGAGAGGGAGGTGGAGAGAGAGAAGACCTAATGAGAATTAAGACAGAAAAGAAACAAGCGTCTGGTCTTTTTCATGGATCGACCTTAATATTTGCCTACCAGTTCACAACGCGTTGGAAACGATGGTTTTGTTCCAGGTAGGGTGCAGTCTCAGAGTTTTCGTTTGTTTTTTTTTTGGTTTTTTTTTTTAATCGTCTCTGCTATGCATCGCAGCATAGCAGCGGATATCAGAATGGTGCGAACGAATTTGAAACTGAACGTCTGCATCCCCCCATTGGTGATGCGGCAGACAAAGAACGGGTAGTGAGCTAAATCCACCCTGAACCACCAGACCAATCATATGCTATGATCAACAGTGAAACATTGCCACTTCTATCTTATCAGTCACGGTAGAAAATTCCGTGTATGTTGTCCAGCACGGGACTGGAACCTGGGTCGTCAGTGTGCCAGGCGAACGCTTTACCACCGAGCTACGTCGATGGATGGAGACTACAGATGTTAAATAGTTGTGGTCATGCTCTGTTGTCTGAGGTTAAAATGTATTGTACGTGACAACTGTGGTCATGCTCTGTTGTCTGAGGTTAAAATGTATTGTACGTGACAACTGTGGTCATGCTCTGATGTCTGAGGTTAAAATGTATTGTACGTGACAACTGTGATCATGCTCTGATGTCTGAGGTTAAAATGTATTGTACGTGACAACTGTGGTCATGCTCTGTTGTCTGAGGTTAAAATGTATTGTACGTGACAACTGTGGTCATGCTCTGTTGTCTGAGGTTAAAATGTATTGTACGTGACAACTGTGGTCATGCTCTGTTGTCTGAGGTTAAAATGTATTGTACGTGACAACTGTGGTCATGCTCTGTTGTCTGAGGTTAAAATGTATTGTACGTGACAACTGTAGTCATGCTCTGTTGTCTGAGGTTAAAATGTATTGTACGTGACAACTGTGGTCATGCTGTGTTGCCTGCTCGCTGGTTACTGGCAACAGTAGAAGAAGACTGATAATAAAACTATAGCAGTAGGCGGAGTATTAGTACAAAGGTAGCAAGCAGTACAGTGGAAAGGAAATACTAGAGAGTCATAATTGGACTTAGGGGAAGACGAGCATCCTGATGAGGAAGAAGAATAAGATCGATGCTGCTCTGTCTGTTGTTATTATTCATGCCTAGTACCTGCTTTCTGAAGCACTAACCGTAGAGAACACGTGAGAGAGAAAAAATAAGAAGAGGCAACGGCAGCTAATTTCGTGTAGATTTGTATGAGAGCTCATGATCAGGCGTGTATGAGAGTGATTCTGTATGTGTGGAAGGTGTGTATGTGTGTGTGTTTGTGTGTGTGTGTGTTTGTGTGTGTGTGCTTGCGTGGGCGCGCGTGTACGTGCCTGTGCGTGCGTGTAAAGCAGAAACTTTCAACACAAAATAATCCTACTAGTCTGTGTGCAATTAATTGCGTCGATAGAGCGGGTAAGGAGAGTTGTTGCTGCTGCTCATGATGATGATGATGATGATGATGACGACAACGGCGACGACGACAACGACGATGACGACGATGATGATGATGACATTTACTGCTGTTATTGCTTCTACTTCTTCTGCTGTAGCTTCAGCTTCAGCCGCTACTGTTGCTGCTGTAAGTGGTGGTGGTGATTAGTCACGCAACTGATCCATAAACCCAGATTGCGAAGCAGCAAGGTTATTGACATTCTTGCGCTGCGGTTGTTGCAGTTGTGCATGGCTGGTCACAAGGATAGAAGACTACAGCGAAATAGCCTATATAAACTGCCTGTGAGCACTGGGCATCTTGCTGCTGCGATTAACCTGGTGGTTGTGTGAGAGTATAGTGGCTGGGGTTTAGATAGCATTGGTGGTGATGTGGACTTGCAGCACGCACAACTCCACGTTGACAGCATGCTAAGGGCACTTTAAAAAATGGCATTGACATTCGTTCACTTCGGGTTGTTGCTGCTTTGCATGGCTAGGCACAAGAGGAGAACATTCCTGTTACAGTGTATGTAACAGTCTGATGGCCGCTTATTAGTTCCAGAGCAATAGCGGGGGAACTATTGTTTTTGGCTTTTTTTGTCCGTCCGTCCATCCGGTCGCATAGGAACTTGGTTTGTATTTACCAGCTGACACAAATGTATGCATATCGTGTGACGTCATCAGGGTCACGTCATCGTTGTTAAAAAAAAAATGTTATTGTTGTTGTAATAATGGAATTTTCTCCCAAACTACTTGAGGGATTTGGTTCAAACTTGTTTCATTCTGTTTTGGGTGAGAGGGTGGGTGTAGGCAGACAGAGTCTCATATGGTAAGCGTTAGTGGGTTGTATTCTTATCCCTTGTCGATGGTAACGCTGAGCCGTTGAAAGGCTCGACCGGTGGAAATCTGGAGATGGTAAAAAGGTCCAATGGAGTTAAAAGAGGCAGCGCGTCGAGTCTTACACTCCTCAAAGGTCAATTGACCACCTCAAGATTTTACTCCTTTACTTCAAGGCTCCTGCAGTCGCCTGCCATTTTATATTGTGCAATTGAACGGCTAGTTTTGAAGGCGAAAGAGCAAGGCGTTACTATGAACTTTTAATGTTGAACTTGTTTGTTACTTGGTGTATAGTGGTTGCGTGCGAGTTGGTGAAGCTACGGATGCCTCGCTACCAAAGGAAGGCTGTACAACATTGCAGTTTATGTTCATAAAGTTGGCCATCTCGGAGTTGATGATTATATTAGCTCTTTATTGGGGACTATTAGATATTCGTTTGGGTTCAAACTTAAAGGGAGAAATCATGTTTCTTCTTGTCCTGAGTGTGTTTTATTTAATTAATTATTTATATATTTATTTAAAGCCTATTCAAATCTGTGATATTAGACAACACATTAAAATATAAAGTAATGTCATACAATTAAGATAATTATAATTACATTAATTAAAGTGGGATTTTTCCTCAAAAAGGCGACTCAGATTTCAATTGCACAGGTAAAGTACTTAGTCCTGAAAACCAAGAACCCCGATACCCGACTACAGACAAATAAAATGGCTTATTAACTTGTACATCTTTCCTATGAAGTCGTATCATCGATCTTTTGAATACAGCAGCTGAACAAAAAGGCCCAATAAGCTTTCATTACTGCAGAACGTGCACGCGCTCCCACGATCCGCACACTCCCTTCTCCCCCTTTCTCGTCCTCCCTCCCGTACCCAGCAATTACTTATCGAACAGTTCATCACAACTGGCGTGCCTGCATGATACGCGGTGGCTCCCGGATATAGAATACTGGATTCTTAACTTCGTTCCGACTTCTCTGCCTCCACTTTTGTTTTGCACTTTGTTCTTCAGAAGATAAAAGTGCTATATCGGGGAAAAAAAAACTTTACATTTTTCGAAAATGTCTGTGCGACATGGAATTGTGTGCTATTCAGGTGAACTTTGGATTAGATTGAGAGTAAAACTTCGCTTTGCGCAGAAAGTGAGTTGCCAGTCGAGTACATTTGAGGTCCGTGACGCTGGTTTCTGTTGGCCCGTGCATGCAGAAATGTGATCAATACGGCCACGGGTCGACTGATGGCCAGTTTTCATTCATGCGTGTGGCGAGCTCTCTCATGCGTCCACTACGTCATAGAGGTCGAAATAGCACCACTCGTTAAGCGCCGAGGTCGGAACAGCGTCATTTCAGCGCACGGTCGGAACATAGCTCCAGTCGGAATGTCTCCGGTTCGTCTTGAACAGGATTATTGAAATTAACTCAGAGAGGTCGGCTGTGTTTTAGTTTATTTTTCGAGGAATATTGTATCGCCGAATGCAATTTTTATTAAATTCAATAATTAATTTTAATGCCCACATGGGACTTTAAACCAAACACTCTTTGTCTCGACTACACACAATTCTTCGCCCCAATTACGAAAATGGACATTTATCGAAAAAGGTCGTCTTTCTAAAGCGGATTGAAATTGCATAGTTTAATTTGTGAATGTGTGTATTTGAGAAAAGTGGGTCTAGCTGGGGTGGATTCATTTACCTAAAACAAAATTATTAAGAATGTCATCATCATCATCATCATCATCATCATCATCATCATCATCATCATCATCATCATCATCATCATCATCATCATCATATTCTTCTTCTTCTTCTTCTTCTTCTTCTTCTTCTTCTTCGTCTCTTGCTCTGCCAGTGACCTTACGAATGGTCTTAGAATAAATTTGGAGAAAAAGGAAAAAACAATAATTGCATTATTGTCCATTGCATGTCTTTTATATCTATATATATAAATTGCTTAGCCGGAAGTCCTTCTTCGCCTCTACTGTAAAGTTTGTCCGGTATGGACGCTGATCTGGGCAGGTGCTGGGCTCTGCGGATCGGCCTGCTGTGCGCTCAAAACCCGCGAAATCGTAATAGCCGACATTTCCTTACCGAACGTTTAACAGTTTCTGAGATAAATAAATAAACAAAATGTCCACAAACTGCAATAGCCTCATTCCGCGCGCTTCCGATTCAACCCGTGTCAAGAACGTGCCGTTCCGTAATACCGCAAATTTTGTTTTATTTCCATTCAAAACACTTTTGCACTCTGGTCACCAATCTTACAGCTGAAGGTTTCCTGTTCACTTTCTTTTTCATCCATACTTATATGCGCACAAAAATTCATTCGCAAACAATCTTGCAAGAATCCCATTCAAGCGCCAAACGTGACGTCACATATAACTTTGCAGACGACATTTGACCACAGCGTCGGCTGTAAGTGTAAGTACATTGCAATAAATATCATGCCTAATATTTTTAAATAAAGGTATGACATTTAAAAATACGTTGCCTAACATAAATACTAAAATAAAATAAAATATTTTAGTGCATTACTCAAACATGCTTCACCAAAGTTAGAGGGAGAGGATGCCTTTGTACCCTGGCAGTACATTACGATTAATTTCAGTGCATTGCATGCTCATGTAACCAAGCCCACCCCTTCAAACGACCAGTCCCATGAAACTTATTCATATGTGCATTGTACTTTTTTTTCCTATGTGCAGCGCTTAGGCCAAAGAAAAACAATTGTCCGTTTACGGTCACCTGACCGACCCTGTACATTTTGCACCAACCCTAATTTTTTGTCCAAAAACATAAAAATAAAATAATAAATGAAGATACTTTTAGAAGCCAAGGCAAAATCGTCCAAATGAAACTCGCAGACAACAGTTGTCTCTCTGTCTATATTTTAAACAGCAACCTGTGTACCCTGGCTTGCCAGGGTACAAAACCACTAGTATAAAGAATAAGTAGCGAAAACAAATGATAACTCGGTGTGATAGAGATAGTTTTACTCATAGTTCTGGACAGTTCTTTTTATAGAGGTGTTGCCAACATTAACAGTCGTCTGTTGCTGTAAGCTTTTTTTTCACCGATATTTACCTTTTCCTGATGATCT
This sequence comes from Oncomelania hupensis, assembly GCA_036898135.1. NCBI lineage: Eukaryota > Metazoa > Mollusca > Gastropoda > Littorinimorpha > Pomatiopsidae > Oncomelania > Oncomelania hupensis. The sequence continues at coordinate 3,002,023 of CM072521.1, read as the reverse complement.
TGTAAATTTAAAAAAAAAAACAAGCATTCATTTTATTTTAATAGGAGATACTTATACAATGATGAATATTAAGCATGTTGCAGATATCCGTTCTATTAAAAGATAACATTGTCCGTGTTGAATAAAATTCATTTATTTTAATATCTTGTGGACCAGTGCAATGACCACTTGGGGTCATGAGCAATCTTGCCACTGTAGATTGTTCAAACCTATAAAGGGAAAAGTGAAAGCCACAGTTCAAAACCTGTCTTTCCTTTATAGGCAAGACAGATTCACTGCGGCAACAGTACCCCCGTTGGAGTGCCGGGGGTTTTCAGTATAAATAGTATCCCCACTTTATGGAAATTTAGTGCTTTAAATTCCCACTGTCGCTGTCTTCCTCATTTACCCTTTCCTATTCCTGCTCTGTCCTTCACTCTGCTATACTATCTTCTTCTTCGCTAGATCAATGACCTACCTTTTTTCTTGAAAACTCTTCCTGGACAAGACTCCTTGTTTGTGTATGAGGTCTGTTGGATCAGCTTGGGAGTGTTGGACGCTTTCTGCCGGGTGGTCACTAGGGCTTCCTATGATTGTACTATTTAGCACTATAGGCATTTTATATGTATGCGTTTTGTTGATGATTTATAATGATGTTTGTATTCTATTTTGTTTTTGTAACCGGGGGTTCGCGTAGTTGAGGTCAACCCTCAGCCGTCCCTCGCGTGGGATGTCTTTATTGTAAAGTGACTAGCCGGTGGAGGGCATTCAATTTTCCCACTAGGGTTGTTTCAACAGATCTTTTATGCGGATCGGGGGTTGTCCGGTCCTGATTTGGCTCGGAAGAGTCCGCTGGACCTAAAGCAACAATAAATAAATCAATCAATCAATCGAGTAGTTGGGGTAAAGCCTCAGCCGTCCTCTGCGTGGGATGTCTTTATTGTAAAGTGACTGGCCGGTGGAGGGCATTCAATTTTCCCACTAGGGTTGTTTCAGCAGATCTTTTATGCGGATCGGGGGTTGTCCGGTCCTGATTTGGCTCGGAAGAGTCCGCTGGACCTAAAGCAACAATCAATCAATCAATCAATCAACCAGTGCAATGCAGTTGGCCCAGAGAAAAGAAAGGTCCGTAAGGTTTCTCTCAGTCTCTTTAAAGACCGAAGGGTTACAGAGAACACCCTTAACTTTTCTTTTCTACTGACTGATGAGTTCAGACAAAATCTGCGCCGTTCTCACGGTTTTACACCTCATCTTGTTTTCACCTGGTAAATGCCGGCATTAGATTTGTGAACTTTGTTCCAACCAGTCTTTCATGCGGTGCAAGTTACACACCTGCAGAACTGACAAATGTGCGGATATTGCAGATGCTTTCGTTGTCATCCTCCACATTAATTTCTTCTTCTTCTTCTTCTTCTTCTTCTTCTTCTTCTTCTTCTTCTTCTTCTTCTAAAGCACCCCATACAGAACTCTCTAATATATCCCAACACTCCTAGGTTATCATCCCAAAACTACCATTATACTCATTAACTCCACACTCTCTTCGACTCCCAGCGTAAGTAGTTTTGATCTGACCCGTCTTCCATGCCATACGAGTACCTTTCCTACCTTATCATACACCATAGCCGAAACTTTCACGCATGTGCAATCTAGTGTGCATAGGAGCCATTGTATTAGACAATGGGTCCCGACAGGAAGTCCTCTCCAGAATTGCACAAACAACTGCTGCCCTGACAAGGTTGAAGCCCATTTGGAAAGACAGGACCATCAGCCTACATTCCAAAGTAAGGCTGCAGCGCTCCCTTGCCATCACTATCTTCCTATACGCTTGCGAAACATGGACCCTCACAGCAGATCTACAACGAGGAATACAAAGCATGGAAATGAGGTGCTAAAAGAAGACTTCCGGGCATTTCCTATACCCAGCACATCTCCAACCGACAGACCATCACACAAGCCATTGGACAACACGATGATATGCTCACAGTGGTGAAAAAACGGAAACTCCGATGGTATGGCCACGCCACCAGAGCATCAGGCCTTGCAAAGACCATCCTGCAAGACACGGTGCAAGGAAGCCGAAGAAGAGGGAGACCGAAACAGAAGTGGGAGGACAACATTCGAGAATGGACTGGCTTGCCACTGTTGCTGTGGGGAGAGAAAGATGGAGTGCGCTGGTTAAACGATCATCTATGCTGCTTCGAGTTACGGGATAGGATAGGATAGGATAGGATAGGATAGGATAGGATAGGATAGGATAGGATAGGATAGGATAGGATAGGATAGGCACTCTAATAAGGAAGTTAGTCTCAAAACCCCAGATGCGCTGTATGCTCCTTTCTCAGTCCCAATAGAACAATTCCTCGCACCATCCATAAAAGTATAATTATCTTACCCCACCCCGACCCTTCACTTTCCCCTTCACTCACGTTCTATTATGTTGTACATCACTACAAGCAGAACTCCAGTTGCATTTTGTCTGGTGCGCGTCACTGCGAAGCTCAGCCAATAAAACCCCGCTTTTCGGCAGTCGTAATCGCTAGTTAACAACCAGTAGGTTCGTTAGCAACAAGCCTTCATTTCGCTTTCAGGCCCATAACTTGACAGCTTGGGCTTGTAGATACATCGCGCTTTTTTTTTGTTTTGGCGATGGGTGCATTGTATCCTTCCTACAGGGACGTCTGTTGAAGAGATAATAAAATTCCTGTTGTGTACTGCAGCCAAAGAAAACAGATGTTTATTTAAATATTATTAATATATTCAGTGCAGATGAGATGCAAAAATGATTTCTCGATGGTGATTAGTATTTTATAAATTACTTTATTATTTGCAAATAGACGTCCTTGCTGGTAAGTCCCTTCTTTTGTTTCTTTCGCTGTTCATTTTTATGGAGTAATGCTACATTCGTAATGGATAAGGTATATTCTCTAACGTCGTAATGGATAAGGTATATTCTCTAACGTTGTAATGGATAAGGTATATTCTCTAACGTCGTAATGGATAAGGTATATTCTCTAACGTCATAATAGATAAGGTATACTCTCTTACGTCGTAATGGATAAGGTATACTCTCTAACTTTGTAATGGAGAGGGGATACTCTCTAACGTCTTAATGGTTAACATATACTCTCTAACGTCGTAATGGATAAGGTATACTCTCTAACGTCGTAATGTATAAGGTATACTCTCTAACGTCGTCATGGCTAAGGTATACTCTCTAACGTCGTCATGGATAAGGTATTCTCTCTAACTTCCTCATGGCTAAGGTATATTCTCTAACTCCGTTATGGATATGGTATACTCTCTAACTTCGTAATGGATAAGATATACTCTCTAACTTCGTAATGGATAAGGTATACTCTCTATCTTCGAAACGTTAAGCAGAAAGTAGCCTGGTCAGTACTTAGGCGGAGAACGGCCGTCTAAAATGTAAACAAACGAAACATCGCACCACAACTAATTCAGCCCAGTACATCCAGTTGTGAAGGGAGTACCTGGCTCTCTAGAGAACTGGAAAATGTAAAACAGCGAGGAACAGGAGTAGGGCAAAGTCCTTATAAAGCTGGCCTTCAGAAAAGGTCTCTGTCTAATGCGACCAAAAATTGGGGAAACATTTTGAGTTTTACACAGTGCAAAGACCTTCTTTATAGATTTACATCTTTGTAAGCCTTGTAATTAGACCTCTGTGTAACGTAAGAGTTTCACGTGGCTATACATCGTTTTCCCATTTGGCTTCAAGCTAGAAAGGGGTTTTCGCCTGGTTGTATGTTGCCCACGTTTTAGCCGTTAAGTGGGGACCGTGAAGAGAAAAACAGATCCTTTTCATTAGCCTGCTAAAACGTCTTGCGAAGTTGTTGCTGTCCCAGCGAGCGACGTTGGTGGTTTAGCTATAGGTATTTGCGTAGAGTGAACATTTCGTAGAGCCCAAAGGCTCCTGTATTAATTATATTTAAAGTGACGAAAAGTAGACTGCATTGAAACAGATTAAACTGCAGGATCCTTAAATATATTAATTATTGTGCTCAGTTCAGTATTTATTTATCGTCTATTCACACTATGGTGGTTTTAGACACACAAGCACACAACCTCGCAATTGCTCACACTCACACTCATTACTGTGCTAAACGTATTGTATGACTGATGGTGCTACGTTGGGGGTTGGGGAGAACTTGGTAGCCTACTTGTGCTCTCTACTTGGCGGAGATTGGGGGATGTTTGAGGAACTTTACATTGCCCCTTAAATATGATTGAAGTCCTTTTAAAATCTGTTGTTGTTGTTGTTGTTGTTTTACAGAAAAAAGTAAAGCCTAAACAGTTATTACTGCTAAAAAGAAAGGATCTTGTATGTTGGCTTAAACATAATTTTTTATTAAAGAAAAAACAAAGCATTACATATAATAATTAAGGACACACAAAACCAAAACTTAAATGAGTGATAGCCTTAACAACAAACACAACAATCTGAACATCAAAAGCGGACATAAAATTACAATACACGCATGGAGAATATTCAATAAATAATTTGTAAAACAAAGGAATACATCGATACAAATAGAAAACAAAATTGCTTCAAAGAAAACAGGCAAATAAACAAACCAACAATCAGAAGAAAAAAAAACACCCATTTGCTCTGCGCGGACTGTGTATTATATCTTGTAAGTTGCAGCCATTCTAGAAGATCTTGTAAGTTACAGCCATTCTAGAAGATCTTGTAAGTTACAGCCATTCTAGAAGATCTTGTAAGTTACAGCCATTCTAGAAGATCTTGTAAGTGGCAGCCATTCTAGAAGATCTTGTAAGTGGCAGCCATTCTAGAAGATCTTGTAAGTTACAGCCATTCTAGAAGATCTTGTCAGTGGCAGCCATTCTAGAAGATCATGTAAGTTACAGCCATTCTAGAAGATCTTGTAAGTTACAGCCATTCTAGAAGATCATGTAAGTTACTGCCATTCTAGAAGATCTTGTCAGTGGCAGCCATTCTAGAAGATCTTGTAAGTTACAGCCATTCTAGAAGATCTTGTCAGTGGCAGCCATTCTAGAAGATCATGTAAGTTACAGCCATTCTAGAAGATCTTGTAAGTTACAGCCATTCTAGAAGATCATGTAAGTTACAGCCATTCTAGAAGATCTTGTCAGTGGCAGCCATTCTAGAAGATCATGTAAGTTACAGCCATTCTAGAAGATCTTGTAAGTTACAGCCATTCTAGAAGATCATGTAAGTTACAGCCATTCTAGAAGATCTTGTCAGTGGCAGCCATTCTAGAAGATCTTGTAAGTTACAGCCATTCTAGAAGATCTTGTCAGTGGCAGCCATTCTAGAAGATCTTGTAAGTTACAGCCATTCTAGATCTTGTTAGTTACAGCCATTCTAGAAGATCTTGTAAGTTACAGCCATTCTAGATCTTGTTAGTTACAGCCATTCTAGAAGATCTTGTTAGTTACAGCCATTCTAGAAGATCTTGTAAGTTACAGCCATTCTAGAAGATCTTGTCAGTGGCAGCCATTCTAGAAGATCTTGTAAGTTACAGCCATTCTAGAAGATCTTGTAAGTTACAGCCATTCTAGAAGATCTTGTAAGTTACTGCCATTCTAGATCTTGTTAGTTACAGCCATTCTAGAAGATCTTGTAAGTTACAGCCATTCTAGAAGATCTTGTAAGTTACAGCCATTCTAGAAGATCTTGTCAGTGGCAGCCATTCTAGAAGATCTTGTAAGTTACAGCCATTCTAGATCTTGTTAGTTACAGCCATTCTAGAAGAACTTGTAAGTTACAGCCATTCTAGAAGATCTTGTAAGTTACAGCCATTCTAGAAGATCTTGTAAGTTGCAGCCATTCTAGAAGATCTTGTAAGTTACAGCCATTCTAGAAGATCTTGTAAGTTACAGCCATTCTAGAAGATCTTGTAAGTTACAGCCATTCTAGAAGATCTTGTAAGTTACTGCCATTCTAGAAGATCTTGTAAGTTACAGCCATTCTAGAAGATCATGTCAGTTACAGCCATTCTAGAAGATCTTGTCAGTGGCAGCCATTCTAGAAGATCTTGTAAGTTACAGCCATTCTATAAGATCTTGTAAGTTACAGCCATTCTAGATCTTGTTAGTTACAGCCATTCTAGAAGATCTTTTCAGTGGCAGCCATTCTAGAAATGTTTGAGCAGAACTAGGCACTTGAGCTATTGAGCTGAAAAAGCGCAATATAAGATTGTTTAAATAAATAAATAAATAAATAAAATAATTTTATTTTATTTTATTTATGTATTTTGTTCTTATACAGCGCTTTTCCAGCTCAAGAGCTGCTCAAGGCGCTGGCCCATACAGGATCTAACTCAAGCCACACGAGGCGCCCACTTGCTGCCATTGGGCGCATAGTCTGACGCCCAGACAACTGAGCACATGCCTGGCCGACTGGAGATGGGGAGAAGTGCTTGCTGAATGGATTTGGGTAGTCGGCACTCGCCCGTCTAGGACATGAGCGTCAGAATCTTTAAAGTCCATGCGATGAAATGCGTGCGTGCCCAGACTAGACCTCATCCAGTGTTCCCTCCACACACAAAAAATGAGAGTCCTTGGGACTCCCAGGTATAAAATTTTAAGAGTCCTTGTGCAAATTTTGAGAGTCCCCAAATCGGTGGATGAACGGGTTTTGGGCCCAGTCAACCAAGTCAGAAGTGACATGATCGTGTATGATAGAATCAAAGAATGGATTAACGAAGATTTCTTTTGTTCAGTGAATGTATTGCTTGGAGGAAGTTTACAATGCGAGCGCATGCGATTTTTAAGGACGACAACTCCCGACACAATCTTTAATCGTCTGCAATGGCAGTCTCAGTTGGGTTCTGATTCTGATTATGCCGTGAATTAGTTCGCCACTCGTTGGTCGTATTTATGACTTCAGCGATTCAAAAAAAATGTGTGCGCATGCAAATTTTCCTGCGTCATTTTTCATATTTTGTGCGTAATTGACGCACTACTGTGCGTAATCGGGAACACTGCTCATCCGAAGTAGTAGGGAGAGTTAAAGTGATGTACAATCATATGGAATTAAAGAGAGGCAAGTAATGACTGGGAAGGAAGTGTAAGTGGACCATTAATGCATATATTGAATGCTACCAGTACTTTAAAAGCTGTTATGATCAAAGAGAGAAACGTTAATTTGGTGGAGGCGTAGATCTAATTATTATTGTATATTGTTTAATTGGTGTGTATAGAGATTATATTCCTAAATAGACCCCAGGCAATCGTGTAAAGTTATATTTAAAAAGCAAAAACAAGAAGTACTGTCCTGAACAGGGAACTAGGACGGGAAACGAACAAGGTCGTTGGAGAACAGAGGGGAAGGGATACGGAGGGAGGGAGAGAGAGAGAGAGAGAGAGAGAGAGAGAGAGAGAGAGAGAGAGAGAGAGGAGAGAGAAGCGACGTGAGTATGTGGGGTGTGGTGTGGTGTGTGTGGGTGTGTGTGTGTGGTGTGTGTGGTGTGTGTGCGCGCGTATGGGGATGGCGAGGGGAGGGGTGAACTGTGTTGACTCACAGAAACCCTTGGCTTTGGTGATCGCCTGATGAAAGTAATACCGAAGCAACCTCCCTGCTAGATTTGTGCCTTTGGGTTGTAGGCACGGAGCCCTATTTGTGGTTGTATGGTTTAGGAGGACTGCAGGAATTATTGAAAAAGAGAAAGTACAGAGGAGAATGAAGAGAGAGAGAGAGAGAGAGAGAGAGAGAGAGAGAGAGAGAGAGAGATAGAGAGGTGGATGGGTAGAGGTGGGTGGGTGGAGTGGAAGTAGCAACAGGAGAGACCTTGACCAGGACATGGCGGATGGATGATAGTCCAGCCCAAGGATGAGAGGACATTAGTTTTCTTTCCTTTTCCCGTAGGAGGGCAGCCCTTGATTCCGCCACACACGCTACCAACCATGGAACCATGTCTTGTCAGCCAACAGTGGAATGGCGGACAGCACTAGTAGTGTGACATTTGCAGCCCCCTATCCCCTCCCAAACCATTCCCCTCCCTCTCCTCTCCCTTTTAGAAGAGATGCTTCACACTGCCTAGCGGAGACTAGCCGCGGCTTAATTTGCCTCTCCTCTAGAGAGAAGTATTGGGCCATGTTCAGCTACGCTGTGTAGAAGATGCTCTTAATTTCCACCAAACATTGCTGGCGGATGAAAAAACTTGTCCTCGCTATAGGGAGGTGCTAATGGCATTGATGCTGGCAGTAGCGGGACTGTTCTCTTTCTCCCCCAAAAGGACAGGCTTTGAAAACCACCCATCACGCTGTAGCTGTTCGACCATTTTCCCATTTCTTTACTGCAAGAAGCCAATGGGCAGATTTTAGTATTGCCGGAACTATAGTGGGACGCTGTTATTCCCCCTTCTATCACATCATCTACTTTTTATATTTTCCACCCCTAAGAGCGCCGTTTTAATCCCAAAACCGAGCACAGGTTCATGTTGGAGTATTCTAATTTCTTTGCTCAAAGTACCAAGGAACTACCTGATTCTAAAGCTGCTAGCCCCTAAAATGTCCAGAGTACCGACTCTTGAATCGACCTAAAACACAGCAATGATCGATATTGCTGGTAGACTTTTTCCAATTTTCCCATTAGAAAAGTCTGTATAATTGCACTGAACACGCTACTGGTTGGACCATTCCGATGCCCTTGCTTAAAAGGCCTAGCATCACTTAAAAAAAAAAAACACACGTCCAAAGCCGAGAATGGATGACAGTTCATTAAGTCTTTGCTATTTAAGCAGACAGCAGCCATGTTAGTTGTTGGGTGAGGAACGGCCGTTTTGACGTTTAAGGTGTCAGAACCGCAAAACGTAAACCAGCGAGGACAAGAAGCCGAGCACAGTCCTTGTCAAGCAGGGCACAGTCCTTGTCAAGCAGGGCACAGTCCTTGTCAAGCAGGGCACCGTCCTTGTCAAGCAGGGCACAGTCCTTGTCAAGCAGGACACAGTCCTTGTCAAGCAGGGCACAGTCCTTGTCAAGCAGGGCACAGTCCTTGTCAAGCAGGGCACAGTCCTTGTCAAGCAGGGCCTCACAAAACTCTTTGGGATTTTGGGAAACTATAGTCTAACCTGCGGGTTGTTGTCACACACCGCAACTTCCAAGTTCCACAGAACTGCTCATGGAAATACAACCTGCACATTGATTGTTGTTTTGCATCGTGCAAAATTCCAAACTCCACAGAACTGCTCATGGAAGTGGAACCTGCACATTGTTGTTTTGTATCGTGCAACATTCCAAACTCCATAGAACTGCTCATGGAAGTGGAATCTGCACATTGTTGTTTTGTATCGTGCAACCTTCCAAACTCCATAGAACTGCTCATGGAAGTGGGGTGGCCTCGTGGCGCAGTGGATAAGTCGCCGGTTTCCTATGCCGAAGGTCGCGGGTTCGATTCCCACAAGGGGCGAACGTATGTGACTTAGGTACGAGACTGTTGAGGTCACCGAGGGTTTTCTCCGGGCACTCCGGTTTCCTCCCTCCCTTCAATAATGGTACAGGACGCAGTCAATATAAAAATTTCAAAAATAAAAATTCGAATTTCTTTCCGTCTTCTAATAGCGATCTCCCTGCCTTTACACCACCTGTGTGAGTGATGGATGTGTATTTGGTGTGTGTGAGGGTGGATGAGACAGGTGAGCGTGTATGTTGGTATAGATCGCCGCGCTTTGAGCCTGAATGATTTGGGGAAAGGCGCGTATAGCATCCTGTATTATTATTATTATTATTAAGTGGAATCTGCACATTGTTGTTTTGTATCGTGCAACATTTCAAGCTCCACATAACTGCCGGTGTACAAAGCGCTTAAAACCTTTCGTACCCTTTCACTATCTTTCCTCTATAATTGGTAGTAATAGTAGTAGAAGTAATAATAATAATAATAATAATAATAATAATAATAATAATAATAATAATAATAATAATAATAATAATAATAAACGATAATTTGTATAGGGCTGCAATGTTTCCATCAAGTGGATGCGCACTTCGCGCTTGACAGCCACTCGCAAACCCATAGCTATAAAAAAATATATACATTTTACACGCAGTTTAGTTGTATTGTTAGTAATCGATGTGATTAGTATTGAAATAATATAATTAGCTGTTTAATAATACACTGTTGCACCTATTTTAGCCGACGATTCAGTGTGCTGATTTGACTCATTATGTCTGTAACCCCTTGCGTAGCAGTTTTGCGTGACGTTCGCCTCGTTTCCATCTGTATATAGGGTGATTGTTTGGTGCAAGCCTTTGATCCCGTGGATGATTGATATTGTAGACTTCATTGCTTTTGTTCTTTTGTTTCAGGACATCCTAATCAATAACCAGGATTATTTTAAAAAAAAAATTCCCCATTGGTAATACATTTACAAAAATGATTTCATCCACCACCCCGACTGAGCAACAGATGCCGATTTGTGCACACAATTTTTGTTGGAGTGAAGTATCATCGTAATCGTCACCGTCGTCGTCGATGATGACAAACTTAAACGACGACTTGGAGCCGAGGAACTGTTCATATTGATCATTGATCGTCGTCATCGGTGTGATAATCATCCACAATGGCCATATTAAACTGTAACCTTTTTATAGTGTAGAGCGTTATCCGTGTATTTCAAAACTTCACCATCATCAGTTTTGACGTCATCATAAAAGTCACCATGGCAAATTCCACGTCATATTTGATGCAGAAGCTAGCCGGGCAGTGGCCCGTGTCGGCCATGTCTGCCATGGGGACGTGTTTCCCGCCTCGCAGCTTGACCTTGCCCTTGAGGTGCGGGGCGGTCCTCGACCCCAATCAGTCCATGGACGATGACACGGTGAGCAGCGACAGTGACTCCCAGGACTTCCCGTATTACACCACAGGGAGAGGTGGGAGGGAGGGGGGAGAAAGAGGATGGGGTGGAAAAGACAGTGCCAGCAAAAGTGGTGGAGGGACCAAAACGGGGCCAAAGAGTAGTCAGACAAGCGGCTTGGCTGGAGGCTGCGCTAGTGGCCACAAGGGCAGCAACAGCAACAACAACGGACAGTCCAACAGTGGTTACACTCACGGAGCTCTGTGGAGACCCAGGGGTCACGATCATGGTGTGGCTGACTCTTGCTACCGTTGTGCCAAACGAGTCTACCCAGTGGAGCGCGTGGACGTTGGAGTTCTCTTCCACCGACGCTGTTTCCGGTGTCGTTCGTGCGGCCTCCAGCTCACGCTCCGCACGTTCCATTGGGACCAAGGTCAAGGCCAAGGTCAGTCCCCACCGGATAGTCAAGGTCAAAGTCAAGGACAAGGTTCGGATAGCGGAAGCATGTACGGCTCTCCGCCCGCTGCGCAAGGATTTTCTTCTGCCTCTGCCAAGGACGGGAAGGAGAATGCTCAAGGTCAGGGAAGGGAAGGTCAGGGTCAGCCAAGGACGAAGAAAGCTGACGTATACTGCCACATGCATGTGCCACGTGCTGTTGGTCACGTGGACAGTGAGAGTGTTGGCATCAAGCAGGCACTGAGTGTTCCGCGTCGTGGTCCCAACACCTGTGATCAGGTCAGTCCTGTTGTTATTCTCGTCTCGTCTCGTCTCGTCTTGTCTTGTCTTGTATTGTATTGTATTTCTTTCATTCTTTAATTCTTATTGCCGTCCTTCTGTACATCAAGATTCTTTTGTTATCTTGTTCTCCATGATCTATAAACACCATCTTTTACTATAGTTTTAGGATCAGAAATGTAACAATTTTAACGAAAATTGGGCATTGTCTTTCCTGCCACCCACCTTTGTCTGTCTGTCTGTTCCCTCTCTGTCTGTCTGTCTGTCTGTCTGTCTGTCTCTCTCTCTCTCTCTCTCTCTCTCTCTCTCTCTCTCTCTCTCTCTCTCTTTCTCCCTCTCTCTCTTCTCTCTTTCCTTCCACCCACTTTCTTTCCTTGTTGTCATCTCTTTCTCTACCCTTTTCGAATTTCTCTCTCTCTCTCTCTCTCTCTGTCTCCCCCCCCACTCCCTCCCACCGTTCCTGCTGTGGTAAGCTTTAAAAGTACAGTACAGAAACGAAGGAAGCTTATATCGATCGCCCCACTGAGGGAATTTTATTACCTGCGAAGCGCTACACTGTAGCTCACACATTTGTTGTCATCAAACCTGTTTGTACCGAAGTGGAACATGTAACTTGTCCTGTGTTGCCTATTGGCTAACAGTGAAATCCATGGCTCAATACAGCAAGGGCAACAACCAAATACAATAGACCCTCGATAGGAAAGAATTATTGGATCCTCGATAGTATAAGGGTAGTAGTAGTAGCAGTATTTTTTTTTTAACAACTTTATTATCACCAAGGTGAAATTTGGGCACTTTCATGTTTGAAAGTACAGCAGCCCCAAGTGAAGCGCTTTACCCAAGGTACATGCTGGGTGTGTTCTTGTCACCGGCATTCACCCGTCTAGGACATGAGCGTCAGGATCTTTAAAGTCCGTTATGAAGGAATGCATGCGACACAGACTAGACCTCGGTTTATACTCTCATCCGAAGGAGTAGGAAACGGGAGT